>WOXC01008533.1:0-243835 GCA_011680675.1 Gymnobelideus leadbeateri
TTTTCCCTGAAACAAAATACTCAGTTTTTCTGGGTAGGTGACCCTTGGGTTCATTCTCAGTTCTTTTGCCCTCTGGAATATCATATTCCATGCCCTTTGATCCCTCAGTGTAGAAGCTGCCAGGTCCTGGGCTATTCTGATTGTGTTTCCACAATATTGAAATTGTTTCTTCCTGGCTGCTTGTAGTATTTTCTCCTTCATCTGGGGATTCTGGAACCTGGCTATAATATTCCTGGGAGTTTTCTTTTTGGGATCTTTTTTCAGGAGGTGATTGGTGGATTCTTTCAACCTCTATTTTGCCCTCTGGATCTAAAACATCAGGGCAGTTTTCCTTGAGAATTTCTTGAAGGGTGATTTCTAGGTTCTTTCCTGATCATGGCTTTCAGGTAGTCCAATAATTTTTAAATTGTCTCTCCTGGATCTATTTTCCAGGTCAGTGGTTTTTCCCATGAGATATTTCACATTGCCTTCTAATCTTTCATTTGTTTGGATCTGATTAACAGCATCTTGATTTCTCATAAAGTCACTAGCTTCCATTTGCTCCAGTCTAACTCTGAAGGAATGAATCTCCTCAGTGAACTTTTGAGATTCTTTTTCCATCTGGCAAATTCGACTTTAAGGCATTCTTCTCCTCATTGCCCTTTTGGGCCTCCCTGGCAATTGAGCTAGTCTATTTTTAAGGTGTTGTTTTCCTAGTCAGGCTGTTGACCCTCATTTCATACTTTGCCTGCATCCTTCTCATTTCTCTTTCCAATTTTTCCTCCACTTCTCTTATTTGATTTTTAAAGTCCTTCTTAAGGTCCTCTATGGCCTGCAACCCACTCATGTTTTCCCCTGGGGCTTTTGGAGCAGGACTTCTGACCTCACAGTCCTTTTCCCGCTCTATGCCCCCAGAATAGGAGTCTAGGGTTGCATTTTTCTGTTTCCTTTGCCTTGGCATGTTGCCACTTAATTGCTTGACTTTTGGGCTTGTTGCCACACTATGGCTTTAAGGCCAGATAGAGGAATTTTCGTCCCGAACGTGTGGGGGCAACTTCCGTTTCTGGCAAGCTATAAACCCACCCACAACTTCCACCCTAGATCACAATCCAGATCCAGGGAGGTTAAAGCAAGAGCGATTACCCCCCAAGACTGATCGCTGGATCTCCCCACGATTTGTAGGCTGGGAGCCGGAAATGCCTATGAAAACTACAAAATGGCGTGTCTCCTCAGCGGCTTCTAGCCCCCAGGGGAGGGAGCTGACGCATTCCCCAAATACAGGTCCCAAAGTCCATAGGACACTAACCTCTTACTTTGTCCTAGGCATGTCTATGTTGATAATTCTGGAGTTGACACAGCTCCTGGTGTTCTGGGGTTCCTCCAGCTGGCTGCTGGCCCTGCCACCCTGGGGCTAAAACCTCGGCTCACGCGGACCTGGGCTCGGCTCGGCTCCTGCGCTCTGCGCGTTGCCAGCTCCCAGACCACTGCACTGGTCCTTCCTGCAGGGTGCTGGGCTGTCCTCAGCGGGAGGTTAGCTTCTCTGTGTCGTTCTGTGGGTGCTGGGGCTCCAGAAGTTTTTCAGAGTCCTTTTTTACATAGTTTGTGGAGAATCTGGGGGCAGAGAGGCTTGGACGAGCTGTTTCTACTCCGCCATCTTGGCTCCGCCCCCAGTTTCCTCATTTTTTTTAACCATAAGAATCATGAGGATCAAGTGAAATAGCATGTGTACAGAGCTTTTAAAATCTTAAACTGGCATGTAAATGTTATTATTACCCCAAATGTGATAGAATGTCCAATTGTCAATGAGTTGACATAAATACTAGAGAGACTTAATAGTATGAATCTTCACATTCTAAAGGAAAATCACATTAATGACAATGAAAGGGACACCTATGAAGGTAATAATAGCATATTCTCCAACATCTAGTATAGAAGAAGAGAATGTAGAAAGATTTTAGGAGGAACTCATCAGGAATCTTCAAATTCAGTCAACCTATCCTTAAATTCCCAGTGACTTCAATGAAAAGAAGGGCATTTATGAAGAAGGCAAAAAATAATACTGGAAAATTTGGTTATAAAATATTTAATATGTGATGCCAAAGGTCTCAGACCGAATCATTAGATCCATGTGAAATGATTCCTTTTAAAGAAGAGAGTTAAGGGGCGGAGCCAAGATGGCGGAGTAGAAACAGCTCATCCAAGCCTCTCTGCCCCCAGATTCCCCACAAACTATGTAAAAAAGGACTCTGAACAACTTCTGGAGCTCCAGCACCCACAGAACGACACAGAGAAGCTAACCTCCCGCTGAGGACAGCCCAGCAGCCCTGCAGGAAGGACCAGCGCAGCGGTCTGGGAGCCAGCAACGCGCAGAGCGCAGAGCACAGGAGCCCAGCCGAGCTGAGCCCAGGTCCGCATGAGCCGAGGTTTTAGCCCCAGGGTGGCAGGGCCAGCAGCCAGCTGGAGGAACCCCAGAACACCAGGAGCTGTGGCGACTCCAGAATTATCAACATAGACATGCCTAGGACAAAGTAAGAGGTTAGTGTCCTATGGACTTTGGGACCTGTATTTGGGGAATGCGTCAGCTCCCTCCCCTGGGGGCTAGAAGCTACTGAGGAGACACGCCATTTTGTAGTTTTCAGAGGCATTTCCGGCTCCCAGCCTACAAATCGTGGGGAGATCCAGCGATCAGTCTTGGGGGGTAATCGCTCTTGCTTTAACCTCCCTGGATCTGGATTGTGATCTAGGGTGGAAGTTGTGGGTGGGTTTACAGCTTGCCAGAAACGGAAGTTGCCCCCCACACGTTCGGGACGAAAATTCCTCTAGCTGGCCTTAAAGCCATAGTGTGGCAACAAGCCCAAAAGTCAAGCAATTAAGTGGCAACATGCCAAGGCAAAGGAAACAGAAAAATGCAACCCTAGACTCCTATTTTGGGGGCATAGAGCGGGAAAAGGACTGTGAGGTCAGAAGTCCTGCTCCAGAAGCCCCAGGGGAAAACATGAGCGGGTTGCAGGCCATAGAGGACCTTAAGAAGGACTTTAAAAATCAAATAAGAGAAGTGGAGGAAAAATTAGAAAGAGAAATGAGAAGGATGCAGGAAAAGTATGAAATGAAGGTCAACAGCCTGACTGAGGAAAACAACACCTTAAAAAATAGACTAGCTCAAATGGCAAAGGAGGCCCAAAAGGGCAATGAGGAGAAGAATGCCTTAAAAAGTCGAATTTGCCAGATGGAAAAAGAATCTCAAAAGTTCACTGAGGAGATTCATTCCTTCAGAGTTAGACTGGAGCAAATGGAAGCTAATGACTTTATGAGAAATCAAGATGCTGTTAAGCAGATCCAAACAAATGAAAGATTAGAAGGCAATGTGAAATATCTCATGGGAAAAACCACTGACCTGGAAAATAGATCCAGGAGAGACAATTTAAAAATTATTGGACTACCTGAAAGCCATGATCAAAGAAAGAACCTAGAAATCACCCTTCAAGAAATTCTCAAGGAAAACTGCCCTGATGTTTTAGATCCAGAGGGCAAAATAGAGGTTGAAAGAATCCACCGATCACCTCCTGAAAAAAGATCCCAAAAAGAAAACTCCCAGGAATATTATAGCCAGGTTCCAGAATCCCCAGATCAAGGAGAAAATACTACAAGCAGCCAGGAAGAAACAATTTCAATATTGTGGAAACACAATCAGAATAGCCCAGGACCTGGCAGCTTCTACACTGAGGGATCGAAGGGCATGGAATATGATATTCCAGAGGGCAAAAGAACTGGGAATGAACCCAAGGGTCACCTACCCAGCAAAACTGAGTATTTTGTTTCAGGGGAAAATATGGTCATTCAGTGGAATAGAGGACTTTCAAGCATTCTTGAGGAAAAAACCAGAATTGAATAGAAAATTTGACATCCAGACACAAGAAGGAAGAGATGCCTGAGAAGGTAATCAGGGAAAAGAAATCAAAAGGAACTTATCAAAGTTGAACTATTTACATTCCTATATGGAAAAGCAATAACTGTGACTGATGATATCTTTCTCACTATGAAAATAATGGAAGAAGGGTGTGTGGTCATATGAATACATATGTGAATGTGTGTGTATATGGTTACAGTTATATATGGATAGAGGGCATAGGTTGAATTTGTTGGGAAGGGAGAATACTCAAGGGATGAAATTATGAGGTGAGAGAGGAAAGTGGCAAGAGGAGATGGGGAGAGACATGGTAGGGTAAACTATCTCATGTAAGGGGAAGTGGTTGCAAAGGAGGGGGAGAATAAGGAAGGCTAAAAAGGCAAAACCACATTCACATTGAATTTGGTTCAGGGAGAAAATGACATACATACTAAATGGGATATCTCAACCTGCAGCAGGATAGGGGGAAGGGGGATGAGAGGAAGGATGATGGATGGGAGGGCATCCTTGGGGTGAGGGGAGGTTGGAAGTACCCACTATAGAAGAGGGACAGGATCATGTAGGGAATGGACCAGGTGGGGGGTGGGATGAGTGGGAGGGAATTATAAGCAGCCTTGTACAATATATCTACTATGATAATGTTTTGCATAGCTAGACATGTACAACATATACTGAATTACTTATCTCCCAAGAAGGAATGGGTGACAAGGGAGGAAGGAAATGGATCTGAAATTCGAGGTCGTAACATTAAATGTTTCAAATATATATATAAATACTATTATTAATACTCTTTTGCCTATAATTGGGAGATAAGATGTGCAGGCATTGGGACACAAAGATTCATCTTCCTCTAATGGAAAAGTCGATGGGGGTATGGGAGAAGGTATGGGAGAGAGCAGATTGGAGGAAGCGATATCTTGTGGGACTGCTATTCAGGGAGGTTGGGTAGGGGAATAATGGGGGGAAAATGATTGTAACTCAAAATCTGGCAGAAATGAATGATGTAAAACAGAAGTTAATAAAGCATTTGTTTAAAAAAAAAAGAAGAGAGTTAAGAAGCCTTGGACATAGCATTAAATAAAGTAAGAATCACACACAACTAATTATATAATAATAGGAAGGAAAAATATGGTGACCAACAAAGGAAGCATTTATGAATCATCTGTTTTTGTAAAGTCAAACTGTCAAATTGTTGAAGTAAAGGTCAGAATTAATTAGAAATTTGAGAAAAATAAAAATGAGCATAATATAGGAAAAATTCCACAGATGAAGCTTCATTTAAGAGGTCATTAGGGAAATATCTGAGTGATGATGGATGAGGGCCAATAATGTATTGAGAGCAAGGGAAAACCAGTGGTCATGACATATTATTAACACCCACAAGATGTTATTTGATGAAAGGGAAGGCTCTCTATATGTAGGGTGAACTCATTATAAAGGTTAATGGAAGACATAAAGAAGAATAACAGGGGGACAAGAAGCTGTGGATGAGTTCCTTGTAACATTGGGAAAAATTAATCCTATTAAAATATATCTTGATAACATACTAATCATAACATCATTTGTGGTCAATATCACATATGCAGGAGGGTGGAGCCAAGATAATGGAGTAAAAGCAGGAACTTGGCTGAAGTCCTCTTCCAGCCACCTCTAATACCTGTAAAGTACAACTCTAAACAAAATTTAGAGTTGCAGAGCACACAAAGTAACAGGAGGAAACAAATTTCCCACTGAAAGCAGCTAGCTGGGCAACAGGAAGGGGCTATCGCACCGAACTGGGAGGTGAATGTAGTCCCGTGTAAGCTGTGTGGGCCCAGGAACAAGGCAGCCTCAACCAGTGGCACAGACTGGCCAGAGCAGACTTCTGGAGAATGAATCACCAGCAACTGTGGCAGTTTCTAGACTCTTAAAAGCATATATGCTAAAGAAAAAGTAAAAGGTGACTGGGGAACTCTGTTAGAATCAGGTGACAGAAGAGAGTGGGCTGGCCCCTGTCCCTGGCAGAGGCATGGTAGCTGCAGCTGCTTCAGCATAGTAGCCTTTAGTGCTCCTGGCCTGCAGATTGTAGGGGGACCAAGAAACCAGTCTGAGGAGTAAATGCTCTTGTTTTAACCTGCTTGGATCTGGATTGTGGTCTATGGTGGAGGTCCTGGGGTGTGTGACCAACTCGCCAGAGTGTGTAGAGGCTTCAGAGTGGGCACCCAACTAATACTTTCGGCAGCTGAGCAAACCTAGCGATTGAGACGAAGCTCCCCGTCTGGTAGCAGAGTTCTACTGTGGCAAAAAGCCCAAAAGTCAAGTAATTGAGTGGCAACATGGGCAGGCAAAGGAAGCAAAACAAACAGAGCAACCCAACTTACTATTTCAGGGACAAAAAGGATCAAAGCATGGAACAGGAGGAAGACAAATAAGTCAGAACTACTGCACCAAAAGCTTCCAAGGAAAATACGAGCTGGTTCAGGCCAGAAAAGACCTTTAAAGGGATTTTGAAAATCAAATAAGAAAAGTGGAGGAAAAATTGGGAAGAGAAATGAGAATGATGCAAGAAAATTATGAAATGAGAGTCAGCAACATGACTGAAGAAAATAACACCTTAAAATGGACTAACTCAGATGGCAAAAGAGGCTCAAAAAGGCAAAGAGGAGAAGAATGCCTTAAAAAAACCAAATTTGCCAGATGGAAAAAGAATCTTAAAAGCTCACTGAAGATAATCATTCCTTCAGAATTGGGCTGGAGCAAATGGAAGCTAGTGACTTTATGAGAATTCAAGATACTATTAAGCAGATCCAAACAAATGAATAAATAGAAGGCAATGTGAAATATGTCATTGTGAAAATGACTGATCTGGAAAATAGGTCCAGGAGAGATAATTTTAAAATTATTGGACTACCTGAAAGACATGATAAAAAAAGAACCTAGAAATCATCCTTCAGGAAATTCTCAAGGGAAACTGGGCTGATGTTTTAGAACCAGGGGGCAAAATGAGGTTGAAAGAATCCACTGATCACCTCCTGAAAATGATCCCAAAAAGAAAACTGCTAGGAATATCATAGACAAGTTTCAGAGTTCCCAGGTCAAGGAGAAAATACTGCAAGGAGTCAGGAAGTAGAATTTGAGTACTGTGGAAACTCAATCAGGGTAATACAAGATCTAGCAGCTTTTACATAGACTAAGAGACTGAAGGACTTGGAATATGATATTCAAGAGGTCAAAGGAACTAGTATTAAAAGCAAGAATAACCTACCCAGTAACACTGAGGAGAAAATATGGTTACTAAATGAAATAGGGGATATTAAGCATTCTTGATGAAAAGACCAGAACTGAACAGAAGATTTGACTTTCAAATACAAGAAGCAAGAGAAGCATGAGAAGGTAAACAGGAGAAAGAAATCATAAGAAACTTATTAAAGTTAAACTATTTACATTCCTACATGGAAAAACAATAATTGTAACTCATGAGACTTTTCTTGTTATGGGGATAGTTGAAGGGAATATATATATATATATATATATATATATACATATACATATACATATATATGTATACATACATATATGTATGTATAGAAGGGTGTATTTGTATATAAATACATACATGAATATGTATATATGTGTGTACATGTATACATAGACAGAGGGCCCATGATCAGTTGAGTAGGAAGGGATGGTATCTAAAAAGTAAAATTAAGCAGTGAGAGAGGAATATAATGGGAGGAGAAAGGGAGAGATAGAATAGGATACATTATCTAATATAAAAGAGGCAAGAGCAAACTGTTACAGTGAAGGGGAAGAGCAGTAAGGTGCAAGGGAATAGGATAACCTTACTCACATTGAATTTGGCTTACAGAGGGAATAACGTACTCTCATTTGGGTATCTTACCCCACAGGAAAGTATGGTGGAAGGGGATAAAATGGGGGATGATAGAAGGGAGGACAGATTGAGGGAGAGGGTAATTAGAAGCATAAACTTTTGAAAAGGGACAGTGTCAAAGTAGAAAACAGAATAATTGGGGGGTGGTATAGGATGGAGGGAAATATAGTTAGTCTTTCACAATATAACTACTATAGAAACATTTTGTGTAACTACACATGTACAACCTATATTGAATTACTTATCTTCCCAGTGGGGGTGGTTCAGAAGGGAAGACAGGAAAGAATCTGGAAGTGAAAGTTTTAAAAACAAATGTTAAACAAATTGTTTTGTTTTTTTACTTGCAACTGGGAAATAAGATATACAGACACCGAGGTATAAAAATCCATCTTGCCCTACTAGAAAGTTAGAGGGGAGATAGGGGTGGATATAAGAGAGAGATGAGTGGGGAAGGGGAATTCAGTAGGTTAGCTATCTTGGGGTGAGGAGCAGGCAGAGGAAAGACAGGGAGAAAATTTGTAACTCAAAATATTGTGGAAATGAATGTTGAAAACTAAAAATAAATTTAAAACTAATTTTTTAAAAACCACATATGCATTATTTTATGCATATTTAATTAATTAATAAATCTACTTAATTATCTTAAATGATTCCAGAGAATGAATTATTCTTCCTTATTTAGAGATATTTTTGAAGTTGAGATCTGCTTGTACAAAATTTTATTTCATTGGTTTAGATTTTTAAAGAAATGTGACTGTGTTTTTTGAAACAGACATGCAAGTTGGAACCTGGCTTTTTCAATTTAGGAAGAAGGAAGGTGTTAGCAGGTGATAGAATCTGAAAAGAACTACATAGAACTGCTTGATGGTGATTGAGATAAACTAAATTTACTATAAGAGAGGTTATCTTGTTTTCCCCATAATTTGCTGTATGGTATAAAGTGCTGACTGAAACTTAATTACTGCTATACTGCCATGCAGTTTTCCAAATAATTTCTGTAAATTGTGAGATTTTCTCCAAGTAATTGGGGTCTTTGGGCTTCTGAAATAGTTTACTGATGCTTGTTTTCTTTTGTATGATATATGCCTAATCGGTTCTACTGATAGATCTCTATTTTTTATCGGCATAAAAGTATTTAATGATTACAATATTAAAGTTCATTTTGAGACCTGATACTGATATAACTCTCTTCTCCAACTTTTTTTTCTCATTATTACTTTTGAAATTCTTGATTCGTTTTTATTTCACATGGAACTCTGTTATTTTTTCCAGGTGTGTTAAATATTCTTTTGTGTCTTTGATTTGTATAGCTCTAAATGACTTCATTAATTTAAGAGTATTGTTATTTTTTATGTTTTATATTTTATATGTTTTTATATATATATTTATATTTTTTATATTTTTCTCAAATAAATTAGATATTCTAACCCAGTTTCTCAAACTTTTCAAACTCAGAGATAATCTGCAAGATAATGCATTAATGAGATTTCACATGCCCTTACATCTCCCAACAAACAAGATAGCCACAATTTTTAAAAGTATTTTTCATAAACAGTTAACTGTCCAGAATAATTTGTTTGTTTGTTTTTTTCTGAACAATACTGAGGATCATAAGTTCGGGGAGAAAGGGGAAGGAGAGTGTATTCAACCCATGTAGTATGCTGTTATCTGTTATTTTTAAAAGAAAACAACCATTGAAGTCTTGTAGTATACTGGAATATTATGGAAGGACATGGGAATTTGGCATAGAAAATACTGTGGATGGGCAATAAATTGCACTGTTATAGTGAGTACTCACATTAATGAGACTAAGAATTTTTAAAAGCACTGATGCATTAAATCACACTGATGATAATGTTCTGAGTTCAAAGCATGGGGCTATTCCTTCTGAATGGAGGAGTTAATAAAGGCCTAACAGAGACAACTAAATTCGTGGTAGATCTGTCCATCTGGAATCATTTAAATGTATAAAGAGGATTAACAAGGTGTATATAATGGCATGAGTAAACCAATAATATACCTTACATATATTTGATACTATACAATATGCTTATACAACATATATCTCCGAAAATCTCAAGGAAATATTTCATGTATATTAACTGTGTCTCATAGATGAGAGAACTGAGGCCTTAAGATATCAAGTGAATTATCCAAAGTCATGTACCTCAAATGTACCAGAATCTGGACTTAAGCATAGGTCTTATAATACCCAGTCTAGCAATCTATTTAGCAAACCAAATTGCTCCTCAGGAGGCAGGAAAGCACAAGGACATTCAAAAGACAACGAGAAAGCTATCTTTATATAAGAGGGCTTCTTTAGATAAGTATTGGTTCTAAAAAAATCTGAAAAGCTTAGTAGTGGTAAATCAATAAAAATAATTTATGAGGTCCTTGATTACCAGAGTAGGGATTTTTTTCTTTGAGCAATGGGGAGCCATTAAAGGTTTTGAGCAGGAGAACAGAACAATCAAAGAAATGTTTTAGGAAATTTTTGTTGATTCTATTTTGTAGGATAGATTAAAAAGGGAAAGATTGGAGGTAGGAAGGTTAACAAAGCATTTTTCTTATATAACTAATGTAATAAGGCCCTAACGAAGATTGTGGTAGTAAAATTCAAAGGGAGAGACAAATGTGAGAGACATTGAGAAATATTAATATCGAAGGTTCAATAACTGATTGGTGAGGGGCAACAAAGAATAAGGGATTGAGGATGACTACAGATTTCAGTCTGGGCTACCAGAGAGAAATAGTAAAGTCAGGAAGAAGAAATTATACATGGAAACAGGATTCTGGGGGTGACTTTTGGTCAAGTAGCAGCTGGTTCCTAGCTGCTACTACTATCTCCCTTAGGTCACATTGCCAAAGATTTGAAATCCTTCCCAAATGTGAAGATCATTTCCAAGTGTGACTCCTATGGCAGGTCATTAAAAATGTCCAGCTATTTTGAGGAGCTAACGGCAGCAGCTGCAGTATGGGGAAATGAAATCAAACGACCAAAAGCAGACAAGACAAAAAAAATTTGCTTTATGAACATACTGAAAAATAGTTTCAAATGATGAAGAGAGTTGGAGACTCCTGGGGAATCACAGAAGGAGGCAGAAAAGGCAGATGTGCTACAATCAGAGTTGAGGCTGCTTCTTTTTGTACTGTTATTTTAGCAAAGACTCGGCAGAGGCGAAAAGCCATACCTTTAAAAGATGATTGGTTCTGCAGAGAATGGCAATAGCCTCAAATAATGGCCTTTTCTTTTGCCTGACTGATGATGATGATGATGATGATGATGATGATGATGATGATGTAATAGTACTTTTTTTCCATTTATTTGATATTGATATAGGATGGAGTGTGACTTTTTCAAGTAATTAAAGCTTACTCCACTGTCATGTAAATTCTTAAAAAAAAATGTAAGGTAATTTTCCTCCAGTGGATTAAGAGTTGTTCTGTCTTCTTAAACAGAACTTCCTGTTCATAATTTAAGTATTTTATTCATTCACTCAGCTATCATTTAAAAATTTTTATTACATGCACAATACAGTGGCAAGGGCTGAGTGAGGTGGAATAACAATTATGGCACCATCTCTGCCCTGATAGAATATACAATTTATCAAGGGACTAAGATAAATATTAAATATTCAGTAACAACACATGAAATATAATACAGTTTAAAATATGTGAAGAAAAAATGAGGCACAGAGTATTATACAAGGTCTGAGGAAAGAAAGACAATCTCTAAAGGGTAATATCAGAGACCTTGTAATATTCGATGACATGTTTCTGGATGACACAAGGTGCTCATTATGAACCTTTGTTATTGTACTGTGTGGTAAATCAATTCCTTTTTGAATGTTCTATGTTCTCCACTGAATATATTCTCTTAATAAGTTGAGGACTGCCTAGATTACGCAAAATTTATAGCAAAATTGTCATCTCAACAAGCTTCTTGCTGTAGTCAAAGAAACTAAATGTTGTTCATCATATGTAAAGATAATTTTACTAGCTTACTTTATGTACTAGTTATATCTTGAGGCATGGTGCATATGCTCAGCCATCCATCTTCTTTCATAGCCCCCTTTGTGATTGCAGATATATATCAGGGTGGGGATCCTGTGGCCTTCTAGATCTTTGGGTTAGACCATTTGACTGAGTGAAAGTTTTACAGGACAAATCCTTTTATTAAGGGGATTAGTTCTGTGAAGTTTAGATTCAGTAAAAGGGCCACCCCTGAGGACCCAGAGGGCCACACATGGCCTCAAGGCTATAGGTACCCTACCCCTGGTATATATTACACAATTAGATTAGCATTGGGTCATCCTCATACCCAGAACATAGCATTCTCTATCTTCCCAGTTCTTGTTTCAAAGCACATTCTGACTTTGTAAGTCAAAATGACTCAGAAAGGCATTAAGGGACTAACCTATCACAGAAAATGAAACTTTGGAACCTAAAAATTGTGAATGAAACTACTTTTGGATCAAATCTGTGGTTTCATCTGCAGAAGAATTGCTAATATAGAAACCCCCTTCACATGAACAGACTGACAATTTCCCTAACACTTATGCTCTTAGAGAGTTGCCTGGGCACCTCAGAGGTGAAGCAATTTACAGAATCACACAGCTAGTATATAAACCAAAGGGAGGATTAAGCCCAAGCCTTCTTGACTTTGACACTGGCTCTCTATGTACTATTACACACCGAATCTCTCTGAACTACAGTACAATAAATGAATTATAATGGAATAGTGGAGGTGTGATCTAACCAATTTAGGAAACTCCCAGTTGAGGAAGCTCTTTCTACCTTTGAAGTTGTCATACTTTTTTTTTTTCATTGTGGTCTTAGAAAATTGCCCAGATACTAAGAAGTTGTGACATCCTTAATGTCACACAACCAGAATGTGCTAAGGGTGGAATTAAAAGGAATCTTTAAATTATAAAAATTATCAAAGTTTTTAATTTGTCAGAATATAAATATTTTTCTCCCTCTTTATCACCTGGTTAATACCTGTGAAAGATACTAAAATTAAAGATTATTCTCAGTCATTTCAAGCCAGGTGTGGGGACCCTGCGACCTCAAGGCCACATGTGGCCCTCGAGGTTCTCAAGTATGACTCTGACTAGATTCAAACTTAGATCCCCCTAATATAAGGATTTGTTTTATAAACCTTGGACTCAGTCAAAAAGTCACACCCAGGGACTTAGAAAGCACATGTGGCCTTGAGGCCCTGCACTAGCCTAACCTATTTATTAACTCATATTTCACTGCTCAGTTCAGATTAATTTCTAATATTATGCATTGCAACTAATTGCCTTAAAATTAATTAGGCAGTGAAAGTGTTAATGGTCCTCATTAAGGCTCTAACATCAAAGAACTGTCAAAAGCATAAACAAGGGCACAATTTATCACTTTGCCAAGCTCAACAGTGCTTTGATGTATTAACAGCCACTAATGAAGTCATATAAACAAATTAACTAGTATATTAAGAAGTGTCCATACTTACATAAACTGCTCATTTTCTGGCCTCACAGGAAAGTAATGAGGATAAACTTAGATAACAGATGGAAAAGTGATTTGCAAGGGAAAGTGCAATCTAAATGTAAAGTGGGGTTATTTGTGAGGAGAGGCTGAGATGTTTTTTTTTTTTTCATTTAAGCCAGAATGAAATGTAATATACTCACATATGGATAGCATGGTCTTCAAATTCCTGCTTTTTTGCTTACTAGCTATATGATCTTGGCCAAGTTTCTATGAGATGTCATCAGACTAGTTTTATGATTTATAAAACAGGGGTATTAGATTAATCTCAAAAGTCTCTTCTAGCTGTCATATTGTTTGCCTAATTAACAGCCTGTTTTATTTTCTTAAGCAGAATTTTTTTTCAAACCAAAAAAGTTGATAAGGAAAGATTTCCCTGCCTCTGATTAATTCCCAATTAATACTAAAAATTAAATGCAAAGAAATACAGCAAATGTCTAGTTCATTGGTTCTGTGTCTCTTTGAGGTCTTTTGCTCCCTGATTAGGGAAAATTGAGAATGAGAGGGAAGTACAGGATGCCTTGTTCTCTCTTTCCTCAATGGTTTGGTAACTGTCAGCTCCTGTTTTGTCCTGTAAGTCAGAAATATACTGATGTTTTCTTGACTATGAAATAGAAGCTGTTTACTATTTCCTTCAGTTGCCAGGTTACTAAATGCATGGCAGTAAGTGAGCTGATGCTGACAATACCTTTTCAAATTATTTTCTTCCAAGTAAAATATAACATATTAATGTCATAAAAATAGGAAACAATATTAGCTTTATCAACACGATAAAATACCCTTCCTGTCCTAGAATGCTGCATGTATGCCACATCATGAAACAATGGTGACCATGAATTTTTAGTAAGTTATACAAAATTTTGGGAGTTTCTGTTAACCTGTAAGGACTTTGAGTAAAGACAATATGTCTGTCATTGGAGAACCAACCAAGCTAAGACTGAAGAGACTTCTTACATAAAGATTAGACACTATGCAATGCTTTTATTTGGCTTGAGAAACTAATGAAAAGAGTCTATTAAGTCATTAAGAGATTTCAATTGGCATGGGTAGAGGGATTAAAAAAATTTAATATCTTTGAAGTATTTATTGTATAATCTCACCTTACATTAGTCATGATGGGCATACACACAAACAGAAAAGAAAAGAAAAAACCCAACACAACAAACACTTCCTGTCTCATATTTAAGTTCAGCTTCTTGATGCATCTGAATACTCAGTAATTACAGTGTGATAGTGGGCAACAACAACACAAACTGAAAAACAGTTAATAATGAAGAAATAGAAGAAGGCAAAGGCTCGTACACTGCTTAGAAGCTTTGTGTCTATAAACCTTGAATATTTTCTGTAGGAAGATAATGAGAAGGCAGGTAGCATAGCAAGTATCAAACAGCATCATACACACACAAAAAGGTGTTGCTGAATAGTATTTTAATATGTCTGACAATGTGTGCCACCATTTCTGCAATATGCAGGTAGCAATATTTTAAAAATATGTTTAAATTTGTAGTAATCATTAACTCCTCTCATAGTTAACCAAAGTAGAAACTGCAATTGTCATAAAAGCTTACCAGAGCCAACTACTGTTTGCCATTTCTCCTATGCATTATTGTGTTTACAGAATTCTTAAGAATATCACAGCATGACATTTTCCAGGGGAGGCCAGAAGGAGAATCTTTTAGAAACCAGGAAACATTAAACATGCCCAATTGCATATTTGGAAGCATGTCAGAATTTTATGAATATATATTTTCTCTACTTTCCTGGAGTTCTCTGGACACATTTGTTGGCTGTTTCATTAAACATGAGAGCATATAGGCTTAAGATCTTTGTTTTATTTTTCTTTCTATAATTTCCTGCCAGGATAACACTTTAAACAAATGGGATATAAAATTCTTCCTAGTGCTAATGCTTCTTACTCAGTGTGTTAGGATTAGCCATATAGGATTCCCCTGCCTCTAGGCATGCTATGCATTTTCTTCAAAAGCTAGATCAGGGATCAAAGAACCATTCCCAATATGCTAGATGTGAATTGAGGAATTATTTAAAATAGGAACCTGTAACAATATTTTTCAATTTTAATATTTTATACACACTCCAAATCTTCATATCCTTTATGTTTCATTTTATTTTTCCATGAAAGAGTTTTATGTAATCCTGGAACATCTAAGATGGCAGATTACAGGCTGACTGAGCTGACCTCTCCCAAAAGTCCCCTCCATACAATTTTAAATTAATGCTTCAAACGACATTTGGGAGCAGTGTGGCCAATGAAAGGTTAGAGGGAGAAATTTTTCCAGATATAGTTAAAGTAGGTGGTTCACAGAAGACGTCTATAGCAACTGGGTGGGTTCAGGCCTAGAGTGTGGCAAGAGCACCAGTGGTGAGCCTTGAAGGTAGCCACAACAGCAGCAGTAGTAACAGCAGTAGCTTCAGATTTTCTCAGCCCAGAGACAGTAATGGGGTTGGAAGACTGATTAGAGATTGCATGGACCCTTTGTTGGCACAGGGAATGTGCTGACTGGCAACTCTATTTCCCATAAGCAGTTCTGGGTCACAGTTCCAGGATGATCAGAATGCTTGTGATCAATCACAAGGGAGTAGGGACCCTGGTTACAGATTCAAAGCCAAGAGAAGCCCTGATGCTTGCAGCTTCAGGGAAGAAGGGATGCTTTCTGGATAACACAGTGCAGATCTGGAGAGCACTCCTTTCCCAGGACAACACCACCATGGACACATTAAAAAAAATGGGTACCTTCAGAGCTAGTTCTAAAAACAGCAGCATGAAAAAAAGGCTGAACCATGGCACACTGCCTCCCCAAACCCAGGCGAGCAAAAACCAACTTTAACCTAAAAACCAAAATAAAGAAATGGACTTGGAAAATGAGCAAACAATGACAAAAAAATACTTGATCACAGAAAGCTACTACAGTGTCAGGGAAGGCTAAGACATAAACTTAAAAGAAGGCAACAATAAAAAAAATAGCTACAAGTAAAGCTTCAAAGAAAATTGATATTTGGACCCAAGGCCAGCAGAATTCCTAGAATAATTAAACAAAGAGATTAGCATGTAGCAGAGAAAACAGAAAAAGAAATGAGAGTGATGCAGGAAAACATGAAAAGAGAATTACCAGCTAGGGAAAAGAGGAATAAAAATACTGAAGAAAAATAATTCTTCTTAAAAGTAGAATAGGCCAAATCTAAAAGGAGGCACAAAATCTCACTAAAGAAAATAATTATTTAAAAATCAGAATTGCAAAGATTGGGGTTAAACAAGGATATCCACTATCACCCCTCTTATTCAATTTGGTACTAGGAATGTTAGCTGTAGCAATGAGAAGAAAAAGAAATTGAAGGAATAAGATTAGGCCAAGAAGAAATTAAGTTATTGCTCTTAGCAGATGCTATGATGATATACTTAGAGAATCCTAGAGAATTAAGTAAAAAAAAAACTACTTGAGATAATGAATACATTTAGCAAAGTTGCAGGATATAAAATAAACACACATACATGCTCAGCATTCCTATCTATTTCTAATGAAATCCAAATCCAACAACAAGTTATAGAACAAGAAATTCCATTTAAAGTTACTGTAGACATTATAAAATATTTGGGAATCTACCTGTCAAAAGGAACCCAGGACCTATATGAACAAAATTACAAAACATTTTTCAAACAAATAAAGCCAGATCTAAACAATTGGAAAAAGCATCAGATACTTGTGGCTACGTAGAGCTAATGAAATAAAAATGACAATTTTGCCTAAATTAATTTACATATTTAGTGCCATACCAATAAATATATATCAATCAATATATCAAAATAATTTTATAGAGTCAGAAAAGAATAGTAAAATAAATCATCTGGAATAACTAAAAGTTCACAATATCAAGGGAATTAATGAAGAGAAATTCTAGGGAAGGTGGCCAAGCCATACCAGCTTTTAATCTGTATTATAAAGCAACAGCCATCAAAACTACTTGAGACTGCCTGAGGAACAGAGCAGTGGATTAGTGGAATAGATTAGGTACAGGAGACACAGCAGTCAATGACTATAGTAATCTACTGTTTGATAAACCCAAAGACCCCGGATTCTAGGATAAGAATTCACTATTTGACAAAACTTCTGGGAAAACTGGAAAATAGTTTGGCAGAAACTGGGCATATTCCAATATCTTACACCATATACCAAAATCAATTCTAAGTGGGTACACAATCTAGGTATAAAGACTGATACTGTAAGCAATCGGGGAGAGCAAGAAATGTTTTACCTGTAAGATTTATGGAGAAGGGAAGATGTTATGATAAAACAAGAATTGGAGACCATTACAAAATGCAAAATGGACAATTTTCATTACATTAAGTTGAAAAGGTTTTGTACAAATAAAGCCAATGTAACCAAGATTAGGAGTGAAGTGAAAAAATAGGAAAGAATTTTTTCAACCAGTGTCTCTGATAAAGGCCTCATTTCTAAAATATACAGAGAACTGAATCAAATCTATAAGAATACAAATCATTTTCCAATTGATAAATGGTCAAAGGATATGAATAGACAATTTTCAGAGGAAGAAATTAAAGATATCTATAAGCATATGAAAAAAATGCTCTAAATCAATATCGATTTGAGAAATGCAAATCAAAACAACTCTGAGGTACCACACTTCACCTATCATATTGGTTAACAATGGCAAAACAGGAAAATGATAAATGCTGGAGAGGATGTGGAAAAATTGGAACACTAATGCATTGTTGGTGGAGTTGTGAACTGATCCAGCCATTCTGGAGAGCATTTTGGAACTATGACCAAGGGGCTTTTAAAAAATGCATAACCTTTGACCCAGCAATACCATTTCTGTGGTTGTTCCCAAAGAGATCATAGAAATGAGAAAAGGACTTGCATATGCAAAAATATTCATAGCAGCTCTTTTTGTGGTGGAAAAGAACTGGAAATCAAGGGGGTGCCCATTAATTGGGGAATACCTAAAAAAGTAATGGTATATGAATGTCATTGAATACTATTGTGCTATAAGAAATGAGGAGCAGACAGACTTCATAGTAACCTGGAGAGACTTACATAAACTAATGAGTGAGGAGAGCAGAACCAGGAGAACTTTATATACAACTGCAGACACCTTGTATGTGTGACAATTAACTTTGATAGACTGGGCTCCTCTTAGCAATACAAGGTTAGAAGACAACTACAAAAGATTCATGGTGGAAAGTAATATCCACATCCAGAGAAAGAACTGCAGAGTCTGAATGCAGATTGAAGCAAACTACTTGCTCTCTCTCTTTTGTGTTTTGTTTTGTTTTGCCCCTTCTTTCTCACTGTTCACTCCGTTATTTATAATTCTTCTTTGCAACCTAATGTTTAATGTGAAGGTATTTGCAGAACCTATATTTGATTGTATGCTAACATGGAGGGGAGGAAGGAGAAGAAAGAAGGGGAGAAAATTTGAAACTTAAGGTATTTTGGAACTGAATGTTGTAAACTAAAAGTAAATGGATAAATTTTTAAAAAATTAGAATTGAATAAGGTAAGTTAAATAAGACCTCAAGAAACAATAAAACAAGGTCAAAAGAATGAAAAATAGAAGGAAATATGAAATATCTCTTTTGAAAAATAACTGACCTAGAAATAGATGAAGGAGAGATAATTTAAGAATTATTGGACTACCTGAAAGTGATGATCAAAAAGGAACCCAGACACCATATTTCCATATATAAAAAACCTACCCCAATACCTTATATACAGAGGATAAAATAGAAATTTAAAGAATTTCCTGATCATTTCCTGAAAGAGATCCCAAAATGAAAACTCAATTACAAATTACAGATGTCCCAAATCAAGAAAAAAATATTGCAAGCAACCAGAAAGAAACAATTAAAAAATCATGGAGCAGAGTCAGGATCAAACAAGGTTTTCAGCTTCTATGTTAAAGGAATAAAGCGATTCGAATATGATCTTCCAGAAGTTAAAGAAGCTAGGATTAAAACAAAGAATAATCTACCCTGAAAAACTGAATATAACCCTCCAGGGGAAAAAAAGAATATTTAATAAAATAGAGGATTTCTAAATTTCTAAGCGTTCCTGAAGGAAAGACCAGAGCTGAATTGAAAATATGACCTTCAAGCAAAAGATTCTAGAGGAGCATAAAAAGGCAAACATGAAATTTCAATCATAAAGAACTTCCTGGACTTAAACTGTTTACATTCCTATATGGGTAGATGATAATATAACTCTTAAGAACTTTATCATTATTTGAGGAGATAGAACGAGTCTGAATAGAAAAAGAAGGCACAAATATGAATTATGTTGGGATGATCCCTAAATAAGAATATAGGGCTAAGAAGGATATATTTGTACAAGGGGGAGGGAGAAGTGGAAAGGGACAAATTTTCAAACATAAAGGAGGAGCTTTTATAATGGAGAGGAATGTGGGGGATAGCCAATGCTTGAACCTCACTTTTATTGGAATTGATTCAAAGAGGGAAAGGTATGTATTTATCTACACCTATCTATCTCTATCTCTATCTCTATCTCTATCTCTATATCCACTCAGTTGGGTATAGATATCTATCTTACCCAATAACAGGAAAAGAGGTCTTGAGGGTGGATAAGAACGAGGGCAGATCAAGAAGATAATGGTCATAAGAAAAACAGACTTTTGAGGAGGGACAAGATAAAAATAAAGAGCGAAAAGGATTAACAGAAGAACATGGGTCGGAGGGAAATGCACAGTTAGTGATCATAACAGTGAATGTGAATGGGATGAATTAAGCCATAGAATGGAAGCAGATAGCAGAATGGAACCAGAATCCAATAATATACTATGTACTAGAGACACACTTGCAACAGAAAGACACACAGAGTTGAAATGAAGTGCTGGAGCTTCTATTATATTCAGAGTTTATTATGCCTGAAGGAAAGAAGGTAGGAGGGGCAATTACCATTTCATAAAAAGCAAAAGCAAAATCAGACCTAATTTAAAAGATAATTAGGGAAACTTCAATTTTCAAAAAAGAAACATAAACAATGAAATAATATATTTTACAGTAAGATTCCCTTAAAGGCCTCATTTCACAAATACATAGAGAGTTAAGTAAAATTTATTTTAAAAATAAGAATCATTCACCAATGATAAATGGTCAAAGTGTATGAATGTGTAATTTTCAAAGTAATAAATTAAAGTTATCTACAATCATATGAAAAAATGTTCTAAACCTAGTATTTATTCAAGAAAAGCAAATTAGAAGAACTCTGAGGTACTATCTCACACTCACAAAAAATAAATCCTGGAGGGGATGAACAAAAAATATGTACATTAATGAATTATTGGTGGAATAGTCAACTGATCCAACCATTCTGGAAAGCAACTGGAACTATGCAAAAAAACACTAAAAAAAGTGCATATCTTCTAATCTACCAATACTACTACAAGATCTATTCCCCAATAGGATCAAAGCAAAATGAAAAGAATATGTGTGTGTGTGTGTGTGTGTGTGTGTGTATACCCACATACATAGATGGAGTAATATCGTGCCATAAGAAATAATGAGGGGATTGCTTTCAGAAACAATTAAAAAAACAAAGCAAAACAAAACATGGCATAGTAAGTGTGATGATGTGAAGTACCTGGTTACTCTGATCAATACAGTGGTACAAGATAATTCTAAAGGATACATGATAGAAAAATGTTATCTACCTTCAGAGACAACTAATGCATTCTGAATGAAAACTGAAGTATAAATTTCTCACTTTATTTTTTATATGTTCTTTGGAACATGGTTAACATGGAAAAGTATTTTGCATGATTTCACATATATAAACATACCAGGTTTTCTGTCTTCTTAGAGGGTGGGGATGATATGAGATGGAGAGAATTTGGAACTCAAAATTTAAAAAGAATATTTAAAAATAAATATTTTTGTAAAAGAATATCAATACTACATAAGCATATATTTCTGTCTAATTGAACAAATAAATTTATCTTTCCAGTTTTCTTCAGAAAAAAATGTTTTATGTGTATATAATTATGTTGTACAGCATATTCCTTGATTTGTTGTGGAAAATAATTTACTTCTCATGAATTTGAATAACATTTAGGGAGTTGGCATGTGGTATAGTGAATGAGGCAATAATAAGATTCTGAACTATTCCTGAAGCTGGAGCCTTCTTATTAGTTGATGTGGATATAATAGAAATTGGCAGATCATGTATAATGTAATGTGTTCAAGAATTCCACTGAGAATCACATATAGCAGAGCTGGCCTTCCAAACCAGATCTAAAGCTGATGAATAATCTTTAAAACATTTGCCTAGAAAGTGACATCTTATTCTTGTCTGTGCATCTGAGATAGTAATGAAAATGTTTTGCAATGCCCGATTTTGCTAACTGATTGACAATTAGATAGGAAATCATAAAATCCATTACAGACCTCAGAACAAAAACAATCAAGACTCACATAAAAGAATGAGCAAGCAGGAATGTGGATAACAGTGAAGAAAATAAGACCAAAATGAATTGTTCCCCAATAGATTTTATGTATCTATTGCCACATGCACTTCAATTTTGATATTCCTTACTGGCATAGGCCCACAAAAAGATGTTGTTTTGGGGGAATATTCTTCATTCCTGATCTTGTGCACTTATATATTTTAATACTAACAAAGCAAGTAAAAGAAATGAGACCAAGGAGAAAGAGTAAATAAGTGGATGGAGGGGAGAAAGGCTATTTTTTCTGAGAGAAAAATGTATAGCTTGTATTTATTTTTTGTGAGACTGATAACTTTTTAAAAGTAGGATAGACATATTGGTATTTGAGTTGGTTCAATGAATTGAGAATAACAAATAGCATTTCTTTTTATTTGTTATTCTTATAAATAAATAAATAAATAAAAAAATATAAATAAATATTTATTATATAAATATAAATTTATTATATAAATATAAATTTAAATATTTATAAATAAATAAAACAAATAAATAAATTTATTTGTTATTTCTTTATCTTATCCATTTCCTGTATTATAATAATTATGTTTTTATGTTAGAAGGAGCAATATTTCCCATAAAGCTACATATACAGTACTTGGTCTTTTCCTCACCCTCCCCCAATTGAATGCCTAGACTGCATTATGCTCCAATTATGGAGATTTAGGGATTTGTAAGAAGTTCAAAAATAGTTGTCAACAATATTGAACACCTTAACAGTAAAGGGATTTTGAAGATTTTTATTTTACATTTTAGTTTAGTTATAATTCAGTCATAAAATATTGACTAAATAAAATATTAAGTTAACTTAATCTTTACCAAGACATTAATTCATCATTCACTTGTTCCCTCGATATTTACTTAGCTCACTAAGTAGAAGATACTATTCTAGGTGTTATGGGGAAATACAGAAATGACTAAAATATAAAACTTACAGTCATGTAGAGTTATTTAAATTTTAGCCTTTGAAATTTAAAAACCAATATGGCTTCCAAATCTAATATCTTCAATATTTGTACATTCTTTTTTTTTCTTCTTTTTCCTTTTCTTTTTCTTTTTTTTCTTTTTAAATTTTTTTTGATCTTTATTAATTTGTTTGTTTACTTTTAGTTTACAAGATTCAATTTCACAATTCCTTGAGTTTCAAATTTTCTTTCCCTTCCCCCCCCCCCACCATGATGGCATACAATCAAGTAAAGGATCTGCAAATACTTTCACATTAGACATTAGTCAGGTTACAAAGGCGGATTGTACCAGTTGAAATGAAAAATGGTTAAGAGGAAATAAAACCAAAAAAGGAAAAGAAAAAGATCAAGTAGTTTGCTTCAATCTGGATTCAAACTCAGTTCTTTGTAGTTCTTTCTCTGGATGTAGACATCTCTCTCTATCATGAGTCTTTTGGGGTTGACTTATATCACTGCATTGCTGAGAAGAGTCCAGTCTATCTTAGTTGGTCATCACACCTATGTTGTGTCTGTGATTGTGTACAAATTTTTCCTGGTTCTACTCTTCTCACTCAGCATCAGTTCGTATAAGCCTCTCCAGTTAAATATGAAGTCCATCTGCTCCTTGTTTCTTATAGAACAATAGTATTCCATTACATCCATATACCACAACTTGTTCAGCCATTCCCTAATTGATGGGCACCACCTTAATTTCTAATTCTTTGCCACCACAAAAAGAGCTGCTATAAATATTTTTATATATATGGGTCTTCTTCCCACTTCTATGATCTCTTTGGGATATAGATTTTGAAGATTTTAAAGCTCCTCCTAGAAACAACCCATTGAGCTTTCAACTTGAATGTCTAAGATAACTTGCTATAAGACTTAGTAAAATAAGCCAAGCATACTGAGGCTCATAAAGAGGAAAAATAAACAGATTGCATTCTCCAAGTTGACTACTAGGTATCCTTTTTTTCCCTTTGGTTTTTCCTAATTTGGTTTATTTTTTGTAAGATGTTTACCTCTTTGCAGAATACACAACGATTTTTAAGATTTTCAAACTGAAATTTTATATTTTTTTTCCTTTTGTAGTTACATAAACGTGATGAATTCTGGCTACGTTTATGTGGGTTACATAAAGAAGACCATTTCTAAATTCTTTACAATTTGACTTCATCTGCCTCAGTTAAAAAGAAACCACTAACTGGAGAACATCAAAGACTTTAAAATGTTTTAATAAAATATATTGTGTTGCTTTTTTCCCTACATAGTTTGATAAACAGCTATATCTAATTCACCACAGTGATGT
Source organism: Gymnobelideus leadbeateri (assembly GCA_011680675.1). NCBI lineage: Eukaryota > Metazoa > Chordata > Mammalia > Diprotodontia > Petauridae > Gymnobelideus > Gymnobelideus leadbeateri. The sequence goes on from WOXC01008533.1 coordinate 24,036, forward strand.
CAATTTATATGGTATTTTCAAGGTGGTTTGCATTAATGATGTTATTTGCATATTGATTGTACATGACTTGCCTGGGTTGCAATAAGTTTTATAGTCCTTTACTTGTTACATTGTATATTATTGCCTAACAGTGATTTGGACATCACCACTGTCTTCTGTTCCATCTAAAGTAAAATTGTAATATTATATCAATGCATATTTATATTTAAAAGTGTTCTACATGACATCCCATTCTTGAAACTCATTGCACTGGTAGCTGTCTCTGGATGTAAAGCCAGACAGATGGTAAAGCACAGAACCTGCCAATCAGGCAGCAGGACAACACCAGCAGAAAATGAAGAAATTCTCCAAAGACATGGCATCAGTACAAGGACAGTATTTATTAAATATGAAGAATCACACAATGATAAAATGTTAAACAAAGAATAATCTACCATGCACAGCAACCAAAAGAATGGATCTGCTGTAAAACACTGCTCTAATTAACATAATTTGTAGCATGAGACAAATATTATTTTGTTGTAAAAGAATAGCATATTGAATGGATGCACTGCTTTTTATCTGTATGTCCAAAAATAATTTTTATCATCATACCAGATATAGAAAACCTTGACACTTTAAAATAAAATTATTTTAAAGTTAATACTTCATACATGATAATATGTTATACTGTCAAAACCAAAAAAAATCTCCAAAGGAAAATGCAGACTGTTAGTATGTCAAACAGAAATGTCCTAGATAGTTCAAAATGATATACACATACATCTGTAGTTTTGAAATGTCAAATTAGGATCAGTCATAGGTTTACTCCTCTTTACATGACTGGCAATTACAATTCAGAGTCATTATACATATAAATACATACATACATACATACATTCATACATATATATGTATATACACATATATATATATATGTATATGAAGAGAGAGAAAGAGAATATATTTCTTTAGTAAAGTCCTATTCCAATGTCTCAGTATGGTATGAAGAAGAGATCAGATTCACAAAGGCTAAATTAGTGGAGCTCAGATTCTGGGATGTTATACCAAGTAGAAAAGGAATCACATACGGACCTACCTATGTGCTGGATATCTGTTACCTGAAGACCAGTCTCATTATTTCCAAAGTCACTCAAAACCAGAGTGTTGACTACTAGATGATTTGTTTTTGGTGTGTTGGACTTCTGTAACTCACACAGAGCAGATAATCTATTAAGGATTGGAGGAAAATGTGATCTGTAGTTGGAAGAGAAAATATCTTATGAAACCATGAATTCTTGATGTTGCAATATGGTAAAATCCTTTTGGGGGGGGGTGAGTGGGAGTCTGGATATTTGATTCCATTGGGGTAGGGAATTCCTCATACCTCTACCAATGTATATCAGCAGCTTTTCTGCAACTTATACTCTCAGAAATAGATGGCTGGGGCTTGAAAGGTTAAGAGACTTAACCTGGGAAACATAGATAATATGTATATTTCAGAAGCAGCTGTTTCCCTAACTTCAAGCCCAATTTCCTATCCACTATGACATGCTGCCTCTTGATGGTACTACTTATACAGAGAAAAGGAAATAACCCTCCAATGAAAGGGACTAATTTCTAGGTTTAATTGTTACTTTGGATTTAGATTGAGAATGAATTCTCATTTACCTTGTAAACTGTTTTTTCCCCTTCCAGACTTTTTGTTTTTAAAATAAACAAACAAAAAAATAACAATAGCAGCGTTCCTACTGTGGTGAGCCAAAGAGGCCTGAGCCAGGACTTCAGATAATTACCCTGATATCAGTGGACCTGAACAACAAAGACCTCTTCGAGATGGGACTTTTCACTAAGTCAGCTCCAGAATTCTTTTGATATGGGTTACACTTATAAGGATGGTATTTGAGTTCTGAGGCTAACAGGCTCTGCCCCAAGACATATCTGATTTTGCACTCAGGTATCTTTGGGTGGCCAGCTCTAAATGCTGACTTTTGAGGATTGCGCTTCAGCCTTGAAATCTGCTCTCAATTGTATCCGTTTATGACTGCGGCTGCATTAGCAGGTACCTGAGGCCTAGATCAAGGGGCTTACCCTAAGACTTTAGTCTCCTAGATAAGAAATCCTTATCAAATTATCTATTCCATCCTACTTCCAGGATACAACAGACTAAGGTAATGATTAGAAAACTTGAGTCCCCTTCCGTCTCCTTGCTCTATAAAAACCTTTCCCTGAGTATCAATAAATGGAGTTCATGGTTCTTCCTTGAGCTACCCACATGGCCTGGTCATTTTTTATTCACATCTCCAAATCATGCTAAGTGCTGGACACTGAGCAGCCCACAGCATCCTACAGTCCAGCAGGAGTTAATGAAACAAATTATTGCTATGATTTCACTTGTCTTCGAATAATAATAACTAATATTTACATGGGCTTTAAATTATGCAAAACTCTCTACATGTATATCATCATTTTATCCTCATAATATCTCTAGAGGTAGAGAGGATAGATGCTATTATTGTCCCCATTGTATAAATGAAGCAACTAACCCAGAAAGAAGTGAATTGATGTATTAGCAAGCACCCTAGCATACCCAGGATGGCCTCATAGCACAGATTCTTTGATCTGCTTTGCTAAAGGAAATACAACTTTTAAAGGGGTCGACAATCTTACTTTAATTAGAGATAAGTAGAAAATACAAGCAGAGAAATTAGCATAGAGATTCAACAGATTGGGCTCCTACTGTCTAAAAAAATAATACAACCCCCAATGGCTCTATGTAAATCAGGATGTATCACAGCTGGGCCAGAGCTCAAAGCAGTAAGACATCTGTGATTGAACACACACGGTCACATAGGGCTCTTAATGGACAGGGAAGATCTTCATATTTCATTAACATTATATTGGACTTGCCAGGGCCATATAGATACTAAACGTCTACTGTAGGATTTGAATTAAAGTCTTCCTGTTTCAAAGTCTAGCACTCTCTTCACTATGCAAACTAACTGCCTAGGAGGCAGATGTAAACAACAAACTACAAGGGAATAAAAACATATAGAACTATTTGATTTAATATCCCATATTTATCTCTTAAATTAAAATGTATTTTTATAACCATCAACTAATTATAATTTGTGAAAAATAAGACATTCAATAGTCTTCATCTCTTTGTGGTTTTTGAGTTCTTTGGAACTTCAAATATAGTCTCAGAACATCAGGAAAATGGATATACTGTTTCTCCTACCTACCTTTTCCTCCTCCTAAATGATACCACTGAAAGAAAGCAAAGGTGATCAGAATCAATGTAAAGGACCTTCTCTGCTTTTAATATGATACCAGTAAGAGATACAAACTAATAGGAATTGGTTCTGTTTACCCCCAGAGGGGAGAATACGTTTTAATGGTTGGAAAATTCAGAGAGATCGATTTTAGACAATTATAAGGAAAATTGTCCTAACAAATAGAACCATTCAAAAAAAAAAAAAAAAGAATTGGTTATCTTGCGTAGTAAGCTCCCTATCACTGGTTGTGTTGTCTCAGAGACTAGATGACTATCTGTATGCACACAGGATTGATTCTTGTTAGTCACTGGACTTAAAACTCTTTGATGAACAAGTTATTAATTTGTAATGGAAACAAAAGACAGACATCAGAGACAATTGTAAGGGGTTAGGGGGGCTCAGGGATCAAGCCTGTCCATGGCTAGATGAATCCTCAGGGTAAATAACTCTGAATTAAATAATCACCATAACTCTTTTTATACAGAGAAATCAGGTTAAAATGAACAATAAGGGCAGCCTGCAATGAGAAAAGTAACAATGAAAGTGCATGTAGTCCAGAGGAGAGAAGGATAGGGAGAGTAGAGAGAAAAAGAGTTTTTACCCTCTATGGGCTTGTTTCATGGAGAAAGGGATAATATCTGATTTCATCTTTGCGTGCTTAGTAGCCAGGTATAGGAATCTGAATCCTGATGGAATTCGAGTTTCTTGACAAAGGAGACTATTTCACTTGTTTTCTTTGTATTCTCAGCTCTGACCACAGTACTTGACATCTGGTGGGCACATAATGAATGCTTATTTAATTGATTATACATATTAGTCCTTTCCCTGTGGTAACATTTTTAGAAAACCTCGGGAAAAATAAACAGCAAAAACAAGAAAAATGTGAATGGTGATACATTGCACCTATGAGAAATAGATTAGGGTCCCATAACCATCAAACACTAATCTTTTGCTAGAGACTTCTGAAAACAAACTTTTCCACTTATGATTCTTTATAACAAAGTCTTAATTCTGAAATCTGCACTTTTCCTAATATAGACAGTAACCATGAAATAACTCATAAAATGCAGTACACAAAATAAAACTGGTAACATGCAAAACATTTTCTCTTTGTTAATGCTCTAAAATACTGACCTTTTTGTCACATTTATTCTAAATAAGCAAATAAATAAATTGTTAAATAAATAAATGACTGGAATAATTGATTTAGACACTATAAACTTCTTTTTTTTAGTTCCAGAAAGTATTTATTTTTATTTTTACATTCATTTCCATGAGATATTGAGTTTCAAATTTTCTCCCCATCTCTCCCCTACCCCCGACTCAAAGATGGCAAGCATAATGAATACCTCTTCCCACAGTCTGTCCTCTTATATATCCCCAATCCCCCTTTACTCCATACACCTTACTTTCTTGAAGAGTAAGATGGATTTCTATACCCCATTTCTTGTATATCTTATTTCCTGCTTTCATGTAAAAACAATTGTTAACATTTGTTGTTAAAGCTTTGTGTTCCAGATTATCTCTTTTCTTCCCTCATCACCCACCCCCACTGGGAAGACAAACAATTCAATATAGGTTATATATGTATACTTATGCAAAACATTTCCATAGTAGTCATATTGTAAAAGACTACATTTCTCTCCATCCTATCCTGCCCCACATTTATTCTATTTTCTCCTTTAACCTTCTCTATTTTCAATAAAATTTGCTTCTGATTACCCTCTGCCCCAATCTACCCTCCTTTATGTCATCCCCCCTTCTTATCCCCTTCCCCCCTACTTTCCTGTAGGGTAAGATACCCAATTGAGTTGTGAATGTTATTTCCTCCTTAACTCAAGTCCAATTAGAGTAAGGTTGACTCATTCCCTTCACCTCCCTGTTCTTCCCCTCCATTATAAGTTTTCTCTTGCATCTTTTATTTGAGATAATTTACCCTATTCTCTCTCTTCTTTTCTCTTTTGCGCAATATATTCCTCTTGCCTCAATTTTATTTTTTAGATATCATCCCTTCCTCATATTCAACTCATCCTTTGCCCTCTATGTATACATATCTACACACATGCATATACACACATGCACCCACCTATACATACATATATGTATATATACACGTATATAGCCATACATAGTTACATGCACACACAAACACATGTATATGTGTGTATATGTGTGTGTCTGTGTGTATTCCCTTCAATAATCCTAATACTGAGAAAAGTCTCATGAGTTACAAATATTGTTTTTCATGGAATATAAACAGTTCAACTTTAATAAGTTTCTTTTGATTTCTCTTTCCTGTTTACCTTTTCATACTTCTCTTGATTCTTTTATTTGAAAGTCAAATTTTCTGTTCAGCTTTGGTCTTTTCATCAAGAATGCTGGAAAATCCTCTATTTCATTGAATGACCATATTTTTCCCTGAAGTATTATACTCAGTTTCGCTGGGTAAGTGATTCTTGGTTTTAATCCTAGCTCTTTTGACCTCCAGAATATCATATTCTAAGCATCTTGATCCCCTAATATAGAAGGTCTATCCCTTGTGTTATCCTAATTGTGTTTCCACAATACTCAAATTGCTACTTCCTAACTGCTTGTAATATTTTCTCCTTGACCTGCAAACTCTCAAATTTGACTAAAATATTTCTAGGATTTTTTCTTTTTGGGATCTTTTTCAAGAGGTGATCAGTGAATTATCCCAATTTCTATTTTACTCTCTGGTTCTAGAATATTAGGGCAGCTTTCCTTGATAATTTCTTGAAAGACAATGTCTAGGTTCGTTTTTTTTTTTTTTTTTGATCATGGCTTTCAGGTAGTCTGATAATTTTTAAATTCTCTCTCCTGGATCTATTTTCCAGGTCAGTGGTTTTTGCAATGTCATGTTTCCCATTGCCTTCTATTTTATTTTAAATTCTTTGGTATCTGTTTTATAATACCTTGGTTTCTCATAAAGTCATTAGCTTCCATTTGCTCCAGTCTAAGTTTGAAGGAATTATTTTTTCAGTGAGCTTTTGAAAGTCCTTTTCCAGGGGCGGCTAGGTGGCGCAGTGAGTAAGAGCATCGGCCTTGGAGTTGGGATGACCCGAGATCGAATCCGGCCTGAGAAAATGAGCACCCACACACAAATAATGACTAGCCATGTAACCTTGAGCAAGTTACTTAACCCTAATTGCTTAAAAAAAAAAAGGAATAAAGTCCTTTTTCATCTGGTTAATTCTGCTTTTTAAGGCATTCTTCCCCTTACTGGCTTTTTGGGCCTCTTTTGAGTTAGTCTATATTTTAAGGTATTATAGTATTTATACAATATAAGGTATTCAGTATTTTTTGGGGGGGTCTATTTTAGCAAGGTCTTGACTCGTTTTTCGTGATTTTCTTGTATCACACTCATTTCTCTTCCCAATTTTTCCTTTACTTCTCTTACTTGATTTTCAATATCCTTCTTGAGTTCCTCCATGGCCTGTGAGCAGTTCATATTTTTCTTGGAGGTTTTTGATGCAGGAGTTTTGACTTTGTTGTCCTCTTCTGGTTTTATGTTTTGATCGTATTTGTCACCAAAATATGATGCTATAGTCTGATTTCTCTCCCTCTATTTGCTCATTTTCTCAGTCAATTAACTGACTTTTGAGCTCTTTGCCATGGTAGAACTTTGCTTCCACAGTGGAGAGTGTTGTGTCCCAAATTTCTGAGGTTTTGCACAACTCTTGTCAGAACTTCTAGGATATCCTCTCCATAGCTGCCACAAGCTTTGTCATGCCAGTAGTCCTCACACCAGGACCGCCAACAAAATTGAGACCCAGATCCAATCAGGGCAAAGCAAGAGAATCCTGCCTCTTTGCCAACAAAGAGATTCCTGCAATTGCCCTCTGATCAGCTGCTTGGTCCCGCCACCACCTTTGGGCCTGGATCTCTGGAAGCAACCACCATCACAGACTACAGCTGCTGACACCTCTGCTGCCCCAGGGGCAGGGGCCTAACCATGCTCTTCTCTCACACAGGTCCAACAGTGTTTCCACACTGACCTTTTAATTTCTCTTTGGTGTTTATAGGTTGCGAAGTCTGGAACCCACCACAGCTGCCAGTGATTCAGTCCCCTGAGGTCTGCTCCAGCTGGGCTATGCTGCTGGTCTGTGTTGGTCCTGGCCATGCACTCTGCTCCCAGTCTAGTGTAACAGATTCTTCATGTCAGCCTGACAGGCTACCTTCAGTGAAGGAATTGTTTCACTCATCATTTTGTGGATTCTGTAGCTCTAAAATGTGTTTAAAGTCATTTTTATAGGCATTGGAGGTGGTTGTGGAACATGCTCAAGAATGTTCCTGCTTTTACTAAGTCATCTTGCCTCTGCCCACCACTATTCACTTCTTAAAACAAGTGAAATTTATAGTACCCTAAATACTGCAAAGCAAATAAAATTCTAAAAATTAAAACATCTGAATCTTACCTTCCAGATTTTCCACTTTGACTGCCCTCTGGAAACCAAGAAGTAGATTGCTTAGACTTGAGTCATACTATAGAAAGACTCTGAGATAATGTTTGAGGGAACTGTTGCAACAAATTCATCAGGAGCTCTTTATTCTACAAAGTTAGGATGAACAACACCAGGAAAGTGTTACACAAAATTGCCCATCACACATCTCATTTTTTTTCTCTGCTGCACATAACCAGGAATGTGTGCAGTTGCCAATATCAAAGTGAAAATGAGATCATTAATAAAATCACCCAAATGCTTGAAGGCACATAGAAATCAATCAGTGATGGGATTCTAAGTCAGGTCTTTTGGACTGCAAGCCCAATGTTCAATCCATCTACCCATGTCGCCATTATAAAACAACTTGAACTGCTAAATGTGTAAGAAAAACAAAATGTTCTAGCAAAGACTAGAGAAAGGCGATGGATTACTTTTAGTGCGATTAGTTTGTTACGAGAACAGTGTTCAAGATTAAGAAGTTACTTTTATTTTCCTTAAAAGCAAAAGTGTGTGTGTGTGTGTGTGTGTGTGTGTGTGTGTGTGTGTGTGTTAAACTATCATGGAAGAGAAGAGACAGTGTTAAGCATGGGGGAAATTTTATTTTAGGAATAGGGATAGCATGACAAAATAGCAAAAGAGGGGATATTATAAGCTTAAGACTTGTAATAATGAATTTGCCTTGAAGATAAAGTCTATAAAAAGAGGAAATAATTAAAGATGTTCTGAAGTGGCCAAATTGTGGTTGGCCGCAATTGTTAATTTAAGGAGTTTTGAACATATTTGGCAAATAGTGAGGAGCTATTTAAGAGTTCTGAAGAGGGGGCGTGGAGCAAAGATGGCAGAGTAGAAACAGCACTTCCACAGTGCTCCAGCCCACACCACTTCAAAATTATGTAAAGTGGGACTCTGAACAACCTCTGGAGCTCCAGAACCCACAGAATGACACAGAAAAGCTAACCCCCTGCAGAGGACAGCCCTGCAGCCTGTCAGGGAGTAGCCAGCACAGTGCTCTGGGAGCCAAGCCCAGGGCAGAGTGAATCAGTGGTTTTAGCCCCAGGGTGGCCGGACCAGCAGCCAGCTGGAGGGACCCAAAAATACCAGCAGCTGTGGCTCCAAAATTACCAACACATAGATGCCTAGGACAAAGTGAGAGGTTAGTGCCCTATGGACTTTGGGACCAGGATTTTGGAGCATGTCAGCTTCTTCCCCTGGGGGCTAGAAGCCACTGAAGAACTGTGGCACAGCTGCCATTTTGCAGCTTCAGTTGCAGCTTTAGCTTGTGGCCTGCAATCTGTAGGGCCACCCAGTGATCAGTCTTGGGGATAATCACTCGAGCTTTAACCTTCTTGGATCTGGATTACAGTATGGGGTGGAAGTCTTGGGTGTGTGTGTCCAGCTTGCCGGAGTGTGTGAGGGCTTCAGGGAGGGCACCCAACTAATACCTCCAGCAATTGAGAAGACCCCAACATTCGGGACGAAAGCTCCCCTGTCTGGTGGCAGAGTCCTACTGTGGCAACAAGCCCAAAAGTCAAGTAATTAAGTGGCAATATGCCTAGGCAAAGGAAACAAAACAAACAGAAAAATTCAACATTAGACTTCTATTTTGGGGGAAAAGAGGATCAAAGCATGGAACAGGAGGAGGACTGGGAGGTCAGAACTCCTGCACCAAAAGCCCCAAATGAAAATACAAGCAGGTTACAGGCCACAGAGGACCTTGAGAAGGATTTTAAAAACCAAATAAGAGAAGTGGAGGAAAAAGTTGGGAAGAGAAATGAGAAGGATGCAGAAAAAGTATGAAATGAGTCAACAGCCTGACCAAGGAAAATAACAACTTAAAAAATAGACTAACTCAATTGGCAAAAGAGGTTCAAAAAGGCAATGAGGAGAAGAATGCCTTAAAAAGCCGAATTTGCCAGATAGAAAAAGAATCTCAAAAGCTCACTGAGTAGATTCATTCCTTCAGAATTAGACTGGAACAAATGGAAGCTAGTGACTTCATGAGAAATCAAGATGCTATTAAACATATCCAAGCAACTGAAAGAATAGAAGGCAATGTGAAATATCACATGGGAAAAACCACTGACCTGGAAAATAGATCCAGGAGAGATAATCTAAAAATTATTGCACTATCTGAAGGTCATGATCAAAGAAAGGACCTAGAAATCATCCTTCAAGAAATTCTCAAGGAAAATTGCCTTGATGTTTTAGAACCAGAGGGTGAAATAGAGGTTGAAAGAATCCACCGATCACCTCCTGAAAAGGATCCCAAAAAGAAAACTCCTAGGAATACTATAGCCAGGTTCCAGAACTCCCAGATCAAGGAGAAAATACTACAAGCAGCCAGGAAGAAATAATTTCAATATTGTGGAAATACAATCAGAATAGTGCAGGACCTGGCAGCTTCTACACTGAGGGATTGAAGGGCATGAAATATGATATTCCATAGGGCAAAGGACCTGGGATTGAAACCAAGAATCACCTACCCAGCAAAACTGAGTATCTTATTTCAGGGGAAAATATGGTCATTCAGTGGAATAGAGGACTTTCAAGCATTCTTGAGGAAAAAACTAGAGTTGAATAGAAAATTTGACATTTAGACACAAGAAGGAAGATATGCTTGAGAAGACAAACAAGGAAAATAAATCAAAAGGAACTTATCAAAGTTGAACTATTTACATTCCTACATGAAAAAAACAATAGCTATAACTGATGAAACCTTTCTCAGTATGAAAATAGTTGAAGAAGGGTATATGGGCATATGAATACATATGTGAATATGTGTATATATGTTTACAGGTATATGTGGTTAGAGGGCACAGGTCGAATTTGGTGGGAAGGGATAATATTTAAGGGGTGAAATTAAGAGGTGAGAGAGGAATGTGGCGAAAGCAGATGGAGAGAGACGGGGAGGTAAACTATTTCATGTAGAAGAGGCAAGGGGAAGTGGTTGCAGGGAGGGGAAGAACAGGAAGGCAAAAAGGCAAAACCACATTCTCATTGAATTGGCTCAGGGAGAGAATGACATACATATTAAATGGGATATCTCACCCTGAAGCAGAGTAGGGGGAGGGGGATGAGAGGAGGGGGGTGATAGAGGGGAGGGCATGCTGGGGGAAGGGGAGGTTGGAGGCACCCACTTTTGAAGAGGGACAAGATCAAAGTAGGGAATGGACCTGGTTGGGGATGGGATGGGTGGGAGGAAAATATAGCCAGTCTTTTACAATATATCTACTATGGTAATGTTTTGCATAGCTATAAATGTACAACATATACTAAATTGTTTATCTTCCCAGAGGGAGTGGGTGACAAGGGAGGAAGGGAATGAATCTGGAATTTGAAGTTTTAAAATGAAATGTTTCAAATATAGATATAGACATAGATATAGATATAGATAGATATATAGATATAGATATAGATAGATATAGATATATACATCTATATCTATCTATATCTATATCTATCTATCTCTCTCTCTCTCTCTCTCTCTCATATATATATATGAGAGAAAGAGAGAGAGAGAGAGAGAGAGAGAGAGAGAGAGAGAGAGAGAGAGAGAGAAAGAGTTCCAAAGAGTAATGGCATTATGGAAGCTATTAATTAAGAAGATAACTGGTCACTATATGTAGAATAGATTGAAAATTGTAAATGTATAATACTAGTGGATGGCTTTTACAATATTCCACTTGAGCTAGTAATGGACTCAACTAAAACAATGACATGAGTGAAAACGAAGGTATAAATAAAGCTTTGATCGCTAATGGGAGAGTATAATCAACAGGATTGAGCAACTGATTGGATGTGGGAGATGAGGGAGCATAAAAATTCTAAGTGATTACAGGCACTCTAATATTCAAATCATTCTATAACTTTAATCATATATGTGTGTATGTATATATATATATATATATATATATATATATATATATATATTCCCTCTAATGTATATAATGTTGCAAATCAAAACTCATCCATGCCTCCCCATCTCAGTTGACTCTTGTCCTTCATCTCCCACAAGTTTATCATAGGACCTTTCTCTACTACATAAGACCTTTCTCTTCACCTTCCAGTATTCTCACCCTGGAAAATACTTTCCTCTCTTCCTTTGATGGCCTAGTTCCTTTTAGAAACTCCATTTTAAGGAGGGGCCCAGGCTAGCTATATTCACTCCTTTGTTACTTTCTTGGCTCTACTCCTGATTTATCAGGTTTCTCTCTCTATCATATCCCAATAGGAGCACCTTCCTTGACTTTTTCAGGTTCTTTTTACACATTGTCTTCCTCCATTAGAATATAAGCTCTTTAGGTAGAAAGACTGGCTTTCTTTTTTAAAATTTAATTGTATTCCTAGTGGTTAGCACAGTTCTTGAAACAGGGAAAGCACATAATAAATGTTGGTTGACTTAATGGGGGCCTATCCAATGTGCTGTATTCTTTCCTTGCATTTTCTTCACATCAAAACAGTGGCCTCTACACATTTGGGCTGTTATCTATCCCTCACTCTTAACACATCACCAATGCATCTTCTTTTTTTCAACCATACATTTTCCTGCTATCATTTATTCTAATTTTTCTTTAACTTCTTTTTCTGGTATATACCACAACCTGATCACATCCACAATGTTCCACTCAGTTACCCTCTATGTCATTTAAACAAATTCTTTGGAAAGGTATTAAAAAAGGATGGACCTTGTTTCTGGGAGAATTTTCAGGTCATTAAAGGTGCATTGCAACTTCCTAAAGACAACTCAGTCTGCCCTCTTCCCTTTGTTTAATTCTAAGCTGAATTCAATGTTCATTTTTATTATCTGTTTAAGATATAGATACTGATGGACAAACTTTTTGTATTGTCTGACTGCACATAAGAATAATGAAATATTCAGAAAAATGGAAAATATAAGAGGATGTGCATATTTTAGGCAAAAGATGATCTTGGCTCTTGACAGGTTGAATTGAGGTACTGGCAGTTACAGAAAGGTGGAGAAATGGATTAGCCAGTTTTATATTTAGGTTTAAAGTTCTGAAAGGTACTAGATTACGGATATGTGGGATATATAGAGTGTTTTTGTCACAGAGGTTCTAATTAAAACCATAATAGTAGATATAAGCACCAATGAAGAAAATGTAATTAGAAAAGAAAATTGGCACGGTGCGGGGGGAAGGGAGGGTCTTGGAAAATAACCACATTTAGGTTGAATGCATTTCTGACAATATGGGTTATCGCTGTGGTTGTGTTATCTATGGTAAATGTATGTGTTAAGAATGAAGTGCTTAGCTCCATCAGTCAAGGAATGTCACCTGACAAGTGAAGAAGTAGTAGTGTACCTTTTAATTGTACTGTTCTCATATGGCTCTCAAACAGCTACCTGCCACTCAATCTTTGCCTTGCTTCTTTGTGGAGAGTATTTCAGATGATTTAAAATGTGGTTTTGCTGTTCCTCAAATCAGAACATGGTGTGGCCCACATCCTATCTAACATCTCTTCCCTTCATTCTATATTCTTCCTTCCTTCCTTCCTTCCTTCCTTCCTTCCTTCCTTCCTTCCTTCCTTTCTTCCTTTCCCTTTTTGGAGGGGATAAGGTAAGGCAATTGGGGTGAAGTGACTTGCCCAAGGTCACACAGTTAGTAAGTGTTAAGTGTCTGAGGCCAAATTTGAACTCAGGTCCTCATGATTCCATGACCAGTGCTCTATTCGCTACATCACCTGGCCTCCCCTACCCTGTTCCTTTTAAAGATTACTACAAAGATCTGATTCTATACCATGTAATCAAAATATAAGGAGTTAATGAGATCTATTTAACTTCGGTTTGTCCAGCATGTGTACCCCTCAGGCCATGATGACTAAATCAATTCCCTACTAGCAATTAGGTAAAAAACCAATGAGTTTTGTTTCCCCCAATTGCTCCCAGCAGACAGCTAGAAAGTTCAGCTGCTCAGGGATTTTCATTCAAAGCAAAACTTCCAGTGCAGGTCAATGTTCAAAAATATTTTAATAAGTAACAGAACCTTGGAGTGCTTAGTCGGTGTCTTCAGACCAACAGTATAGGCATTCCCTGCATTATCTGGTGGAGTCTTGTGGCTAGATAGTGATGTCTCTTCCTACTGAAATAAGCATTCAATTTTCAACTCTGCCCTGTCCCACAGAACAACTAGAATGAAAAAAGGTTTAATTTGTTTAATCCCTGATCCCCATTAAACAGTTTGGCTTTCCCAGTCTTCCATTGTGAATTTACTTCCCCCAGTATCATATAGTTGTGAATACTCTTCCGTCATGTTCACATACAAAATTTTATCAATGGGAAAAATGAAGTTTCTGAAAATTTCATGGGGTATTTATTATTCAACATCCCTGGATGACTATCTTAAATATCATAATATAGCATATAGCATAGTGATAGGTAATCATTTCAACTAAATATAACAATAAAACATATAGTTACCTATTGCATGGCATTCAAAATAGAATTCCCTGCAGGTAAAATGCATATGTAAGACCAAAAAAATAAAAAGGATAGGGACCTATGATGAAGAGAACTCTTAAATGAATACTAGAAAAAAGGTACCCTCAATGAAAGTCAGCACCTTTTCAGCTCTTTATACTTTTAGAAAATGTCCAGAACATTGAAAGATCAAGTAATTTGTCAAAGGATATTAAGAAGTATGTATCAGAGAAGAAAGTTGAACCTTGGTCTTTCTGGCTCTGAGGTCAAAGCTCTAATGCATCATAAAGACTCTCTTAAACTACACTATAATAAATAACATATAATCAATATCATACATAAAAGTAATTCACATGGATTAATGTCCAAGGATACAGATTTCATACAATAGATGATGATAACTTTAATAATTACAGTAACAATAACAACAATAGCTAATTACAATGTGACAGGCCATGTGTTAAGCACCTTACAATTATAATCTCATTTGATGCTCACAACAATTCTGGGAGGTAGGTGTTATTATTACTCTGATTTTACAGTATTTTGCAGATAATTGAACCAGACAGAGGCTAAGAGACTTGCCCAAGATTATAGAATTATTAGGTATCTATGGTTGAATTTGAACTCAGGTCTTCCTGACTTTTCCAGGTCCAGTATTATTCACTGTGCTACCTTACTGCCATACATATATACATGTATGCATGCATATATATATACATATGTAAATAAATATATGCACACATACATATATACATAAATGTTTGTATAACACCACAAAGTCAAATTGAATTGTATATAGTACCCAACTACATAGGTCAATAATATCTAAATCATGACATTGTATGCTATTATCTGTGTCTATGTAGGATGGTTCAGCATATGACCTATGCCTTTGTCCACTAGATACATACAACTCTGTTATATGATGTTATATGTATGTCTTACATGAGAGGTATGCCCTTGTTCTTTTAACAACATATAAGAAAGTATAACAGCAAGAAAAACCTATAGGTAAAAGAGTATAAATAGTAGAAAATTATATAGAAATTAGTGAAATACAAAATATACATTACATGTACTTCATCTTTGGATTTTAATTAGATTCATAGTAGAAAATGATACAGAAATTGTTGAAATACTAAACATACATCACATGTACTCCAACTTTGGATTTTAATTGACTTCATGGGTAACTACTATTTCTCTCAGAGTAGATAAGTAATCTTGGTCACTGCACAAATAATGTCAGCTGTTCTACTGTGACTTCTAGAGTTTAAGGTTGTCTCAGGAATAACCAAAGTTCTATAGTCAGTTGACTAAACTGCTGGTCTAATTCTAGGTCTGTTGATGGTCTATTCTGATTATAAATACTCAAAGGCTAGAAGGCTCAGTCCTGAGACTATGCTTGATCTAAGCCAACTATCAATGTTTCTAGACTCTGTGGGTGATCTGGAGATATTAATGGATTGCAAGCTCAAAATTAATCAGCACTGTGACATGGTAGTGAAAGTTGAAATAACAATCTACAGGACCCAGAATGAGAAAAATGTAATAAATCTACTCAACTTTTACCTGGTCAGATCCCATCTGGAGTGGAGTGTTGAGTTCTAGGCTTTTCATTCTCAAGGAAAAATAAATCCAAGGGAGATTTATGAGGATGCCATACAAGGACTGATTGAAGGAATTGTATGATTCGAAAGAAAAGAAAACTTTAGGACATGTTAACTGTCTTCAAATATTTGAAAAGTTCTCTTATAATAGAGGCATTATAGTAATTCTGCTTGGCCACAGAAAGAAAAGCTGTGGCAATGGGTGGAAACTGAGGAGAATCAGAATTGTGTATTTTGTAGAGAAAACATTTCCTGATAATTAGAACTATCCCAAAGGGTGATGAGCTCACTCATGTAGTTAGTTACCTTTGACTGGAAGTCTTCAATGAGAGGATGTATGACTGATTATTATGATATTATCAGAAATCTACCAATCACCAATTGATTAAGTTCTTGGAGGCAGGCATTGTACTACATCCTGGGTATAGAAGTGCAAAGAATGAAATGATCCCTACTTGCAATAAGTTTAAATTCTAAACAATACTTATAAATATATAGAACATAAAGATCAAAGTTAATAAATAAACCAACATATACAATTAAAAGACATCTGAGTGATGAAACTAACAGTTTGAGGGATCAGAAAAACCTTCATGTAGAAGATGTTTTCTAAGCTGCATCTTTGAGAAGAACTCTGTGAGGAAGCAGTAAGGGGAGACTAGATTCCAGTCATGGAGGGTGCCCAATGTAAAGGCTAAGAGATGAAAGATGCAGTTTTGTGAGTGAAGCCAGACAGAATTTGGTTTTGATATGTAAACCAAGGAGAGCAAAAATAAAGATTATATAGACTAATTTCCTTAATGAATATTAATGTAAAATTTTACATAATAAAATAACAAGAAGATTACAACAATATGTCATAAAGACCATACACTATGACCAGCTGAGATTTATACCAAGGGCTGGCTCAATATTAGGAAAACTATCTTATATTATTACATCATTAAATGCAGAAAAAATTCTTTAAAATAATACCTATTCCTATTTAAAATATTAGGAAGCATAAGGAATCAATGGCACCTTTCTTTAAATGATAAGTAGTATCTAAAAATCAAAGGATTATCCATATTCAAAACTCCAAAGCAAGCTCTAATGGAAAGTCAGATTTGAAGATCTTCCCTGCCCCTAGGCCCTTTGATTAGCTTAAGAGACTTTGATTGACTTAAGTGACTCTGAGAACCTTCCTTGATTTGAAAATATATTCTGCCTCCTAATAGGCTGAATGTGGTCACATGGAACCTGTGGTAGGAGGCTTGGTTTTCAAGAATAACCATACCTTGATGCTGTGTGATTGGACAGTGGGTCAAGAGGGTGGTTACATTCTCTGAGCCAGGAGAAGACTATATAATCCCTGACTTGAGGCTTTGCTTTGGGGCTCACTTTGAGAAGTGTTGTGTGATTTGACCAGATGAGACTCTGGGAAGCTGTTCTTGAGAGCCCCCCGGCTGTGAAAACCCAGATATTGATGCTTTTCTCTCTGGTAACTATGATTTGGTATTGATGTAATGGTTGGACAGTTTGGAAGCCTGTCTGTTTGATCTGTTTGTTTCTGTTTTGAAACTACTGTCTGTATACTCTGAAGTTTGGGGTGCTGACCTTTTTCCCCTGAACTAGGTAAATGATAATGTTTGTTTGATTAAAGTAAGCTTGTTAACCCATTTTGAGTTGCTTTCCTTTACAAAAGCAGATCTAAGAACCTGTGTTGGCAGTCACTCTGGGGATATTGGGGTGCTTGCTACTACACAACCTTCCTGAACAATCCATCTCTTTTTTTTTCTGTTCTCACTGCATGACTTTTGGTTTGTGTAACCAGGACTATTGTATCAAAGAACTAATTGTGATGGCTATGTATACTCTCTCATCTATTCTTGAGGAAATTGTTTCCATGCTTCAAGAGTCACCTAATATGCCATGTTCTCCATGAAGTCTTCTCTCATATCTCTAAATTGATGTTCTATGTTATTGAATTCTTATATCATTTTAATAACTTATCACCCTCTACTTGGGTATATTCCCGTCAATGGTAAAATGGCACTATCACTCCACCTCCACTTCTTTCCTCATTCAAAATGTATTCTTTGCCCTCACCTTGACCTACAGTCCTTTTTACAACATCTTTTCTGTAATTCTCACTGCATTCTACTTGTATATTTAACCTTATTGTATGACACTGTAGAGTCACATGCTTTCTGTTAGTTTAGGCCTTTGAATATATCTTTGGAGGAATGATTGATTACACCCAGGAGAGACATTAGGATTTTTCTCTTCCTCTACCAATTCTTGTTCTGAAACATCTTTATATAGGCACTTGCATATGGTAGATATACCACAGTAGAAAGAGAGATGACCTTGGAATAAAAAATGTTTAATCTGTGATCCTCAGCAAGCCATTTAATTTTCCAGAGCCTTGGATGACTCAAAAAAAAATTCCTATTAATTTTATATATGAGTGTATTTCTTATACCCTAATATGGACAGTATCCAATACAGATGCCAGGTTCACTGTTCTATTCAAAGATGACCTCCTGGGCTGAGTCAAGATGGTGGAGTAGAAATAGCATTTCCATTGAGCTCCAGGCCACACCACTTCAAAATTATGTAAAAGAGGGACTGTGAATGACCTCAGGAGCTCCAAAACCCACAAAATGACACAGAGATACTAACCTCCCGCTGACGACAACCTGGCAGCCCAGCAGGGAGCTGCCAGCACAGGGCGCTGGGAGCCAAGCCAGGCATGAGTGAGTCAGAGGTTTTAGCCCCAGGGTAGCATGAACAGCAGCCAGCTGGAGTTACCCTACAACTATGGCGTTTCCAGAATTATCAACATAGACATGCCTAGGACAAAGTGAGAGGTTAGTGCCCTATGGATTTTGGGACTGGTTGGGAGAGTGTGTCAGCTTCTTCCCCTGGGGGTGAGAAGCCACTGAAAAGCCAGTGCAGCTTGCCCCATGTTGCCACATTGCAACTTCAGCCCCTGGCCTGTAGTCTGGGGGGTAATTGCTCTTGCTTTACCCTTTTTGGATCTGGATTGCAGTCTGGGGTGGAGGTCTTGGACTGTGTGACCAGCTTGCCAGAGTGTGTGGTGGCTTCACAGAGGCCATCCAACTAATACCTCTGGAAGTTGAGAAAACACCAACATTTGGGACGGAAGCTCCACTGTCTGGTGGCAGAGTCCTACTGGGGCAACAAGCCCAAAAGTCAAGTAATTGAGTGGCAACATGCCTAGGCAAAGGAAACAAAATAAACAGAAAATTCAACATTAGACTCCTATTTTGGGGGAAAAGAGGATCAAAGCATGGAACAGGAGGAGGACAATAAGGTCAGAAATCCTGCACCAAAAGCCCCAAATGAAAGTAAGTGGGTTACAGGCCATAGAGGACCTTAAGAAGCAGATAAGAGAAGTGGGGGGAAATTGGGAAGAGAAATGAGAAAGATGCAAGAAAAGTATGAAATGAGAGTCAACAGCCTGACTGAGAAAAATAACACCTTAAAAAATAGACTAACTCAAATGACAAAAGAGGCTCAAAAAGGCAATGAGGAAAAGAATGCCTTAAAAAGCCAAATTTGCTAGATGGAAAAAGAAAATCAAAAGCTCACTGAGGAGAATCATTCCTTCAGAATTAAACTGGAGCAAATGGAAGATAGTGACTTTATGAGAAACCAAGATGCTATTAAGCAGATCCAAACAAATGAAAGAATAGAAGGCAATGTGAAATATCTCATGGGAAAAACCACTGACCTGGAAAATAGATCCAGGAGAGATAATCTAAAAATTATTTGACTACCTGAAAGCTATGATCAAAGAAAGAATCTAGAAATCATCCTTCAAGAAATTCTCAAGGAAAATTGCCTGGATGTGTTAAAACCAGAGGGCAAAATAGAGGTTGAAAGAATCCACAGATCACCTCCTGAAAAAGATCCCAAAAAGAAAACTCCTAGGAATATTATAGCCAGGTTCCAGAATCCCCAGATCAAGGAGAAAATACTACAAGCAGCCAGGAAGAAACAATTTCAATATTGTGGAAATACAATCAAAATAGCGCAGGACCTGGCAGCTTCTACACTGAGGGATTGAAGGGCATGCAATATGATATTCTGGAAGGAAATGGAAGTGGGATTAAAACCAAGAATCACCTACCCAGAAAAACTGAGTATCATGTTTCAGGGAAAAATTTGGTCATTCAGTGGAGTAGAGGAATTTCAAGCATTCTTGAGGAAAAAACCAGAGTTGAATAGAAAATTTGACATTCAGATACAAGAAGCAAGAGGTGCTTGAGAAGGTAAAGAGGGAAAAAAATCACTATGAACTTATCAAAGTTGAACTATTTACATTCCTACAGGGAAAAACAATAACTGTAACTGATGAAACTTTTCTCAGTATGAAAATAGTTGAAGAAGGGTATATGGGCATATGAATACATATATGAATGTGTGTATATGTGTTTTCAGGTATACATTCAGATATACATACATAGGGCACAGGTTGAATTTAATAGGAAGGGATGATACTTAAAAGGTGAGGTTTAGAGGTGTGAGAGTAATGTGGTGAGGAGGAATGGGGAGAGACAATGGGGTGAACTGTCTCGTGTAGAGAATTCAGGGGAAGGCGGTTGCAGGGGAGGGGAAGAATAGGAAAGCAAAAAGGCAAAACCTTATTCTCATTGAATTTTGACCAGGGAGAGAATGGCATGCATATTAAATAAAGTGTCCCAAACTACAGGAGCATGGGGGTGGAGGGGGATGGGGAAGGTGGTGGACGGATGGGCGGGCTGGGTGGTAAGGATGTTGGAAGCACCCACTTTTGAAGAGGGACAGGATCAAGATGGGGAGAGGACAAGGTGAAGGTAGGATAGGAGGGAGAGAAATATAGTCAGTCTTTTACAATATATCTACTAGGGTAATGTTTTGCATATCTACACATGTACAGCATATACTGAGTTGCTTATCTTCCTTTTAAAATCAATTAAAAATATATAAATACTATGATTAATACTATTTTGCATATAACTGGGAGATAAGATGTACAGGCACTGGGGCATGGGGATTCACCTTGCCCTATTGGAAAAGTCGAAGGGGGTATGGGAAAAGAGATAGGAGAGAGCAGATTGGATGAGGGGATATCTTGTGGGACTGCTATTCTGGGGTGGTGGGTAGGGGGAAAATGGGGAAAAAATTGTAACTCAAAATCTGACGGAAATGAATGATGTAAACCAGAAGTTTCTAAAGCATTTGGAAAAAAAAAGATACTGTATATAAAACCAGGAGCTGACAATCATAGAAGTAGCTGGCAACCAATGATGAGGAACTCCTTTCTCCTTAAAGGTGTATAATTTTAAGCAAAGGCTCTGACCTTTCACATCAGTGGATTTTTTTTTCTTTTTTTTTAAATTTATTTATTTATTTTTAGTTTATAACATTCAGTTCCACAGGCCCTTGAATTTCAAATTTCCTCCCCTCTTTCCTCCCCGTTTTCCCCCTATGGTGGCATGCAATCAAATATATGTTCTACAAATACCTTCACATTAAACATTAGTCAAGTTGTAAAGAAGGATTATAAACAATGGAGTGAACAATGAGAAAGAAGGGGCAAAACAAAACAAAACATAAAAGGGAGAGAGCAAGCAGTTTGCTTCAATCTGCATTCAGACTCTACAGTTCCTTCTCTGTGTGTGGATATCCCTTTCCACCATGAGTCTTTTGTAGTTGTCTTCTAACGTCATATTGCTGAGAGGAGACAAGCCTATCAAATTACCTGTCACACATATGATATGTCTGTAATTGTGTACAAAGTTCTCCTGGTTCTGCTCTTCTCATTCAGCATCAGCTTATATAAGTCTCTCCAGGTATGAAGTCTGTCTGCTCCTCATTTCTTATAGCACAATATTATTCCATTACATTCGTATACGAAAATTTGTTTAGCCATTCCCCAATTGATGGGCATCCAACTGATTTCCAATTATTTGCCACCACAAAAAGAGCTGTTGTAAATATACATACGTACATATATATATATATATATATATATATATGTGTGTGTGTGTGTGTACATATATGTATATATGTGTGTGTGTGTGTGCGCATATATATAAATACATGTATATATTTTACATAACAGCTCCTTTTTTCACTTCTTTGATATCTTTTGGATACAGCCCTAGAAGTGGTACTACTGCTGGGTCAAAGGGTATATACTTTTTTTTTTATAACCCTTTAGGCATAGTTCCAGATTGCGATCCAGAATGGTTGGATCAGTTTATAACTCTACCAACAATGCACTAGTGTTTCAATTTTTCTACCTACTCTCCAGCATTTATCATTTTCCTGTTTTGCCATCTTAGCCAATCTGATAGATGAGATGTGGTACCTCAGAGTTGCTTTGATTTATATTTCTCTAATCAATAGTGATTTAGAACATTTTTTCATGTGCTTATAGATATCTTTAACTTCTCCCTCTGAAAACTGCCTGTTCATATCATTTGACCATTTATCAATTGGGAAATGACTTGCATTCTTAAAATTTTGACTCAGTTCTTTGTATATTTTAGAAATGAGGCCTTTATCAGAGACACTGGTTGAAAAAATTCTTTCCCAATTTTCCACTTCCCTCCTAATTTTGGTTACATTGACTTTATTTGTACAAAACCTTTTCAATTTAATGTAGTCAAAATTATCCATTTTGCATTTCATAATGGTCTCCAACTCTTGTTTGGTCATAACATCTTCCCTTCTCCATAAATCTGATAGGAAAACTATTCCTTGCTCTCCCAGATTGCTTACAGTATCAGCCTTTATACCTAGATCATGCACCCATTTAGACTTTACTTTGGTATACATTGTAAGATACTGGTCTATGGCCAGTTTCTGCCATACTATTTTCTAGTTTTCCCAGCAGTTTTTGTCGAATGTTTAGTTCTTATCCCAGAAGCTGTGGTCTTCGGGTTTATCAAACAGTAGATTACTATAGTCATTGATTAATGTGTCTCTTGTACCTAATCTATTCTGAAATCAGTGTATTTTTTCAGGTGAAAAACCTCTCTGAGGACCAAATAGGAGCTGTTCTGTCCTACCTGCTTCTTGGGTTTCCTCAGACTTGGAAAAAAAAAAACATCTCAGTGTGGGCCACCTCTAACTGGAGATACTGAATGGGTCTTTGCTTAGTAAGGGTAAGGGTTTTTGAAACTGGAAGTATTTGTGCTCATAATGTGTCTTTGTAAAAATGGTTTATGTCCCTCCTCTCAGGCCACGCAGCGCAAGCTCCCACCTTCCTTCTTTCTCCTTCTCAGAACGTTTGTGTAGCTGTGTTCTGAACTAGCAGCTCCAACCTTCCGGGGAACCTTCTATTGATAAAGAGCTCATTTAGCGGAAAGGAGAAAAAAAGAATATATATATTTATATATCATTCTCTCCTCCCTACGCATAACTTGAGACAAGCAAAAGTAAATTCTAACCATGAGGGAAATCGTACATATCCAGGCTGGCCAGTGTGGCAATCAGATCGGTGCAAAGTTCTGGGAAGTGATCAGTGATGAACATGGCATCGATCCCACCAGCACCTACCATGGGGACAGCGATCTTCAGTTGGACCGGATCTCTGTCTATTACAATGAGGCCACTGGTGGCAAATATGTTCCCCGGGCCATATTGGTTGATCTTGAGCCTGGAACCATGGACTCTGTTCGTTCTGGACCTTTTGGCCAGATATTCAGACCAAACAACTTTGTCTTTGGCCAGTCCGGAGCAGGCAACAATTGGGCCAAAGGCCACTATACCGAGGGAGCAGAGCTGGTGGATTCAGTCTTGGATGTGGTGAGAAAGGAGGCAGAGAGCTATGACTGCCTGCAAGGCTTCCAGCTGACCCACTCACTTGGTGGAGGCACAGGCTCAGGGATGGGCACCCTGCTCATCAGCAAGATCCGAGAAGAGTACCCTGACCGAATCATGAATACCTTTAGTGTGGTTCCATCACCCAAGGTCTCAGATACCGTGGTTGAACCCTACAATGCCACACTATCTGTCCACCAGTTAGTAGAGAACACAGATGAAACCTACTGCATTGATAATGAAGCACTCTATGATATCTGCTTCCGAACCCTCAAGCTGACCACACCAACCTATGGTGACCTTAACCATCTAGTCTCTGCTACCATGAGTGGTGTCACCACCTGCCTTCGATTTCCTGGCCAGCTTAATGCTGACCTCCGCAAATTGGCCGTAAACATGGTCCCTTTCCCTCGACTCCACTTCTTCATGCCAGGCTTTGCCCCCCTCACCAGCCGTGGGAGCCAGCAGTACCGTGCTCTAACTGTGCCTGAGCTCACCCAGCAAGTCTTTGATGCCAAGAACATGATGGCAGCATGTGACCCTCGTCATGGGCGATATCTCACCGTTGCTGCTGTTTTCCGTGATCGGATGTCCATGAAAGAGGTGGATGAACAAATGCTCAATGTGCAAAACAAAAATAGTAGCTACTTCGTTGAGTGGATCCCCAACAATGTCAAGACCGCTGTCTGTGATATCCCGTCCCGTGGGCTCAAGATGGCTGTCACCTTCATTGGCAACAGCACTGCCATCCAGGAGCTCTTCAAGCGCATCTCAGAGCAGTTCATTGCCATGTTCCGACGGAAGGCCTTCCTCCACTGGTACACAGGGGAAGGGATGGACGAGATGGAGTTCACTGAAGCTGAGAGCAACATGAATGATCTTGTTTCTGAGTACCAACAATGCCAGGATGCCACTGCTGAAGAGGAGGAGGATTTTGGTGAGGAAGCAGAGGAGGAGGCCTGAGGGAAATGATCTGCCACCTCAAGTCTTCTCAATTCTTCCAACATTTCCCCCCCATCACCCTTTTCCCCTAAGGTTTGCATTTTTGGCCTCCATCCTCTTTTCTCTCCTTTGTGGGTGCTGAGCTCTCTGTCCTCTGTTTTTCCTTCCTTTTATGACCTGTCACCTCAATATTCTTTTTTCCCCACTCCCAGATTTCTCTCCAAGAAGTGGAATGTCTCCAACTCAGAGCCTCAATTTAGGGGTCTTTGTGCCTACTAAGTGCCCTGAACTAAAATGGTGACCAAGAGGATAGGTCCAGGACTCTTTGGCTTCCATTGATGAAGAAGGGGACCAAATGT
Organism: Gymnobelideus leadbeateri; assembly: GCA_011680675.1. Taxonomy (NCBI): domain Eukaryota; kingdom Metazoa; phylum Chordata; class Mammalia; order Diprotodontia; family Petauridae; genus Gymnobelideus; species Gymnobelideus leadbeateri. The sequence goes on from WOXC01008533.1 coordinate 48,927, forward strand.
CATATTCCTAGTGGAGAGAGTTCTCTTGGTGGGTGTTTGGGGGAAGGGAGGAAATGGAATGTTCCATTCCAAAAAAGTCTATTGGGGGAGCCAGGCTTTCTAGTGTAACTACCATCTCCATATTCCCTAACTTCATATTCCTATCTTCAGGTGCCCCTTCCCTTTATCTCTTTCTACCCCAGCTCTGGGGGAAGTGTTGACAGTATTATTCCTCCCAGTTTTAGTTTCTCTCCTAAGTGTTCTTCTTTGGAGGGATCTGCCTCACTCTGCCAGGTGGGTTTCCCCCCTCAGCTTTTTATCTTCCCCTCATTTTGGGACCCACCCACCCTTCCCCAGTTTGAGAAGTAAGAACTACTTCAACTCCCAAAATTCTAGATTAAGTCCGTCATTTGGGAAGGATTTCAATTTTCTTCTACTCTTCCCACCCCCAAATCAATTCCCTCCAAAAGAAGGGAGTAGGGGCAACAGGACACTTCCCTTCCCATAATCAAACCTTTCATTTTCTCTCATCCTTTCCACTTCTGCAGTTTCTATCTTGGGCTCTTCCCCCTTCCCACTTCCTAGATTTCTGTTTTGTGTTGAACTTGCTGCTTTTTTTCATATTGAAAAGACGACGCTCCCAAACCCAAAAATAAACAGGAAATGAGGGGAAAAAATGGTTTATTATATGATTAAAAATCTGATTTATTGCCTTAAAACAGAACAGATTTTTCATCTTAATGTAAATAGTCAGACATGGTCTGGCACAACACCTTGAGGTTCAGAAAAGACAGAAAAGCTAAAGGGAGCATGTACCAAACCAAATCCAGTAACAGGAGAACATCACATGCAGATCCATTGTTGTCACTTGCTTTTTATTGTTTGAATTGTTTTAGTTGTATCTGACTCCTTAAAAACCATTTGGGGTTTTCTTGGCAAAGATATTGGTGTGGTTTTGTCATTTGTTTCTCCAGCTCATTTTACAGATAAGGGAACTGAGACAAAGAGGGTGAAGTGACTTGCTCAGCGTCCCACAGCTAGTAAGAGTCTGAGGCCAGATTTGGACTGAAAAAGATATGTGTTCCTGACTCCAGGACTTGTGGTTATCCATGACTGGTGCCACCTAGCTGTTGCTACATTTCAGTTGTATCTGACTCTCTGTGACTCTATTTGGGGTTTTCTTGGTAAAGATTCTGAAGTGGTTTGCCATTTCTTTCTCCAGATGATTTTACAGATGAAGAAATTGAGGCAAACAGGATTAAATGACTTCCCCAGTGCCACATAATAAGTTTCAGAGGCTGGACTGAACTCAGGAAGATGAACCTTCCTAATTCCAAGCCCACTGTTCTATCCATGGTGCCACCTAGCTGCACATCCTTTGTTTACTATGATTCAATTTAGAACTGCTAAGTCCTTCCAATTTTAGGGCAGCCCAGTTCCCTGTAATCAGCCTCATAAGTATCTCATAAAAGTAAATCCCAGAGAAGTTTAATCAAAAATGCTGTTGATATGGTCTGGAAAGAGATCAGAGATGAAAATACTGTATATTGCATTGCCTCTATGAATTATTCAAAGATCCAGAAAAAGGCCTTGTGGAGGATGTATTTTACACAAAGCGTTTTATGCCATGTAGCAGCAAGCACCCCAGCATACCTAGGATGGCTGCTAGCACAGGTTCCTATATCTGCTTTTCTAATGAAAAGCAACTCAAAATAGGTTAACGATCTTACTTTAATCAATCAAACATATCATTTACCTAGTTCAGGGGAAAAAGTCAGCACCCTGAACTTCAGAGAATACAAACAAGTTACAAGCAGAAGTTACAAGCAGACAGAGAAACAGATCAGCAGACAAGCTTCCAGCTGTCTGATAATTACATCCATACCTAGTCAGTTGCCAGAAAGGGAAGCACCAACATCTGGATTTTCAAAGCCAGAGGTCTCATTGGCTGCCCCGAGTCTCATCTGGTCAAATCACACAACTCTTTTCAAAGCTATCCCCAAAACAAAACCTAACAACAGGGTATAATATAGCCTTCTCCTGGGTCAGAGAATGTCACAGCCCTCTTGACCCACTGCCCAATCACAAAGTATCAAGGTGTGGGTATTCCTGAAAAACAAGCCTCTTTCCACAGGCTCCAACTGACCATATTCAGCCTATTAGGGGGCAGAGTATATTTTCAAATCTGTGAAATTCTCAGAGTCACTTAAGCCTATCAAAGGGCCTAGGGGCAGGGAAGATCTTTAGATTCCCATTCCCATAACATGACATTGGTAGGAATGCTCACGTCTATGCCATCAGAGATCCATACACGTAGTTAACGCCAATAACCTCAAAATTATATGTTGAACTTGCATATGGATTAAAGAAAGCATTAGGTGAATAATCAGTAACATTGTGCTTAGTCAATAAAGCTCGACTTTGAGACTGTATAATTATCTGTGCTCATTTTTGGAATTATTTTTTTTCTATAAGATAAGTAGCATTATTTCAAAGATCTTTAAATCCTTTAAAATGCAGTTATACCTTGAAATGCTCAATTATATTAATGATACTCAGTAGCAACCTAAGTAGTTAGTTGCCCAATATGCCTCTGTTCTCCTAGTTATTTCCAGTACCAGGCTATGCACATCCATTTTGGTGTCTCTCTTTTACTTCACATACATCTAAAACTGAACTCATTATCTTTCCTTTTCAATATGCTCTTCTTTTTGATTTCACTGTTTCTGTCTGTTGTCTCACAATTTAGTTGGTCTTCCACATTTGTAATCTTGGGGGCTGTCACATTTGCCAGTCCTTAACCTTTCAAATAGAATCACTTACCTGTTGATTCCACATCCACAACATTTCTCATGTTTCTTTCTCTTTTCTTTATTCCCAGTGTTCAATCCTAGTACAGACCATGATTATCACTGTGCCTGGATTACTGTGATAGCTTCTTTAAGAGGGCTTCCAGTCTCTATATTCCTTCCTCCAATTCTTACTTTATATTGATGTCAAAGTAGTTTTTTTATTCCCAGATTCAATCATATCATGACTTTTAATTAATCTTTTTGCAATTCTCTGATGTCTCTTAGATAAAATTAAAACTCTTCTTCCTCTTGTTCAAATCTTTCTATGATCAAGAGACTTCCTATCTTTCTAGCCCTATATCTTCCATGATATCTATATTTCAGCTAGATTATATCATTAACTTCCCTTCCTTCCCCCTACCCCAACAAACAAAATGAAAGCATGCCCTAGAAGCTAAGTTGAACAGTAGTTAGAGCAATGGGCTTGCATTCAGAAAGGCCTGAGTTTAACTTTCATCTCACACTCATAGCTGTGTGACCTTGGGCAAGTCACTTAACTTCTGTTTGCCTCAATTTAAAATGAAGATAGTACTTGCTTCCCAGGATTATTGTAAGGATCAAGTGAAATACTTGTAAAATATTTACCATAGTGCCTAATCCATAGTAGGCATTTAATAAATACTTACTCCCCTCCCTTCCCCTTCTCATGATGACTTATCTCCACATCTGTGTTCCCTCTTTTTCTCTACAGCTAAATATCTAACACCTGCTCTTCATTTGCTGATCTTACTCATCCTTTAAAGCCCAACTCAAATGCCATTTTCTTCGAGTTGCCCTTCCTGATTTTACCTGTTCTTATTGACTTTCCCTCCATAAATTTCATAACTTATTTTTAACCTCCCTAATACAATAATAATGACATACAATATAGCATAACTATCTCTGTTCTTGTCTTCCTAGAATCTTTTTGATGAGGAAATAGACAATGTCTTAAACTTTTTATCTTTTCTAGCACTTAGAACAGTGCTCTGTAAAACGTAGGTGCTTAATACATGTTTGTGGGTTGATTACTATAGAAATCTAGAAGTAATACTAAGTAATGAGAGAAAAGTGTATACTGTTCTTGTAGGTGTCCTTTAATTCTCCATAAGAACACCAAACTAATGTTATATAATATACTTTCTCTGGCCAAAGTAACAACTATTCATAAGAATGACTCTTTTCAAATATTAACCATTCTTTTTGTGCTTTATGTATACCAAATGACCCACAATAATATTTGGGTTAATGATTATAATCATTTGTCTTTGGTTTAGATGATTTGGGGTCTGAGATGTATACCACAGCCAAAATGCTAAGTCGATACTGCCAGAATTTATACAATGTTTTCTAGTATTACTAATGCAACAGAGAAGTTTCTCTTAAAGAACTGGCCTCTATGATTATGTCATCCAATAATTTTACCTTTTGTTTTGTGGAGCATTTTGAAACATTATAAACTAGAACTATAACTAAAGTGATATAACTAGAATTGTTGTGCTTGAGGTTTAACCAGGACACCATATCTAGAGGGCAACAACTTCTAGGGATTTTGCCAGTGGGGGGTACTCTTCCTGTGCCCTTCTTCTCTCTCTCAATCCAGAATTACCCAGTCTTCATTGAAGACAGTCAGACAGAAAGAGCAACATGGATGCCCATACTACTCGTTTGAGCTATGAGTCTTTAATGATTGCCCTTCCATTAAAATGTAGGACTACTGAGTTTTACAACCTGAGATCCTCTAGAGCTTACTATTTGCCTTGCTAATAAGCCCTCCATATCTGTGGGCTCTGACATCTGACCTGCCATTGTACCCTTAGGCCTTATTATGCACTTTATATGTGATTCTCTACCAATCAGATTATGAGTTCCTCCTTTTTCTAATTAATTCATTTATACTTAGTACAAATCTTATCATGTAATTACTATGAAATATTTCATTCATTCATTTAGTTTGTCAATAAGTTACTTTGAGTTCTTCAGGACAGAAGAAACAGGGTTAGAACCTAGCTAAGAAAGGAAAATTAATGAAAATAAGAAGCAACCAGGTGGTGGGCTGGTGTGGCCTTCTTCCTTGATCTACCTCCTTTCTGTTCTCAGATCCTTTTTGGTGGCCTCATTTGGGTTTCTCAGTGTTTCTGACCCTCTGAGGTGGAATCCAACCAATGTCCTCCAGGTGAAAATTTACTTTGCCCCGGGTACAAAAAAAGTTTTGGTAATGAATCTGCTCTAAATTGTCATGAAATAGCCTGTGAATTCAATTTTTATTCAGTTTCCTTATTGTTTCTAGTTGTTGGTCTTCTGAATATTTATGGAATAAAATTTATGGGTTAATACAACATGGCACAGGAAGTCGGAGGACCTTGGATGAAATCCTGGCTCTGGCTCCTAGTACCTGTGTGATCTTGGGGAATTCACTTAAATCTTTGGGTTTTGGTTTCCTCATTTATAAAATGAGGAAATTGGGGGTACAGAGCCTAGATGGCAGAGTAGAAACAGGACATCCTTGAGGCTCCATCTCCCACCTCCTCCAATACCTGTAAAAAATTTACTCTAAACAAATTTTAGAGATACAGAACACACAAAGTGACAGAGAGAAACAAATCTCCCACTACCTCCCAGCAGGCTGGAAGGAAGGGTACATCACAGCATCTTGGGAGCTGAGCACAGTCCTGACTGAGCCAAAGTTTTAGCCCCAGAGTGGGCCCAACCAGCTGTGGCTGGAGCTGACTTCATGAGAGTAAATCACCAGCTCACCAATAGCTGTAGCAGTTGTCCAGACTTCTTAATCCACAAATGCCAAAGACAAAGTAAAAGGTCAGTGTGGAACTCTGTTGAAACAGGGGGAGCATGGTCAGCAGCTACCTCCAGAGAGAGAAGCAGAAAAGGCATGGTGGCTGCAGCCACTGCTTTGTGGTGGCTTGCAAAGCATCTGGCCTGCAGTGATTTGTGACATAGCTCTCTTCATTTTGGAAGCAGAGTTCTACCATGGCAAAGAGCTCAAAAGTCAAGTAATTTGTTGGCAATATGAGCAAGCAAAGAAAACTCAAACAGATGATAGAATCTTTTTGGGGGGACAAAAAGGATCAAGGCATGGGGTGGGAGGAAGACAGTGAAGTCAGAACTCCTACATAAAAAGCCTCCAAGAAAAATAGGAATTGCTTACAGGCCATGGAGGAACTCAAGAAAAAATTTAAAAATCAAGTAAGGGAAGTAAAGGAAAAAAAGTAAAGGTGATTTACTCCCAAGTCAAGGAAGAGAAATGAGAGTGATAGAAAAAAATCATGAAAAGTGAGTCAACAGCCTGCTAAAGGAGACCCAAAAATACACTGAAGAAAGTAACACCTTAAAAATAGACTAATTCAAATGGCAAAAGAGGCCCAAAAGTCAATGAGAAGAATGCTTTAAAAAGCTTGAATTTGCCAGATGGAAAAGGAATTTCAAAAACTCACCGAAGAGAATAACTCCTTCAAAATTAGATTGGAGCAACTGGAAGTTTATGACTTTATGAGAAATCAAGATACTATAAAACAGATCCAAACAAATGAAAAAATAGAAGGCAATGTGAAATATCTTACTGGAAAAACCACACACCTGGAAAATAGATCCAGGAGTTAGAATTTAAAAAATATTGGACTACCTAAAAACCATGATCAAAAAAAGAGTCTAGACACCATCTCTCAATAAATTATCAGGCAAAATTGCCCTGATATTCTAGAACCAGAGGGAAAAATATAAATTGAAATAAAAATCACTGATCACATCTTGAAAATGATCCCCAAAAGAAAACTTCTAGGAATATTATAGCCAAATTCCAGAGTTCCCAGATCAAGGAGAAAATACTGCAAGCAGTCAGGAAGAAACAATTTGAGTATTGTGGAAACACAATCAGGATAACACAAGACTTAACAGCTTCTACATCAAGGGATCAAAGGGCTTGGAATACTATATACTGGAGGTCAAAGGAGGTAGGACTAAAAGCAAGAATCACCTACCCAGCAAAACTGACTATAATGTGACAGGAAAAAATATGGTCATTCAAAGAAATAGATGACTTTTAAGCATTTTTCTTGAACAGACCAGAGCTGAACAGAAAATTTGACTTTCAAATACAAAGAAGCAAGAGAAGCATAAGATGATAAATGTGAAAAAGAAATCATAAGAAACTTATTAAAGTTGAACTATTTACTTTCTTAAATGGAAAAATGATAATTGTAACTCATAAGACTTTTCTCAGTATGAGGATAGCTGAAAGGAATAAATATGTGTGTATGTATATATATATATATATATATATGCATGTATATGTATACATACTTATATTTTATACATACATATATATGTATCTATAGGAGGATGTATGTGTATATAAATATACATGTGAGTGTGGACATTTGTATATTCATATATACATAGAAGGCACAGGATGAGTTGAATATGAAGGAATGATATGTAAAAAAAATAAAATTAAGAGGTGAGGGAGGAATTTCTTTTGGAGAAGGAGAAAGGGAGGAATAGATTAGGTTAAATTATCTCATATAAAAGAGACAAGAGAGAACTGTAACAACGGAGGGGAAGAGCAGGAAGGTGAAAGGGAATGGGAGAACCTGATTTTCATTGCATTTGGCCTAAGGAGGGAATAATATACACACTTGATTGAGTATTTTACCCCATAGGAAAATAGGGGAGCATAGGGAATAAGAGAGGGGAAGATAGAAGGGAAGGCAGATTGAGGGGGAGGGTAGTTAGAAGCAAATATTTTTGAAAAGGGATAGGTTCAAAGGAGAAAAATAGAATAAGTGTGGGGTAGGATAAGATGGAGGGAAATAGAATTAGTCATTCACAATATAACTAACTTCTATGGAAATGATTTGCATAAATACACATGTACAATCTCTGTTGAATTGCTTATCTTCCCAGTGGGGGTGGGTGAGGAGGGAAGAAGGGAAAAAAATCTGAAATTCAAAGTTTTAAAACAAATGTTTAATTTTTATTACATGCAACTGGGAAATAAGATATACATGTGCTGGGGTATAGAAACCCATCTTTCCCTACTAGAAAGTTAGGGGGATAAAGGGGGAGAATATAAGAGAGAACAGATTGGGGAAAGGGGTATTCAGTAAGCTTGCTATTTTAGAGTGGGGGTTAGGAAAAGACAGGGAAAGAGAAAAAATATGACTCAAAATCTTGCAGAAATGAATGTTGAAAACTAAAAATAAATGAATAAATAATTAAAAAAAAAACAAAAAAATAAATGCTTAATAAATAATTAACATATAAAAAATAAAATAAAATGAGGAAACTGACTTGGGGATCGTAAAGGATTCTTCTGTTTCTAAATCTATGATCCAGTGGAAGAATTATACATTTTTAGGGGCCAGAAATTCTGGCATTTATGTAAATAAGCCAATTTGCTATGTTCTAAGTATTTTCATTGATAGAATTCATCTACAGACATAACTTGGGATAGTTAGCTTTACCTTCTTACATGAGATTGTATATATAATTTACAAATAGAGCTTCAATTGCAATGATGCAAAACACAGATAATAAGAAACTGTAGTTTATAAATTAATACTGACAAACATCAGGAAAATGCTATTTTTGAATTCTAATATCACATATTAGAATTTTTTCTATGATTACTTTTTAAATCTTCTGTAGGGAAGGGAAAAGACCTTGTACCGAATGTGATATTAGATATATCACCTTCAAAAGACCATAATACGAAAACCAAAAGTCAGATAGACATTTACCATATTTAGAGAAAAAATAGAATATAGCCAGGAGAATGATTAGTGTTGAAAAGATCAAGAGTGCAATGTAGAGAAGGAATATATGAATATAGAAGAGATTATGAATAAGGAAAAGTCAGGGTTGGACTACATTTACAAAGCAAGCAAATAAATTCTCACAATGCCTGCCTCTTAGTCATAGTTTTTTATGGTTGCCCATTTCTACCTCAGCCCCAGAAATATACAGATTATCCACAAGTCACCAGGCAAGTGCTGAATTACCTTAGGCTAAGGGCAAAAGGAACTTGAAGGAATTTTGGAGATAGCAAAGAAGCATATAGTAAAAAACTTAAAGGAGAACATAATGCCCCACGTTTCTGCACATCTAGATTATCTAGATTATCTACTACACATCACTAATTATCTACCTTATTTAATATGTAATACACAAAATTGTACATGCTCTAGGATTAACTTGAATAGACTAATAAAATTCTGATTACAATACATAGATAAACTACGATAAAAGGAAAAATAAACTATTATTGGACAACACATGGGAGTGTGTGTTTCTATGTGGCATTTTTTTTCTTTTCTTCTTGTAGTTGTTCAGACCTGTGATTTCATCAATAAATGGAAGTCTAGGTGTGGGAACTCTCTCCAATAATGCAGACTCATTATAATGTATAATCTAATACTGTGGCCTTCAAGTGCTTAAAAACTGATCCCACAGCTAGTATGTGTCATGGATGGGGTTTTGACCAGGTCTTCTTTATTATAAGGCTGGTCCCATAATCACTTCACTGCAATGTCTTGTGTGTATGTATTCTTTTATTATTATGTATGTATAAAGGCATATGTATATAGATATATGTGCTTATATGCATGTGCATGGCTATATAAGATACATATGTACATATTTGCGTGTGTGTGTGTGTAGGTTTGTGTGGGGGTACTTAATAAATACTTGATTTTCTTTATTCCTAGCATTCAATACCATAAGTATGAAGTTTAGGAAAGGGAAAGAGCATTCTTTATATGGTGAAAATCCAAGTACATTGACATGCCCATTTAGAAATCAGACAACTTCAAATACACTCATTTCATTGAGCTCAAAGTTACTTGGAACTTGTAAAGTATTATGGAGTGACATTTACTGTATTCCCTCACATTTCAAAACCTAAAATTATTTCTGTTGACACAAATATAAATGAGATTTTTTTTCCTGTAATGAGAGTTCATTTCTGTTTGTTTTAAGATGCTGAAATAGAAATTGAAAAAGAAAACTAAAGAAAATACTGAATGTGGCAGAGAATGCAGGATATGGTACACTGACCTTGAATAATAATAGAACCTACAAGTTAAATTAAGGTACTACCTCCTTGAAATGTTTGATTTTTGCATTGAGTGGGAACAAAAGGAAATTTTATACCTTTGCCTTCCTTTATGTTTTGAGATGGCTCACATTCATGGTCTGTATCTTTTTAGTTTCTACAATACAAAATGAAAATATGGAGTTAGTAATTTCTACTTCATTAAGTTATGTAGCACATGTGAGATTCAAGAGAATGCAATTAGGAAGCTGTACTCAAAACAGTGCTCTCTGACAAATTATTTCTTGTTTGTTTTCTTTATTCAACAAAGGAATTACAATAAAATGCAGGAAATACAATAAAATGTATATATACATATATACATATGTGTGTGCGTGTGTATTTCCAGGAAAGGGATTTTTTCTTTAAATATACTAGTAAACTGATAGTTGCTGTTTGTACCATACATAAAACATCAATATTAGAAATTAGAATGTAGAAAGTCCTAAAATCCATTCAATGTCAAAATATACTTTATATTATTTGAAGATACAAAAGATATTTCAGGGGTGGCTAGGTGTTGCAGTGACTAGAGCACTGGAGCTGGAGACAGGAGGACCTGAGTTCAAATCCGGTATCAGACATGTTACACTTGCTAGCCATGTGACTTTGGGCAAGTCACTTAACCCCAATTGCCCTGCCTTCCCCCCTCCAAAAAGCATATTTATTCATTCATTCATTCATTTATTTTAGCATTTTGTAGTATCTCAAGGTCAGTTTTATTCAGAACATCTTCCACTGGACAATACTACCTAATAAAATCTACCGGTTTGAATAATACCACCATGAGATATGAGATAAATGAAAGTTTTTTGAAGTTTCCTAAATGAATAAAAAGACAGCTAATGGCTCAGTGGATAGAATTCTGGGTCTCAAGCTAAAAGATCTGAGTTCAAATCCAGTCTCAGAAACCTACTAGCTGTGTGATCCTGGACAAGTCACTCTGTTTGCCTGAATTCATTAAAGAAGGAAATGACAAACCACTCTAGTATCTTTGCAAGGAAAACCCAGTGGACAGTAGTGGCATATTATGGTCATGAGGTAACTAAGAGTCAGATGTGACTGAACAACAGCAACAAATAAAATAAAAATTTCTTTTTTCTTTTTCAAAATTATATTTTAGACTGAAACGCTAAAACACAAATAGAGAAAAGAAATAAGATCATATCATGGAACTTATAAAGAAAGGGAAAAAAGCATGTCATGTGCATTGCAGAAAATAAAAGAGGATTCAAAATATGTAACAATAGATTTTCATTTCAAGAAAACCTGTATGAGAAATAATACTCATGTTGAGAATTGTCTATTTTTGCTTTCTTGTGAGTTTTCTTTTGCTCTCTGCTGTGCACTTTTTTACATTGTCCTTTTTCCTCTCTCCCTAAAATCCTCCCCAGACAGCTACAATAAACTTTAGATATGTTTCTCTTTATATATATATAGATAGATAGATAGATAGATATAGATATATGTATAGATATAGATATAGATATACACACATACAGATATACAGATATATACATACACATATACATACATTTATAGACATACTTTCACAAACCTATTCTACTCCTAATCTTTGTTTTTTATGCATGATTATATCTCTTATTCCCTACCCCCCCTGCCTCCTCTGCTTTACTTCTACCCACTAACATGACCTCCTATGACTTGCCTACCCCCCTCCAAGGATCCCTGCTTTATCCTCCTATTCTCATAAATCTAAACACCTTTCTACAACCCTATTTTAACCTATTCCCTCACTCTAAAGATCTCACCCTTGTCCCCTCCCCCTTCCTTATGCGCCTACCATTTTATTTATTCTGAATTTAGAAGACTTTTATACTCTTCTAAATTCATATATATATATATATATATGAGAATTTAGAAGAGTATAAAAGAAATATATATATATATATATATATATATATATATATATATATATATATATATGAGTACACACACACACACACACACACACACACACATATATATTGTTCCCTCTTAAGTCCACTCCTGATGAAAGCAGTTTACCAGAACTACAAGCCCTCCTCCCCAATCTTATTCCTCCATATCAATTCTTCCTTTTGCACCTCAAATAATTACTTTTTAAGCTGTTCCTAAATGGTTTTACTTTTTAAATTAGTATCATTCTCAGATTTAATCCATTCTTTCTTATAAACTACTAGATTATTGAGAATCTTAAACATCCATTTTACATATATAAAAAGTAAGCCATCTGTCATTATGGGTCCCTTATATTCATTATATTATGTTATGGTCCATGGGGTCACTAAGAGTCAGATGTAACTAAACAACAGCAACAAATAAAATAAAAATTTTATATGCCTTCTATTCTCTTGGTTCTTACACACTGAATATTTTATTAAGTTCAAGATGTTTTTAACAAATCTTGAAAGTCTGAGAGTTTATCAAAGGTCCACTTCTGTTCATTCAAGATAATATTTAGCTTTGAAGAGTATGATATTATTAATCAGAGCCCCAGTTCTTTTGCTCTTCAATATGTTTTGTTCCAAGAGCTATGGTCCTTTAATGCCCCTGCTGATAGGTCTTTTATAGTTCTAATTGTGGCACCATCATATTTAAATTGTTTTAATCTTGATCCTTTTAATATTTTTTCCTTGAGTTGGGGGTTTTGAAATTTGACTATGGTATTCCTATGAGTTTTCCTCAGAGGAAATCTTTAAATTTTTGATTGATGATTATTTTTTTGTATTTCTACTTTTCCAGCTTATTCTAATGCTTTGGGACAATTTTCTTTGATTATTTCTTGTATCATTGTGTCAAGAATATTTTTTGTGATCATAACTTTCAGTTAGTCCAATTATTTTTAAATTTTCCCATCTTGATCTATTCTCAAAATCTGTTGTTTTTCTTATAAGATATTTCATTTCTCTTCCATTTTTTTTCATCATTAGTATTTTTGTTTAAGCATTTCTTGATCACTTATAATTTAACTGGCTTCACTTTGCCTAGTTCTAATTTTCAAGAAGTCATTTTCTTTCTTAAGATTCTGAATCTCGGGATCCAAGATGGCAGAATAGAAACAGGACTTCTGCATGGCTCCCACACTCACCTCCTCCAATACATGTAAAAAATGACTCTGAACAAACTTTAGAGCTACAGAACCCACAAAGGGACAAAGAGAAAATAACCACCCACTGAAGACAGCCTGCAAGGAAGGCAGGAAGGGGCCATCACAACACCCAGCAGTATGTAAGCCCAAGGTTTTAGCCTCAGGGCACCCAAACCAACTGCAGCTAGAGGGACTTCAGGAGAGTAGATCATCAGCAGCTGTGGAAATTTCCAGAATTATCAACCCAAAATAGCCAAAGACAAAGTGAGAGGTCAGTGGACCTTGGGAAAAGGGGTTCTAGGAGTGTGGTCTGGCCTCTGCCCCTGGAGGGAGAAATGGCTGAGGTGTGGCAGCCATAGCTGCATGGCTGCTTCAGAGCTGCTGGCCTGCAGATTGTAGGGGGACCAAGCAACCTATTTGAGGGGTAATTTCTCTTGCTTTAACCTGCTTGAATCTGGATTGTTGTCTAGAGTGGAGATCCTAGGGTATGTGACCAGTGAGCCAGAGAGTGTGGAGTCTTCAGAAAGGGCACCCAACTAATAGCTCCAGTAGCTGAGAAAACCCCAGTGATTTGGGACAAAGCTCCCCTCTCCAGAAGCAGAATTCTACTGTGGCAAGAAGCTCAAAAATCAAATAATTTAGTGACAACATGAGCAAGCAAAGGAAGCAAAGCTAGCTCAGCAATTGGACTGTGGATTCCTTTTTAGGGGACGAAAAGTATAAAAGCATGGAAAAGGAGGAAGACAATAAAGTCAGAATTCTTGCACCAAAAGCTTCCAAGAAAAATATGAACTGGTTCCAGGCCATGAAGAAGCTCAAGAAGGATTTTAAAAATCAAGTAAGAGAGGTGGAGGAAAAATTGGGAAGAAAAATGAGAATGAAGCAAGAAAACAAAGAAAAAAAGAGTCAACAAATTGACTGAAGTAAATAACACCTTAAGAAATAATCTTAACTCAAACGGCAAAAGAGGCTCAAAAAGCCAATGAGGAGAAAAATGCCTTAAAAAGCCAAATTTGCCAGATGGAAAAAAGAATCACAAAATCTCACTAAAGAGAATAATTCCTTCAGAATTATATTGGAGAAAATGGAAGCTAGTGACTTTATGAAAAATCAAGATACTATTAAACAGATGCAAACAAATGAAAAAAAAATGTAGAAGGGAATGTGAAATATCTGATTGGAAAAACCACTGACCTGGAAAATAGATCCAGGAGATATAATTTTAAAATTCTTCGACTGCCTGAAAGCCATGATTAAAAAAAGAATCTAGGGGGCGGAGCCAAGATGGCGGAGTAGAAACAGCACTTCCAAGGTGTTCTGCCCCCAGATTACCTCCAAACCATGTAAAAGGGGACTCTGAAGAATTTCTGGAGCCCCTGCGCCCAAAGAACGGCACAGAGAAGCTAACTTCCTGCTGAGGACAGCTCTGCAGCCCTGCACGGAGCAACCAGCACAGCGATCTGAGAGCAGGCAGCACAGTGCGCTGGAAACTGACAGCACAGTGCTCTAGGAGCTGAGCCAGGCCAACGGGAGCCACGGTTTTAGCCTTAGGGCAGCTGGGCCAGCAGCCAGCTGGAGGGACCCCAGAACACCAGCAGCTGTGAAGATTCCAGAATTAAGTGGCAACATGCCTAGGCAAAAGAAACAAAATAAACAGAAAAATTCAACACTGGACTTCTATTTTAGGGGCAAAGAGGATCAAAGCATGGAGGAGGTGTGTGAGGTCAGAACTCCTGCACCAAAAGCCCCAAATGAAAATACAAGCTGGCTACAGGCCATAGAGGACCTTAAGAAGCAGATAAGAGAAGTGGGGGAAAATTGGGAAGAGAAATGAGAAAGATGCAAGAAAAGTATGAAATGACAGTCAACAGCCTGACTGAGGAAAATAACACCTTAAAAAATAGACTAACTCAAATGGCAAAAGAGGCTCAGAAAGGCAATGAGGAGAAGAATGCCTTAAAAAGCTGAATTTGCCAGATGGAAAAAGAATCTCAAAAGCTCACTGAGGAGATTCATTCCTTCAGAATTAGACTGGAGCAAATGGAAGCTAGTGACTTTATGAGAAATGAAGATGCTGTTAAACAGATCCAAACAAATGAAAGAATAGAAGGCAATGCGAAATATCTCACGGGAAAAACCACTGACGTGGAAAATAGATCCAGGAGAGATAATTTAAAAATTATTGGACTACCTGAAAGTCATGATAAAAGAAAGAACCTAGGAATCGCCCTTAAAGAAATTCTCAAGGAAAATTACCCTGATGTTTTAGATCCAGAGGGCAAAATAGAGGTTGAAAGAATCCACCCATCACCTCCTGAAAAAAGATCCTAAAAAGAAAACTCCTAGGAATATTATTGCCAGGTTCAAGAACTCCCAGATCAAGGAGAAAATACTACAAGCAGCCAGGAAGAAACAATTTCAATATTGTGGAAACACAATCAGAATAGCCCAGGACCTGGCAGCTTCTATGCTGAGGGATCATAGGGGCTTGGAATATGATATTCCAGAGGGCAAAAGAGCTGGGACTGAACCCAAGGGTCACCTATCCAGCAAAACTGAGTATCTTGTTTCAGGGGAAAATGGTCATTCAGTGGAATAGAGGACTTTCAAGCATTCTTGAGGAAAAAACCAGAGTTGAATAGAAAATTTTACATTCAGACACAAGAAGCAAAAGATGCTTGAGAAGGTAATCAAGGAAAAGAAATCAAAAGGAACTTATCAAAGTTGAACTATTTACATTCCTACATGGAAAAACAATATCTGTGTCTGATGAAAAGTTTCTCATTATGAAAATAATTGAAGAAGGGTATATGGGCATATGTTTACAGGTATACATCGATAGAGGGCATAGGTTGAATTTGATGGTAAGGGATGATACTTAAGGGGTGAAGTTAAGAGGTGTGAGAAGGAAGTGAGAAGAAGAGATGGGGAGAGACAGGGTAGGGCAAACTATCTCGTGTAGAAGAGGCAAGGGGAAGTAGTTGCAGGGGAGGGGAAGAACAGGAAGGCAAAAAGGCAAAAACCATATTCTCACTGAAGTTGGCTCAAGGAGAGAATCACATACATACTAAATAGAATATCTCACCCTGCAGTAGAGTAGGGGAAAGGGGGATGGGGGGGGATGATGGAGGGGAGGGCATTCTAGGGGGAGGGGATGTAGGAAATACCCACTATCAAAGAGGGACAGGATCAAAGTAGGGAATGGACCAAGGGGGAGGTGAGATGAGTGTGAGGGAAATATAAGCAGTCTTTTATAATATATCTACTATGGTAATGTTTTGCATACCTATACATGTACAACACATACTGAATTGCTTATCTTCTCAGAGGGAGTGGGTGACAAGAGAGGAAGGGAATTGATCTGAAAATTGAAGCTTTAAAATTAAATGTTTCATAAGATGTCCAGGCATTGGGGCTCAGAGATTCACCTTGCCCTAATGGCAAAGTTGAAGGGGGTATGGGAGAAGATACGGGAGAGAGCAGTTTGGATGAGGGGATATCTAGTGGGACTGCTATTCTGGGGTGGTGGGTAGGGAAAAAATGGGGAAAATTGTAACTCAAAATCTGGTGGAAATGAATGATGTAAACCAGAAGTTAATAAAGCATTTGTAAAAATAAAATAAAATAAAATTAAGTAATTTAAATTAGAAGGGATTAAGGAGTGAACTCTGATAGAAATTTTAGGAATGGATAGAATGAGAAGACACGTTATAGACTTAATATTGATAAGAGTTTGGCAATTGATTGTTTATGAGAGAATGAAGAAGACTGAGAGAAAGCATCATAGGATCATAGATCTCACATGTATGTATACACACACACACAAAAAAATAAGAACCTAGAAATCATCCTTCTAGAAATTATAAAGGAAAATTTCCCTGATGTTTTAGAACCAGAGGGTAAAATAGAAGTTAAAAGAATCTACCAATCACCTGCTGAAAAGATCCCAAAAAGAAAACTCCTAGGAATATTATAGCCAGGTTCTGGAGTTCCCATATCAAGGAGAAAACATTATAAGCAGCAAGGAAGAAACAGTTTGAATATTGTGGAAGCACAATCAGGATAACACAGGATCAAGCAGTTTCTACACTGAGGGATGAAAGGGCTTGTAATATGATATTCTGGAGGTCAAAGGAGCTGGCATTAAAACCAAGAATCACCTACCTAGGGGGTGGCTAGTTGGCACTGTGAATAGGGCACTGGCGCTGGAGTCAGAAGGACCGGAGCTCAAATCTGGCCTCAGACACTTAACACACACACACACACACACACACACACACACACACACACACAATCATAGCCATGTGTCCTTGGGCAAGTCACAACCCTATATTTCCCCTATATTGCCCTATATTTCCCCTCCAAAAAGCAAAAAAAAAAATAATCACCTACCCAGCAAAACTGAGTACCATGTTTCATGGGAAAATATGGTCATTCAATGTAATAGAGGACTTTCAATCATTCTTGATCAAAAAACCAGAGTTGAATAGAAAATTTGACATTAAGATACAAGAAGCAAGAGAAGCATGAGAAGGTAAACAGGGAAAAGAAATCATAAGGAACTTTTCAAAGTTGAACTATTTACATTCCTACATGGAAAAATTATAATTGAAAATTATGAAACTAAATGTATACATATATATACACACATATATATGTCTATATAGGAGCGTATATGGGCATATGAAGGCATATATGAGTGTGTGTTTATATGTGTACAGATATACATAGAGGGCACAGGACCAATTGAATAGGAAGGGATCATACTTAAAAGTGGAAATTGAGAAGTGAGAGAGGCATATAATGAGAGGAGAGGGAGAAAGACAGAATGGGGTAAATTATCTCATATAGAAGAGGCAAGGGAAAACTGTTACAATGGAGGGAAAGAACAGGGAGGCAAAAAGGAATGAGTCAAACTTACTCTCATTGAATTTGTCTTAGTGAGGGAATGACATACACACTAAATAAGGTATCTCACCCTACAGGAGAGTAGGGGGAAGGGGATGAGAAGAGCAATGGTGGAAGGAAGGGCAGGTTGGGGGGGTAGTTAGAAGCACACACTTTTGAAAAGGGACAGAGTCAAAGTAAAGAACAGAACAAGTGGGGATCAGGAAAGGATGGAAGGAAATATAGTCAGTCTTTCACAATATATTCACTATGGAAATGTTTTGCATAGCTTCACATGTACAACCTATATTGAATTCCTTATCTTCCCAATATGGGTAGGTGATGACAGAGGAAGGGAAAGAATCTGAAATCCAAATTTAAAATCAAATGTTTAAAAAAGTATACATATTATTATTTTTTTTCTTTAATTCAGCTGGGAAATAAGATATACAGGCACTGGGGCATAGAGATCCATCTTGCCCTACTGGAAAATCAGAGGGGGGATGGGGAAGGATATAGGAGAGAGCAGATTTGGGGAGGGGCTATTTGATGAGATCACTGTGTTGGGGAGGTGGGTAAGGGAAAGATGGGGAGAAAATTTGTAATTCAAAATGGAAATGAATGATGTAAACTAGAAATAAACATAAATTTTAACTAAAAAAAGATTCTGAATCTCCTTTTCTAATTGGTTAACTTTTCTTTCATACCCTTCTTGTTTTTCTTAGATTATTCTAATTTTCTTTTTTAGTTTTTCCTCCATCTCTATCATTTGATTTTTGAAGTCTTTTTTTTAAGATCTTCTATGAATTCTTTTTGGGCAGGTGTCCATTTGACATTACTTTTGGAGGGTTTCTTTCCTTCAATATCCTCCTCTGAATCTGAACCCTGGTAATCTCTCTGCCCATAACAGATTTGTATGGTTGGATTCTTTTTCCTTTGCCTGTGAATTTGTTTTTTGTGGTAATAACCTAATTGTTTGTAATCACCTCTAGGCCTGGGATATGGGAAATGGTGCCTCTTGCTCTGGATCTTTAGTTCTTCCCTTTAGCCTAGAACCAAATCCACACTTCCAAGCTCCTGTAATTGCCCATAGTCAGGGACTTTCTGCCCCACTGCTTCTGTTCTCACAGGATGTGCTGGTTCCTTTTTACTCCCACTGCTCTTCACAGAACATCTGTGTCTGGCATTTCTTGTAAGCAAAGGTTCCCTCAGTATTCCTGGTCTCAGAAGCCCAACTCCCCTTACTATCCAGCAGGTAAAAATTCTGATGGCTTGGACCAAGGCAGCCTCTCAATCCAACTAATCCCAGAGTTTGCCATTTCTTCTTTAAGAGAGTAACAGCTTGTTGTTGAAACAGAACCTAGTCTAGAACCTAGTCTTCACAGGGACTAAACCTCATCTTGGGATTTTTCTTCTAATCTCAACAGCAACACTGTGTGATAACTAATAGATTTAGCTCTTCTTAGCAATGCAATGATGTAAGTGAATTCCAAAAGACTCATGACGAAAAATTTTCTCCAGTTCCTGATAAAGAACTATGGAGTTTGAATGCAGATTGAAGTATACTATTTTCTCTCTTATTTCTTTTCTTTCTTATGGCTTTTCTCTTTTGTTCTAATTCTTCTTTCACAATATGACTCATGGAAATACATTTAATATGATTGTATGTGAATAACCTATATCAGATTGCATTCTGTCTTGGGGAGGGGGGATTTAAAACTCAAATATTATAAAGTGAATGTTAAAAATTAAAAATAAATATTTAGTTATATTAATTAACTAGAAAATAGTAGCCATGTAAGGATTCTAATGGGGTAGATAACATTTAAATAATAAAGGATATTCACGGGTATGAGTAGATGGAAGGAATTTTTTTTATGGGTAAGGCATTAACATCTGAGCAGATCCAAAAGGATTTCTGAATAAGGTATGATTTGAGCTATATCTTTAATTAAGCCATAGAAACTAAGGTGGTGGTGAGTGGAGCTAAGCATTCCAGGCTTGTGGAAAAACTAGTATAAGAACAGGTATGCTTGAAACGGAGTTTGTGTTCTAGGAATTGCAAGTAGGTCAACGTAGCTTCATCACAGAATATATAGTAAGGTGGCTTATAGTTAGTGTTATAAATTTGGTTCTGGAATCAGAAAATCTTGAATTTGAATCCCTGTTGAATTGAATAATTGTTTTTCACATCCATAAAAATAATACGACCCTTGTCAAGACATTAATCTTTTTCAGTGTCAGTGTATTGATCTATAAAGTGAAGGTATTAATAGTATAAATTGAGATGAAATATGCAAAATGATTTGTAGACTTTATGTATTATAAAAATGTTTGCTATTATTATAATAATTGGAAGCAGCAGTAGTTGTGAGAATAATAGTAAGTGGTAAGATAACTAAATATCTGTATATAAAATTATGTTAGATGTGAAGAAAAAAACTTAGATGTAATAGAATGATATTCTCTGATCATGGCTTTCAGGTAGTCCAATAATTCTTAAATTATCTCTCTGTGATGTATTTTCCATGTCAGTTTTTTACAATGAGATGGTTCATATTTTCTTTTGATTATTTTATTCTTTTGGTTTTGTTTTATTGTTTCTTGATGTCTACTGGAGTCATTAGCTTTTACTTGGCTGATTCTAATTTTTAAGGAAATATTTACTTCAATAAACTGTTGTGCCTCTTTTTTCTATTTTGCTAATTATGCTTTTTAAGGAGGTATTTTTTTCAATGAATTCCTGTATTTCTTTATCTATTTCAATTTTAAATTTTAAAACATTATTTCTTCCACTGTTTTGTGCATAATTTTCCTTCATTGTTTATTTAAAGAAATGTCAATTTCTAATTCAAAATAAGGTTTTGTCATAAAATATATGTTATTCATGCAGTATGAATTTACATTGAATAATTATTGGTATAAAAGTTCTTATTTATGAAAAGGAAGAAATATTGGTTTCTTTTCCATAGAAGTTTATTTGAAAACATAATATAACCTTTTTATCTTCCTTTTCCAAAAATCTGTTCATGTATCTGAGCCTTTGGAAAAATAAAACAAAAGTAGAATTTAGGACATCTGGGCGCTTGGTTATTTTTATTTTGGTATTTATAATAGGCTAAACTAGGAATACATGCAATTGTTATATTTTCAAATATAGAACAGATGGACAAATCCCTAAAAATACCATGGGCTTTATCACTGTGGAATGCATTTTCTTTTCCATAATGTAGCATCATCATAAACACTATTCAATTGAACAAGCATTGAAAAACAAAAGAGCAAAAAAAATTAAAACCCTTCTATAGTTATTTTTCTAATTATCACCCATTCCCCAGTCCTGCCCTTCACATTCTGCTAATAACTGAAAAGAAGTTTAAGGAATTGGCTGTTAGAATGTCCTTGCAATCCTTCAGTTTTAAACATACACATACAATCACCTTTCCTTATCATTACTCCCAATAATGCATTTTCAGAGGCCTTGGAGCCAGGAAGCTATGGAATTGAGTCCTGCCTCTGAGACATTTTACTGTAGTTGCGTGACTGTGAACAAGTCATTCAACTTCACGAGAATCCTAGATCTACACTGTCAAAAAATATTAGATCTATGAATTTGTGTTGCAAGATGGCAACTTCATTAATTAAGAAATGGTTCTTAAACTGGGGTCCACAGACTTTCCTTCATACCCTCCCAAGTTGCTCATTGGTAGATTTCAAAAGGCCAATGATCATGGATGGGAAAAAAATATATTTTTAAATTTTCATTAACTTCTAACTTAAATTTATCAATTTCTTCAATTATTAATGTCATTTTTGAGAAGGGGTTCACCACACTGCCAAAGTAGGCTCTGACATACATAAAACGATTAACGGCCCTAGAAAAGGGATATAGTAAGGCTTAGGTGACAGAATAATCACATTTTTACTCTTATAGCACAAAATCTTAAATTATGAATCCAACAGATAAAGGCAAGAAGGGATGGGGTGTGGAAGTGATGTCTCCAACTTTAGTAATCAATATTCAATCTTTTAAAATTTCTAGTCAATCAAAATTACAATATAATCTCTATTTTCTGTGGCTTCTGTTATTCTCAGGTCTCTTATTATGATTTAGTAGTAGAGGTCACTTACATGTTTAAATGCATTCAATCATTTCAGATGAAGAGTGGTACATGACAATACAGTATAATTCTTTCCATGAACCTTAAGTTACTAGAGAAAGATTAATGCTGCCATTTAAATGAACAACACAAATAATAGTATCATTTGCTCTCTGTCAGCCTGGGTTTCCCAGGAGGAATGGACAGGGAAACTCACCATTGATATAGTTTTAAACTGATTCATCTGGAGATATTTAGAAAGAAAGGTTTTTCTAGGAGAATTCTTGCAATCTAAAAACCAGGGCAAGTTTCCTGGAATAGCTTGCTTTACAATAAGAAGCTAAAATTGTGCTTTGCTTGATTTAATTAGGTTCTGACATAGTTTCATTCATACAATTTTAAAGAAGTTTTTTTAAAACCTTAAAATAAGACAATTAATAAAAATTAAATGCTATTATCCCTTCCAATCCTCACCCTTAAATTATTTTACACTTACTTTGTCTTTATTTTATATTTACTTATTCATGTACATGCTGTTTCCCCCAACCCTCATCCCCCAAAAAAGTATAAGTTACTTGAGGGCAGGGGCTATTTCCATTTTTTTGCCTTTATAGATCCAGTACCTACTATAACATTGAGCCATACTAGATGCTAGGGAAACAAAAGTAAAAATAATATGTTGTAGATAAGTGCTTGTTGAATGTCTGAATTAACAATATATTTTAAATTAATTACCTTGAAGAGAGAAGGACACTACCTAGCATGGTACCTTGAAAAAATATGCTTAATAAATTTTTGTTGAATACACATATACATACACACACACACACACACACGAAGAAAGTATCTTGTAGACAGCTCTTTTTATTGTTTGTTGTTGTTGTTTGGAAGGTGGAGGGCAGGGCAATTGGTGTTAAATGACTTGCCCAAGGTCACATGGCTAGTAAGTGTTAAATGTCTGAGGCCGGACTTGAAATTAGGTCCTCCTGACTCCAGGGCCAGTGCTATATTCACTGTGCCTCCTAGCCACACCAGAGAGCTTTGTAACATAGCATATTGTTACTGTTTGGTTATCCCTTTTTTCTGTATTTAATTTAAAGCTAATTTGGGATTTTTATACAATCTCTATGATGGAAAATTTTCTTTATTATAGCATCACAGTGATAATTTTTGATAACCAAAGACTATGACTTGTAATGGAGCATTGAATATTGAGAGTGTGAGTTTGTTTCCTGGTTCTGACACTTAGTAGATGGGTTACCCTGAACAAATAAGTTATTAATGCTTTCACTTTTCTCATGTATAAAATGGACACAATAATATTAAACCAATGTGGTTGGTTTTTGTATAGAAAGCATTTTGTAAACCTTAAAAATCTATATATCAAAATTATATATATATATGAGGTATTCATTCATTTAGCTATTCTTTCTATTTCTTTATTTATTTTTGACTTGTGTTTTTAACCAGTCTAGAAAATCCTATTAGGAAAATTTTTCCATCAACGCAAATATTGATTTTCATTTTTTTCTTTTTTTAAGGTGGGAAAGCAGGGCAATTGGCATTAAGTGACTTGCCCAAGGTCATACAGCTAGTCAGTGTTAAGTGTCTGAGGTCAAATTTTGCACTCAGGTCTTCCTGACTCCAGAGCTAGTGCTCTATTCACTGTGCCACTTAGCTGCCACCCCATTCATATTTTTTATGAATTATATTAATCATTTGCAGTTTAGAATCTTAGAATATTATCTAGAGCAATGAACATTTAAATGATTCACTCACATTAACAGAATTTTTATGTGTCAAAGGGAGGACTTGCACTGATGTCCTCTGCCATACAACTGAAGATTACTATTAACTAAATTACCTAATTTCAATTACATACTTTGTGGTGCCTCATCTATTATCCAAGAATAGATAAGAGATTGTAGTAAGATACTTGGACTTCAAGGGGTATCATTTTAGAACTGAAGGATAACTCAAATGTGATATATTCTACGTCCTTCCTTTAAAGGAGATAGAATTAACAGCAAGGGAAGAAGCTATCCATAGTTATTTTATGCATGAGGTTAACCTCAGAGAGGCTAATTGATTTATTCATGGCCACATGTATTGGAATTGTAAGTCTAATAGGCAAGATCTAAGATCAGTTTTTATGAATTCAATACTTCCATTATCCTATCTATTACACTTTGCTATTTCTCAAGTCACTTTCTTTGAGCCTCAATATCTTCCAAATGAAGATAATCTTCTTTTCCAAATGAAAATAATAATTGTTGATCCTATCTCAGACTTTGTAAGGAAAGCCTTTGTGAACCTAAACTATTATATAAATGCAAATTGTATTGATGAATATAATGATGATATAGCATATCCTAAAAATCTTTTAAGTTTAAATACTTTAAACTTTAAAAAACTGCACTAAGATTTTGGGACACACACAATGGATACATAGATAGATAGATAGATAGATAGATAGATAGATAGATAGATAGATAGACAGATAAATATCGACACATATGTTTGTATGTATATATGCACACATATGTTTGTGGCAGCTAGGTGGCACAATAGATAGAGTGTCAGGGATTCATGAGTTCAAATCCAGCCCCAGAAACTTACTAGCTATGTGACCCTGGGTTAGTCGCTTAACCTAGTTTGCTTTAATTTCCACATCTATAAAATAAGCTGGAGAAGGAAATGGCAAACCATTTCAATAGCTTTGTCAAGAAAACCCCATATAGAGTCACAAAGATCTGGACGTGACTAAAATAACTGAACTGTGACCACAACAACTATATGTGTGTGTCAGTGATTTTTAGGGGGATAAAAACAGTCATAAGGAAAGGAAAGTTACAAGAAATATCTGATGATATCTGGGACAAGTAGGTAAAAGAATGGATTTTGTATTAGTTTAATAGCACTCTTCCTGGTTTTAATTCCGCTGATCCTTGGCTAAGTGCAGTGGCTTATAGCTCCTTACCATCATTCCTTATCTGGGACAGGGACAGAGTTTCCAGACACTACCTTAGCATAAAGGAGCTGAAAGATTAGAGCCTAGAAGACTGTGGCAGAAAACATGGTGAGAAGCAAAAGATATGAATACCAGCAATTGCAAATAATGGCAACATGACCCACAGAAGGAAATAGAGGTGCAATAACGAAAGTGTAACCCAAGTTATATATCCAAAATTGACATTTTTCAAGGTGCTTTTAAGAATACCCATACTAATGAAGGTTACAAAGAATCAACAAATATTGAATCAAATGGTACTTTTGTGTATTTACAATTATACTTTTAAGTGAAATCCTTTAATGTATGCATATCATTCTGATTTTTAATAGTATTCAGTGAAGTAAGACTTGACTCCTTTCCCACCAAATGGCAATTCCACAATGAATACACATACCAAAAAGGAAATAAACCCAATTATCCACACTGATTTATTTAGGTGGTCTTTTTGTTTGTTTTGGTTGTTTATGATGCTTTGTGATCCTATTTGGGTTTTCTTGGGGGAAAATTATTAGAGTGGTTTGCCATTTCCTTCTCCATCTCAATTTACAGATGAGGAAACTGAGGCAAACTGGGTGAAGTGACTTGCCCAGAGTCACACAGCTAGTAAGTATCTGAGGCTAGATTTGAACTCAGGAAGTCTTCCTGACTCCAGACCTAAAACCCTAACTACTAACTACTCCATTCAAACTGACAGTAAATATAAATTGGAGAAAGCATACAGATGAGAATGCATCAGACAATATAGAGAATGAGATATTCAATTCAATAAACATTTAATAAGCAACTACTGTGTCAGATGCTATGCAAAGCACAACTGAGAAAGTCCCAGTTCTCACAAATGAAAGCTCCCCAAAGTCTCCAGTTATCAAGCTGGATATTGGGACATGATTGAGGTGTCCACTTCTTGCTTGCATACTTCTTCCTGGAGTCTTTCGCTCCCTTCAGCTATCTCAAGAGAGTTTGGAACTTATGTCTTCTTTCATGAAACTGGAAGTATATTTCTTATCTCTCAAGCTCTTTCCAACTCCACCCCTTCCACAGGTTTAGAAAATCCAGTAATCAATATCCATCAACACACAGTTTTATGCAAATGGACTTTGAGCCATGCATTATAGCCATGATTGCCATCATTATGGAATTTTTTTAGGCTAATCAAAATTTTAGTTGTACATTTTTTTATTTTACTGGATGTATATTTGTGATTTCACTAGTGAATGGAGAATCCCCATAAGGAAACTTCCTTTATGAATGTGGACTAAGAACCATAATACAACTTGTACTCTTAGAGGAGGGATTTTTAACCTTGAGCAAATAGATTCCCGCCCTCTACTAAACATCCCCCACCAAAAAAAAAAAAAAGATCCATGAAGAGATATTAAGGGATCTGTGTACTCAGAAGGGGGGAGAGATTAAATATTTATTTTCAGTAATCTCTAAGTGAAATTTAGCATTTTCTTCCTCAAATTCCTACATCAGGAATGTAGGCAACAAGCCACAATAGGATTAAGCTTCATCATACCATCAAAAGAGTCTATGGTACACATAAGAACTTCCTTAAGCATTGACAGATTTAATGAAACTTACCAAAAATTGCATAAGAAGTATATGTCAAAGAAGGGATTTGAATCTATATAGTCCTATCTTTGGGGTCAGTTCAGGATCCACTACACTACACAACCTTCCAAAGATGGACAGTGAAATTCACATTATTTTAGTCAAAATGATCATTCACTAAATTTACAGTAGAACAGATTTAGCTATGTCATTGACCATCCTAACAGTTGTTTTGGTCATAGTTATAGAATTAATCTTCATGCTCTATCACCCTTAGGAAATGCAGGCACTGATTTTCCATAATGAATTTTTGTTTTTAATCACATTTGCTTTTTCCATGAAGCCTAAGTAATTCTGTATACCCACATTTCATTACCTCTAAGACCCTTTAAAATTTGTATGTGAAAGCCTCTGTGCCATATTAAATCACTTTAAAAATAAAAGATGTGGAAAATTTTAAACAAAGCTAATCTAATTTCAGGATTAAAAGTCAACTCACATTTAGGAGGGAGAAATGCTTGATAAATAATGCATATGGATTTTAAAATGTTCATCTTAAAGCATCATCAAAGTAATGAAAGAAGTCATCTTTGAACTTATTGACATATAATTGGCAATAAACCATAGCATATTTATTCATTTTACTTACAAATATAATGATTAATGCTTAGAATTTTCATCCTTTGCATAGTGAAATTATTTTGGATTCTCTTCCTCTCATTCTAAACTAAGAAGCTCTTTTTTAAA
Source organism: Gymnobelideus leadbeateri (assembly GCA_011680675.1). Classification (NCBI taxonomy): domain Eukaryota; kingdom Metazoa; phylum Chordata; class Mammalia; order Diprotodontia; family Petauridae; genus Gymnobelideus; species Gymnobelideus leadbeateri. The sequence continues at coordinate 76,237 of WOXC01008533.1, forward strand.
ACAGTTTTGCCTTCAAGAAACTATATTTCTTCCTACCAAAACTTATACTGATGACTGATTCTCAAGGATTTAATATCAAACAATCAAAATTTTCATTTAAATATATTTTGTGAGAAATAAACATATAGTTAATTCAAATAATGTAAAAAATATAGAATGGGGGTGTAAAGTAGGTCTTATCCCTTCCCCCCAAAGGAGGCATTCATTATGTACACTATAAATATAAAATTGCTACCACTAGTAATTATAAGGACAAAATGAAATTGCAGGGTGCCATGTGCAGATCCTTTTACAGCAGTATTCATATTGATTACATGTAATTTTTATAGCAGACCTCTTTTAACTTTATAGGTGAAAGTGGCAATTAGGTGCCTCCACTTTTCTCTGTGCTGTATTATCTAGAAGATGTGCTGCAGAAAAGCTTTCTGGTCTGAATTACGGCACATGAAAATAATTATTTTTTTTATTCTTTTAAATAAATATGCTGAATTGTATTTAGGCAATTTGTGTGAATATAGAGTAGACAGTATGGCATTGCTTATGACTTTTCAAGAATAACATGGTGACTAGTGACTTAAAATCAGCAAATTGAATTGCAAGTTTCCAGTGTGTGAACTCATCATGAATATTTGGAACAAATACAAGAATTTCTGAAAAGTGACATTTTTCAAGGTCCTTTTAAGAATACTCATATTAATGAATGTTTCAGGGAATCAGCAGATTTTAAACAAAGTGGTACCTAGCTGAATCTAAAATCATACTTTTATTTTTTTTCCCAAATAAATGTTTTATTAACTTCTGAATTACATTATTCATTTCCATCAGATTTTGAGTTACACTTTTCCCCCCATTTTTCCCTACTCCCACCCCAGAATAGCAGTCCCACAGGATATCCCCTCAACCCATCTGCTCTCTCCCATCTTCTCCCATACCCCCTTCAACTTTTTCAGTAGGGCAAGGTGAATCTCTGTGTTCCAATGTTTGTATATCTTACTTCCCAATTATATGTAAAATAGTATTAATAATAGTATTTATATATTTTTAAACATTTGATTTTAAAACTTTGAATTCCAGATTCATTCCCTTCCTCCCTTGTCACCCACCCTTACTGGTAAGACAAACAATTCAGTATATGTTGAACATGTGTAGCTATGCAAAGCATTATCATAGTAGATATATTGTAAAAGACGGACTATATTTCCCTCCCTCCTAGCCCACCTCCCACTTGGTCTATTTCCTACTTTGATCCTGTCCTTTTTCAAAAGTGGGTGCCCCCAACTTCACTCCCTCCCTTCACTCCCACCTTCCCTTCCATCACCCCCCCTCACATCCCCTTCCCCCCTACTCTCCTGCAGGGTGAGATATCCCATTTAGTATGTATGTCTTTCTCTCCCTCATCCAAATTCAATGAGAATAAGGTTTTGTCTTTTTGCCTTCCTGTTCTTCCCCTCCCTTATAACCATTTTCCCTTGCATCTTCTATATTAGATAGCTTACCCCATTTTGTCTCTCCCCATCTCTTCTTGTTATATTCATCTCTCACCTCTTAATTTCACCTTTTAAGTATCATCCCTTCCTATTAAATTCAAATTGTGCCCTCTATCTATGTATAACTGTAAACATGTATAAACACACACACACACACACACACACAAATATATACACATTCATATATGTATTCATATACCCATATACCCTTCTTCAACTATTTTCATACTGAGAAAATTTTCATCAGTTACAATTATCATTTTTTCCATGTAAGAATGTAAATAGTTCAGCTTTGATAAGTTCATAATGATTTCTTTTCCCTGTTTACCTTCTCAAGCATCTCTTGCTTCTTGTATCTGAATGTCAAATTTTCTATTCAACTCTGGGTTTTTTCTCAAGAATGCTTGAAAGTCCTCTATTCCACTGAATGACCATATTTTCTCCTGAAACATGATACTCAGTTTTGCTGGGCAGGTGATTCTTGACTTTAATCCCAGCTCCTTTGCCCTCTGGAATATTATATTCCAAGCCCCTATGATCCCTCAGTGTAGAAGTTGCCAGATCTGCACTATCCTGATTGTATTTCCACAGTATTCAAATTGTTTCTTTCTGGCTGCTCATGATATTTTCTCCTTGATCTGGGAATTCTGGAACCTGGCTATAATATTCCCCAAAGTTTTCTTTTTGGGATCTTTTTCAGGGGGTAATCCGTAGATTCTTTAAACCTCTATTTTGCCCTCTGGTTCCAAAACATCAGGGTAATTTTCCCTGAGAATTTCTTGATGGATGGTTTCTAGATTCTTTCTTTAATCATGATTTTCAGGTAGCCCAATAATTTTTAAATTATCTCTCCTGGATCTATTTTCCAGGTCAGTGGTTTTTCCCATGAGCTATTTAACATTGCCTTCAATTCTTTCATTTGTTTGGATCTGTTTAACAGCATCTTGATTTCTCATAAAGTCACTAAGCTTCCATTTGCTCCAGTCTAGTTCTTTTTTTTTTCTTTTTGGAGGCAATTGGGGTTAAGTAACTTGCCCAAGGTCACACGGCTAGGTTTTTGTTTGTATGTGCATTAAGTGTCTGAGGCCGGATCTGAACTCAGGTTCTTCTGACTCCAGGGCTGACACTGTACTCACTGCGCCACCTAGCTACCCCTCCAGTCTAATTCTGAAGGAATGATTCTCCTCAGTGAGCTTTTGAGATTCTTTTTCTATCTAGCAAATTTGGCTTTTTAAGGCATTCTTCTCCTCATTGCCTTTTTGAGCCTCTTTTCCCATTTGAGATAGTCTGTTTTTTCAAGGTGTTCGTTTCCTCAGTCAGGCTGTTGACTCTCATTTCATACTTTTCTTGCATCTTTATCATTTCTCTTCCCAATTTTTCCTCCACTTCTCTTATCTGCTTCTTAAGGTCCTCTATGGCCTGTAGCCAGCTTGTATTTTCATTTGGGGCTTTTGGTGCAGGAGTTCTGACCTCACAGTCCTCCTCCTGTTCCATGCTTCATTCCTCTTTGCCCCCAAAATAAGGAGTCTAATGTTGAATTTTTCTGTTTATTTTGTTTCCTTTGCCTAGGCATGTTGCCACTCAATTACTTGACTTTGGGGTTTGTTGCCACAGTAGGACTCTGCCACTAGACAGGGTAGCTTCTCTCCCAAATGCTGTGCTTTTCTCAACTTCCAGAGATATTAGTTGGGTGCCCTCTCTAAAGCCTCCCCACACTCTGGTAAGCTGGTCACATACCCCAAGACCTCCACCCCAGACTACAATCCAGATACAAGAAAGTTAAAGCAAGAGTGATTACCGCCCCCAAGACTGATCCTTGGATCCCCCTACAGTCAGCAGGCCAGGAACTGAAGCTGCAACATGGTCATCTGTGATGTGGGTAATTATCAGCTTCTCACCCCTAGGGGAAAAAGGCCAACTCGCTCTCCCAACCAGTCCCAAAGTCTATAAGGCACTGACTTCTCACTTTGTCCTTGGCATCTATGTGTTGATAATTCTGGAAATGTCACAGCTGCTTGTGTTCTGGAGTCCCTCCAGCTGGCTGCTGGTCAGGCCACCCTGGGGCTAAAATCTCTGGCTCATGCGGGCCTGGGTTCAGCTCCCAGAGCCCTTTGCTGGCCACTCCCTGCCAGGCTGCTGGGCTCTCCTCAGCGGGAGGTTAGCTTCTCTGTGTCATTTTGTGGGTTCTGTGGCTCCAGAGTTTGCTGAGTATCCCCTTTTACATAAATTTGAAGTGGCGTGGGCCAGAGCGCTGTGGAAGTGCTGTTACTACTCCTCCATCTAAAATCATTCTATTAGATGCTATCGTTCATCTCATGTATATCACCTTGAACTTTAATAGCATGTAGAATGAAATAAGATAGTCTACCAAATGAATTGTATTCAATTGCTTAGTAATAATTATTATATGAGGTCTCAACTTTTGCAGTGTTAGTATTAAATGTGCATGTAGATCCCTTTATTGAAGCTATACAATGAGTTCCAAGAAAGTATCTTTAATTTTATACAAATTTTTGAGAACTATTTTCTGTACAACCTAAGCTAATTTTCCTTTTTTTTTTTTTAGCAATTATCTGTAGAGTGAAATAATTGTGCAATCGATATAGGATTTTAGAATTACACTCCAATTCTTCTTTGTAAAAATACTGTCTCATAGCCCTCATTTTTTTGGCTTTTGAACCTTCATTAAAGATAATCATAAATGCATACTCCTTTGATCTTATCTATCTGAGGATTCCTTCCCAATATGGAATGATACTCTAAGGATGGATTTAAGGGAAGAATTAAAAATGTATGGTATGAGGATTATTGATTTTTCTCCTGTACGACACAGTATCTTAACCTCCCCCAAATATTGAAAAAAAGCAGAGGGACAATGCATAGCTTTGTATCTTACAGAAAGCAGATGCATTATTAATGCTTCTTGTTTTTCTTTGATTTGCTTTACATTTTCAGATCCTACAGATTAATTTTGCTCTTATTATAAGACATTCTAATTACAATGTAATTTATTATTATGTGTATTATGAAGTTGGGCAATTAGGTGGCACAGTGTATAGGGCACTGTGCATAGAGTCATCTTCGTGAGTTCAAACCCAGCCTCAGTCATTTACTAGTTGTGTGATCCTGGGCAAGTAATTTAACCTATTTTCCTCAGTTTCCTCATCTATAGAATCAACTAGAGAAGGAAATGGCAAATCACTCCAGTATTTTTCCTAAGAATACCTCAAAAAGGTCACAAAGAGTTGGACACAGCTGAAATGGGTCAACAACACTATAATGAAATTATCCTGGAATTGTTTTTTGATTTGCAATAAACTCCAAAGATCCCTATCACCTTCAGCATTAAGTAGAAAATTCTTAGTTTTGTGTTCAAAGACCTTCATGACTTGACTCCCTCCTACTTTTCCAGGACTTGTATCCTTTACTCCCCCTGCCACCCTGCTTTGTTCCCCAGAGTACAAATATTTTCCCAAGTTCTAGGATTCCTAGTGCATCCACTTTCCTAAAACTTGGCTCAAGTCCTACACCTAGAATGTTCATCTTTCTCTCCTCTGTCCCTTAGTTTTTTTTTTTTTTCTGGTTTCCTTTAAGGTTCAACCTAAAACCCACCTTCTATAAAGGAGGTCTTTGCTGGTCCTTTTCCAAATCTATTCCCCAAGCCACCGATGCCTTTCCTTTTTAGATTATCTTCAGTCTCCTCTGAAATATCTTCTATGTATCTAGTAATTTACATCTATCACCCCCATTAGATTGTGTGCTACTTGAAGGTAGGGACTGTTTTTTACCTTTATATGTACTCTTTACTTAGCACAATGTGTGGCACATAGTAAGCACTTAAAAAGAATTGCTAACTGACTGATAGTGAGTTTTTCTTTAATCAGTCAGTAGCCATAAGTAGCTCAAAGTGAAGACATTTGTTAAAAAAGACATCACAATCAGTAGCTGCAAAGCTACAAAACATCTCTAGTCCCCTTCTCCCAATCCCAAACCTTTGGTACATTCTTTTACAAATATTCACAATTAGGAATTTATCACAAATTTATAGTACACTGGTAGTGGGGCATAAGAGCTCTCAGGATTTGAAGTCAGAGAACACATATCTCATTTGTGAGTGTAATTTGTAATCTGCATGACTATGAGTTAAGTCCCTTAAACTCCCTGAACCACAGTTCCCATCTGTATAAAGAGGAGGTTATATGTGACTAACTAGCTGATTTCTAAGGTTCCTTTCTTTTTTTTTTTTAATTTTAAACAGATGCTTTATTAACTTCTGTTTTACATCATTCATTTCCGCCAGATTTTGAGTTACAATCATTTCCCCCCATTATTCCCCTACCTAACCTCCCAGAATAGTAATCCCACAAAATATCGCTTCCTCCAATCTGCTCTCTCCCATACCTTCTCCCATACCCCCATCGACTTTTCCATTAGAGGAAGGTGAGTCTTTGTATCCCAATGCCTGCACATCTTATCTCCCTACTACAAGCAAAAGAGTATTAATAATAGTATTTATATATATATATTTGAAACATTTAATGTTAAGACCTCGAATTTCAGATCCATTTCCTTTCTCCCTTGTCACCCATTCCCTCTGGGGAGATAAGTAATTCAGTATATGTTGTACATGTCTAGCTATGCAAAACATTATCATAGTAGATATATTGTACAAGGCTGCTTATAATTCCCTCCCACTCATCCCACCCCCCACATGGTCCATTCCCTACATGATCCTGTCCCTCTTTTATAGTGGGGACTTCCAACCACCCCTCAGCCCAAGGATGCCCTCCTATCCATCATCCCTCCTCGCATCCCCCTTCCCCCTATCCTGCTGCAGGTTGAGATATCCCATTTAGTATGTATGTCATTTTCTCCCTGAACCAAATACAATGTGAATGTGGTTTTGCCTTTTTAGCCTTCCTTATTCTCCCCCTCTTTTGCAACCACTTCCCCTTGCTTCTTCTGCATGGGATAGTTTACACTACCCTGTCTCTCCTCATCTCCTCTTGCCACTTTCCTCTCTCACCTCATAATTTCATCCCTTGAGTATTCTCCCTTCCCAACAAATTCAACCTATGCCCTCTACCCATATATAACTGTAACCATATACACACACATTCACATATGTATTCATATGACCACACACCCTTCTTCCATTATTTTCATAGTGAGAAAGATATCATCAGTCACAGTTATTGCTTTTCCATATAGGAATGTAAATAGTTCAACTTGATAAGTTCCTTTTGATTTCTTTTCCCTGATTACCTTCTCAGGCATCTCTTGCTTCTTGTGTCTGGATGTCAAATTTTCTGTTCAATTCTGGTTTTTTCCTCAAGAATGCTTGAAAGTCCTCTATTCCACTGAATGACCATATTTTCCCCTGAAACAAAATACTCAGTTTTGCTGGGTAGGTGACCCTTGGGTTCATTCCCAGTTCGTTTGCCCTCTGGAATATCATATTCCATGCCCTTCAGTCCCTCAGTGTAGAAGCTGCCAAGTCCTGGGCTATTCTGATTGTGTTTCCACAATATTGAAATTGTTTCTTCCTGGCTGCTTGTAGTATTTTCTCCTTGACCTGGGGATTCTGGAACCTGGCTATAATATTTCTGGGAGTTTTCTTTTTGGGATCTTTTTCAGGAGGTGATCGGTGGATTCTTTCAACCTCTATTTTGCCCTCTGGATCTAAAACATCAGGGCAGTTTTCCTTGAGAATTTCTTTTGTATTTTTTTTTATTAATAATAGTATTTATATATATATTTGAAACATTTAATGTTACGACCTTGAATTTCAGATCCATTTCCTTCCTCCATTGTCACCCATTCCTTCTTGGGATATAAGTAATTCAGTATATGTTGTACATGTCTAGCTATGCAAAACATTATCATAGTAGATATATTGTACAAGGCTGCTTATAATTCCCTCCCACTCATCCCACCCCCCACCTGGTCCATTCCCTACATAATCCTGTCCCTCTTCTATAGTGGTACTTCCAACCTCCCCTCCCCCCAAGGATGCCCTCCCATCCATCATCCCTCCTCCCATCCCCCTTCCCCCTATCCTGCTGCAGGTTGAGATATCCCATTTAGTATGTATGTCATTTTCTCCCTGAACCAAATTCATTGTGAATGTGGTTTTGCCTTTTTAGCCTTCCTTATTCTCCCCCTCCTTTGCACCCACTTCCCTACATGAGATAGTTTACCCTACCATGTCTCTCCCCATCTCCTCTTGCCACTTTCCTCTCTCACCTCATAATTTCATCCCTTGAGTACTCTCCCTTCCCAACAAAATCAACCTATGCCCTCTATCCATATATAACTGTAACCATAATCACACACATTCACATATGTATTCGTATGACCACACCCCCTTCTTGCATTATTTTCATAGTGGGAAAGATATCATCAGTCACAGATATTGCTTTTCCATATAGGAATGTAAATAGTTCAACTTTGATAAGTTCCTTTTGATTTCTTTTCCTGATTACCTTCTCAGGCATCTCTTGCTTCTTGCATCTGGATGTCAAATTTTCTATTCAATTATGGTTTTTTCCTCAAGAATGCTTGAAAGTCCTCTATTCCACTGAATGACCCTATTTTCCCCTGAAACAAAATACTCAGTTTTGCTGTGTAGGTGACCCTTGGGTTCATTCCCAGTTCTTTTACCCTCTGGAATATCATATTCCATGCCCTTCGATCCCTCAGTGTAGAAGCTGCCAGGTCCTGGGCTATTCTGATTGTGTTTCCACAATATTGAAATTGTTTCTTCCTGGCCGCTTGTAGTATTTTCTCCTTGATCTGGGGATTCTGGAACCTGGCTATAATATTCTGGGAGTTTTCTTTTTGGGATCTTTTTCAGGAGGTGATCTGTGGATTCTTTCAACCTCTATTTTGCCCTCTGGATCTAAAACATCAGGGCAGTTTTCCTTGAGAATTTCTTGAAGGGTGATTTCTAGGTTCTTTCCTTGATCATGGCTTTCAGGTAGTCCAATAATTTTTAAATTGTCTCTCCTGGATCTATTCTCCAGGTCAGTAGTTTTTCCCATGAGATATTTCACATTGCCTTCTAATCTTTCGTTTGTTTGGATCTGCTTAACAGTATCTTGATTTCTCATAAAGTCATTAGCTTCCATTTGCTCCAGTCTAACTCTGAAGGAATGAATCTCCTCAGTGAACTTTTTGAGATTCTTTTTCCATCTGGCAAATTCGACTTTTTAAGGCATTCTTCTCCTCATTGCCCTTTTGGTCCTCCTTTGCCATTTGAGCTAGTCTATTTTTTAAGGTGTTGTTTTCCTCAGTCAGGCTGTTGACCCTCATTTCATACTTTTCCTGTATCCTTCTCATTTCTCTTTCCAATTTTTCCTCCACTTCTCTTATTTAATTTTTAAAGTCCTTCTTAAGGTCCTCTATGGCCTGCAACCCGCTCATGTTTTCCCCTGGGGCTTTTGGAGCAGGACTTCTGACCTCACAGTCCTTTTCCTGCTCTTTGCCGCCAAAATAGGAGTCTAGGGTTGCATTTTTCTGTTTCTTTTGCCTTGGCATGTTGCCGCTTAATTGCTTGACTTTTGGGCTTGTTGCCACACTATGGCTTTAGGTCCAGCTAGAGGAATTTTCGTCCCGAAAGTGTGGGGGGCAACTTCCGTTTCTGGCAAGCTGTAAACCCACCCACGACTTCCACCCTAGATCACAATCCAGATCCAGGGAGGTTAAAGCAAGAGCGATTACCCCCCAAGACTGATCGCTGGATCTCCTTACAAATTTGCAGGCTGGGAGCGGGAGCTGCCTCTGAAAACTACAAAATGGCATTTGTCCTCAGCAGCTTCTAGCCCCCAGGGGAGGGAGCCGACGCATTCCCTAATACCAGTCCCAAAGTCCATAGGACACTAACCTCTTACTTTGTCCTAGGCAAGTCTATGTTGATAATTCTGGAGTCACCACAGCTCCTGGTGTTCTGGGGTTCCTCCAGCTGGCTGCTGGCCCTGCCGCCCTGGGGCTAAAACCTCGGCTCATGCGGACCTGGGATTGGCTCGGCTCCTGCGCTCTGCGCGCTGTACTCTGCCAGGTCCCAGACCACTGAGCTGGTCCTTCCTGCAGGGCTGCTGGGCTGTCCTCAGCGGGAGTTTAGCTTCTCTCTGTCGTTCTGTGGGTGCTGGGGCTCCAGAAGTTGTTCAGAGTCCCCTTTTACATAGTTTGGGGGGAATCTGGGGGCAGAGTGGCTTGGATGAGCTGTTTCTACTCCACCATCTTGGCTCCGCCCCCCCTAAGGTTCCTTTCTACTTTAAGCCTCTGATCTCATGAAATGCCACCATTATTATGTAACATTGCTTTCAATTGCTCCCTGGCAAGCAAATTGAAGTTTACAAGTTGTTTTACTGTAAGACCAGAAAATTCCTAATAGGTGTTACTACTTCACAAACTGCATTTTCTCATCAGCCCTAAATGACACCACCTTCAGTATCAAATGCATGCATATAATTTAAGATATTAACCTTAGAAGACACAGAAGAAGAATATCTCTTTAACTGTACTAATATAAGTCAAATCTACATACTATATTTAGATGTAACAAAGATTTGAATATTTGGAATATTCTTCATTTTAATCTGTCTTGTTACAATTTCATGACCCAACAGTGAAATTTCTTTAACTATAAATATATGTCCTTTATATATGACACTCTTCTTTTATCAGATTAGTATAGAACCTCAATAGTTACAATAAAAAAAAACTTGATAAAGAAATAGAAAAAAAGTTAGCTTAGAAATAGCATATTCAACTACTTCACTATGACTTTGAAAGAGTAATACTAATTTGTTCTCAAAGAGATCATAGAATCATAGATGTATGACTGAAGATGATGTTAGAGTCCATTGAGTCCAACCCTCTCATTTTATAGATGAAGAAACCATCTCTCAGAGGTTAAAATGTCATATCCAAGGCCATACAGACAGTAAGTAGCACAAGGATTCCCTCAGAGGTTGGTTACTATGCTATAATTATTACACTCATTCCATTTTTTCATTTAGTTGTTGTTCAAACCCAAGAAATTATATCCAGTGTCATGCTCTAACAAAGTAAAGAAGAAACAGGATAAAAGATATTCTCACTGAGGCTTAAATGTAGTACTCATCATATAATAAACTTAAGCTGATATAATTTCTTCCACTAATTCAATGAAAAAAATGGTATTGCAAGAATGCTAGTTAAAGTAGGATGAATATTTTCTTCTTTCATTTGATATATATCATTTCTGGAATGATATGGACAATAGTTACACAAGATAAAAAATGGTGTTTGGGTTTCATTCTTTTACTACTAGAGAGTAAGTACCCATATGGATATCAAAGGTCCATTTAGATAATAACTATCAAATATTAGACATTATTTTTAAGTTGAGGCAGCACAGTGGAGAAAAATATGCTATGTTCCTGTGTGACCTTGGGCAAGTTACTTAACCCCAATTGCCCTCCAAAAAGCAAAAAAAAAAAAATATGCTATGTTCAGAAGACTTAGGTTCAAATTTTGACTCAGATATTTACCTTCTATATGACTTCTGGTAAATCATATCTAATAACTCTCTAAGTCTTAGCTGATTTACTTTTTTTTTTTAATGGTTAAGGTATTTGTACTTCATTTACAGGGCTGTTTTGAAGTACTCTGTAAACCAAAAGCACTACATAAATGTTACTTGCTATTGAAAGGTAAAACAGTTTCATCTGATTGACAGGAAACAATGCAAGAGTCAAGCAAATTGTTAAATATCAACTAACAGGAAAGATGGCTTAATGAAGAAGAATGACTGGGTAGTTTGAAACCTGGATTAAAGTATGGGTTTGGTCAGTATTTGTGAGACTGTGTGCAAGTTTAATATCTATGTATATCAATTTTGTGCAATTCTGTTTTTTTTAATTGATTTGTCTACTGCACGTACCTGCCCAGTAGTAAATACCATACTGCCACCTAGATTCCCTAACACAAAATCCAATATTTTATCTGTTTCACCATCAATTTATTAAAACTTCCATAACAAATCTCTTTTATACAAGATGTGTATAACAAGATTCCATACAGGGAAATGATTGAATGATGCAAAATACAGAGCAAAGTAGGAGAATAAATATTTATTGCTACTGGGAGAAAGATGTAAATTTGTGGGAATGCAAGCAAGTTTAACTTACGGGCTAACTTCAGTTTACATGGAGTAAGGTTGCTCATATAGTAATATTCTTTTGGGATTTTGGCTCCCACCCATACCTTCCTTTGGGAAGAGCAGAATTTGACATAGCTTGTCTGTACCCAATATTTCATGAATGGGAACATCAAAATTTATCTTTTGTTGAAGTCTCCACCAAGCATGGAAAAAATGCTCTATGACTGCACATAAACACTCAAGCTAATTATATATTGAATGCAGAACAGTGTGCCTTGAATATGACAAAAAAATATAACACAATGGTTCACATGTCAGACATTAAAATTTTATTATAGTCTTTCTCTTTTCTAGGGATCTACCTCCAAAAGACTGAGATAATTCTTATAGACCAGACTCGCATAATTTGGCAGTAGATAGTGGCCAAAATTAAAACAATCTCAACCTTTTTTGGGCCACAGATAGGTTTTTAGTGGCTCACATTTCAAGTAAAGGTATAATAAATTATTAAACTATTTTGCAAATAGACTGCATTAAAAAAGAGAAGTTTCCATTAGTATCAATTAATTACAATTATTAAGATTTTTATTTATCATGAAAGTATTCCTCTCAGAATGAGATACAATCGTTAATTGTAATTAACTTTAATTGCACAGAGACAACCCACCTGCCAAGTTATATGATGGGCACAATAGTGACTAGTGAAATGCCAGTTAAGTGGGGCACAGACAAAGCACTCATTACATCTTTATTTTCTTTTACATCTTCTACATTTTTTATTTGCCATCCAAAATCCTTTGATATGTTGTACAGGCCTGTTATATACTCATAGCAGCATTCTGACTTTGAGCCACCCCTACCCCAAAAGAAAATAAACCAGGATGGATATCAATTCTAGTATCTCCTCTCAGTGAACTCCAACATTGCCCATGGACCTATAAAAGCTGCTATGTTTATAGTATGACCATTGTCTTGTACCACGTCCTGCATCCTCCCCACCTATCCCCTTCAGGGAGAATCAGTTGAATAAATAAATCAAAGTATCCCACTTACCTAAATCAGTTAGCCAATAAATATTTAAGTATCTTCTATTTGTCAGATCTTGTGCTAAGTGAGAAGGACAGAAAGACAAAAACAGTTCCTGTTCTTAGGGAGTTCATAGTCTAATCAGAAACTTATATGTAAACAAATATGTCCAAACAAGATATAGGAAAGGTAAATGGGGGAGTAATCTCTCCAGAAGACTGAAAAAGTCTTCTTATAGAAGGGTATAGTTCAAGAGTAGGAACTGGTCATGAATCAATAAATCCCTCTTAATATATTAACCTGGAATATGAAATGGAACTTCCAAATTATCAAGGGATAGCATCATTGGAGAGCAAAATCCATATCAATGTAGGATTTTATACCCTGTCTATGGAAATATCATTGAGGTTGGAGAACAGAAAAAACAAAACAAAACAAGTGTCAAAAACATCCTTATTAGGGAGGTCAGCATACACTCAACATTAGGATAAGACAATTTTACTATAATTATGATTTTGAAATATAAATTTAATGGAGACTAGAAATTCAACAAAATTAGATTTCTATAAATCTTGGCTAAAAAAGAAGCAAGCTATTGAAAGAAATTAATATTTTCTCTTGTATTTAATGACTAATTATTGTATTAGGACCAAGGTTTTTGGGGCGGCTAGGTGGCACAGTGAGTAGAGCGCTGGCCCTGGATTCAGAAGGACCTGAGTTCAGATCTGGCCTCAGACACTTAACGCACACACAAACAAAAAAAACCTAGCCGTGTGACCTTGGGCAAGTTACTTAACCCCAATTGCCCTCCAAAAAAAAAAGAAAAAGGACCAAGGTTTTCCCCTTTTCAACTTCTTCATCCAGAAACCAAACAGTGTGGGAAATTTCTCTTAACCAAGATCTGATCAGACAGGAAAAGAAATTCCAAATTTGGGCTAATGGGTGTATTCCTGCTCATTGTCTTTGTTCAAATAGATCTGGGAAAATGTTGCTTTTCCCTTTGGTCAAGACAGGTATTATGGAAATTGATGTCTCTTTGACCAATATTTGAGTGAACTAAGTCACACAAGAACCTCATTTTTATATAGCCCACCTCCCAGTGTGTTAACCAATAAGAGTTGGTTGCCACCCCTCAGGAACACCCACTCTTTGAAGGGCATATAAACTGTGAGCCAACTGTCAGTAGGGGTCTTTGGTCTAAAAGAGACTGCCAAATGACCATACTTTTATTTATAAATATGCTGACCTTATTATAAAATTATTAAGTTACCCAGAAATAATGCCTCTTGAATTTTTTTCAATCCTTGCACTATATATCTAAACAAGTATGTCTCTACTTTTAGATGGAATAATATATATATATATATGTATATATATATATACATATAAATCACTTTATTAAAAATAATGTTGTATTTATTATTGTTCAGTCATTTCTGACTCTTTGTGACCTCCTTTGGGATTTTCTTGGCAAAGATACTGGAGTGGTTTGCCATTTCTTTCTCCAACTCATTATACAGATGAGGAAACTAGGGCAAACATGACGAAGTAACTTGTCCAGAGTCACATAGCTAGTAAGTATCTGGCATCTGAATTGAATTTAGAAAGAGTAGTCTTCCTGACTCCAGACCTGTACTCTCTCTATTGCACCACTTTGCTGCCCTAAAAATTGTATAAAGATTAGCTATTGCTATAAGTAATAGGAAAAGGAATAGTGGGAATAAGAGTAGTAGCCACAGTGGTGATTTTAACAGGTTCTTTTCTAGCATGACATGGATGTCTTTTTTTTTTCTTTGATGTTATCAAATCCATTAAACAAATCATGGTTGGATCATCCATTTGGAAACTTTTTTAGGCCCCAAGCTCATTTATCTCGGCTACTTTCACAATGAGTGTACAGTGAATGCTTTCACTATCTATTTTCAATCACTCCCCACCCTTCAACCTATGTATGATCCCAGGTAGCAGGTCACAATTCTTCAAAGCTCCTAAAGTTTATTATTTCACAGTATAACAACTTTTCTAATGAATCCAAACATAGATAGATAGACAGATAGATAGATAGATAGATAGATAGATAGATATATAGATAGATAGATAGACAGACAGATAGCCAGCCTGGAAATGTCAGTCCCACTCAGTAATGACTTGAATTAATTTCTCAGTTATAACTATATTTTGATTACTTGGTACATTATTTATATGCAGTCAGAATATTATCCATCTTTATTAAATAATGTTGTATTCTTTCCACTTACAGAAGAAAAAAAATCCCTTTGCATATAAAGAGCTGCTTTTATTGTGATTTCATGATACATTTGTGCAAAACTTTAAAGGTTTATGAAAAACTGTGGAAGTTCATTTCTTTTTCTAGCTGCTTCTATACTCATTTCACGTTCATTCATATTGAAGTTTAAGCTATGCTGCTTATAATTTCCCTTCTGCCCGTATTACTCTGTCCACCTGCCTTTTTCATTGTACTGATATGGCGGTACTATGACAAGTCACGTCTGGAATATATTCAATAGTTCTCTTCTGTTAGTAAGGTTACCTTTTTTATAATCTACATTAAATCATCTATGCAAATTTCCCCAATGTGAAAGACACCAAGGTGGACATGACAGGTAAAAAAGAAAAGATCAATCAGCTGTAGGTTTCAATGCCTTTGGACCACTGAAATTCAGTTTTTCCAAAAGCATCACCACTATGGCATTATGTCATAAATGTTTTGTTGGCTTGTAAAAGAAAAAAAGGCATATGATTTCTTTAAGCTTTCAGAATTGAGACATGCCATTACTATAATCTTATAATTTTCTGCATAAACTGGTCATTTTCTTCATATGGTATATTTATTACTTCTGTTCGCTGAGTCAAAATTAGGCATTATGACTCTAAATTTCCATACCAATAGAAGACCACCCATTCCATCTGACACATTTTTGCCCTCATAACTGTGTTTCATTGGATGAAATTAGGATGGTGACACAACTCTTCAAAAATGTGTATATTTTCTACATTCCTATTAATAAACATTTTGGCTTCATAACTACCTATATGAAGATGAACATTCTCCTTCAAAGAACTTGATTTTGCCATCGAGACACATGCAATTCACTGTCTCAGGGCCAGATCATATGATTTCTTTTAGAGAACTGTGATGGACATTTTAATAATGAAAGGACCCATTTAGAGATGGGAGGGACCTTAGAATTTATCAAATCCAACCTCCTAATTTTACTACTAGGATAGTAAGGACCACAGAGGTTAAGAGACTTGCCCTAAATCATATAATTAAGAAGTAGCAAAGCTAGAATTTGAACACAGGTCCTCTGACTCAAAATCCACAATTCTTATCATAATATTATTGTTGTCAGGGGGTAGGGAAAAATCAGTTGAACTGAGGAGTTGAAGCAATTTTTGAATGAGGCATATAACAATCCTTAATACTGAAGGAAAGCATAGATTTAGACTCAAAAGTATATTGATAATTTGTCACATATACATATACACACACAAACACATATGTGTGTGTATTTAGCAAATGTATTGGTTAATAGAACATATTTTGCTTTGCCTACATTTTCACTAAAATGTACCTAGTTAAGCTTTGATACAGAGGAAGAACAGCAGATTTGGCATCTTAGGAACTGAGTTCAAATTACAGTTCTGAAATTCATGCCCTCTGTGAATTTTGCCAAGTCATTTAATTTCATTTCTTTAGACCTAAGCTTCCTCATTCACAGTGTAGAAGTGGGTTGGCAATATCTATCTTAAGGTCCCTTCTGGCTCTGATTTTCAGTAGTCAAGATGATGGCAAATCTTCTGGTCTTGAGCTTCTCAGAAACTTAGCTCCCTGTTCTTTAAATGACAGAAACACAATATGTCTCTTGCTCAATATTTTAAGTCTTTCCAATTTTAAAGGAGCTGATAGAATTTCTTCTCTAGTGGCAGAGTTTTCAAGAAGTCACTGTCATCTCCATGATACAATAAAGCATCAGAATAAAACTTCAGTGGAAGTGGAAATAAAATACATACATACATATATATATATACACACACACATACATATATACACACATGTATATGCATACATAAACACATGTATATACACATAAACCAACATATATACATGTAAGGGTATTTTGTGTAATATGGAAAAATATTTCCTCTTGTTGAGATGGAGGTCTCTGTGGCTGTCTCTGTCTCTATTTGTCACTGAATTTCTCTGTCTCTCTTCTCTTTTCTTCTTTTTCTTCTCCATCTCTGTCTCTGTTTCTTTCTGTATCTCTGTGTCTGTCTGTTTCCCCTCTCTCTCTCTCTCTCTCTCTCTCTCTCTCTCTCTCTCTCTCTCTCTCTCTCTCTCTCTCCCCCTCCCTCAGTTTGGCCTGAGATCCTCCTATCTTACCTTGCTTTCATCAGAAAAGCTTATCCAATCTGATGTGTTTTTCTGGTTTATTCCAATCTGAAGAACTTTTCTAGTTCCTGTTAGCTGTTTTCCTTTGTTAAATGAATTTACTCGTTATTCACTATTTCTTTTAGTCTTTTGCCTAACCAGTGTTTCTGTGAAGGGAGCAAATTGGCAAGTATAAACTGTAAGCTACTCTTCCCCTTAAGGGACAGTGAAAAAGGCTGAAGCTTTTGTTTTTAACCCAAACATGGCACAATGCTGTTAATATGGTACAGAAAGGTACAGAATTTCCAGGCTACTAAACAGTATAGAAATACATAAAATAGGGAAATGCAATAAATAAGTTGTGAGATGCACTGCCACAGTGTGTATAAAGGATTGTATCATGGACATGGTGTTAAAGGAAGTAAAAGTGTCACAAACTATAAATAATTCTCAGAGGACAACAATAAAATCTCTGCTTGAGTTCTTTGCTAACAGCTAACGGGTAAAGTATGCTTTCCTTTCAAACTGACACCATCCATTATTATCCAACATTTTCTCGTTTCCTATTAGGTTTTATCAAGACATTTCAGATGTTAAATAGTTCATCACCTACAGTAATGTCCTTTACTATGAAATGGCTTTTGGAGAGTGAAGAAGCAAAGTTACTTTTGCCAAGTTAGCATCTATTTATCTCCACAATTGTGAAGTGTTTGCAAAAATGGCTGTTATTTTATTCCATATTTTATTAGAGGTCTGCTCAAGTCCTTATTAATAATTTTATTGTTGGTAGCCAAAGGATAATGCTCCTTTGCTTTCCTATAAGGTACAATAAATCTTGATTTTTATTACTAAGCCTTATTAATTAATTGATTAAATATTAATGCTTAAAAAGCAATTTCAATACAGAACCTGCATGACTAATACACTATTACTCTATTTTTCAAATACTATGTCAGGAAGATTAAAGTATTTTCAACCCTTATGTTGTTAATCTAACTAATGGAATAACAAATATAGAACTGAATCAGTTGAATGAGACTGAACAATAGGCATTTATCCTAACAATTTTATCTACTTTAGACAAGCTGCGATTATTCTGTTCTTCTAAGATCTAAGTTATAGTCTTAAAATACAACTCTGAGAATAATTTCATCTTAAATTTTGCTCTTATGTGGTATAGATTTCATTTATGGAAATTCAAATGATAATAAATGAATTGTTTTATGAATATTTGGGTTTTTTAAATTTTAATACATTATAAAATTTTAAATTTGTCATTATAATTCCCTAATACTCTTTCTTTCCTTCCTTCCTTTCCTTCTCTTCTTGGACATTTGTTATCATATTCTATAATGTTCAAATGACAAAATTATAATTAATATGTTAGTGTAAGAATGGCTCTGACCTAAACCTCAAAGTCCTCATTTTGTTCTCCTCCCTAAAATCTGCATGGCACAACTTGTATCCACCCATCCACCTACATATTCATATTAATACATACACACATATACCTATATCTATGGCTGTCATCTATAGAGATAGATAGAGACAGAAAGAAAGAAGGAAAGGAAGGAAGGAAGGAAAGAAAAAGATCCAGGAGAAGAAAAGAGGAAGGGGAAGGGAGACGGGGGAGGGAATTTAAATGGAAAGAGAAAAGGGGAATGGAATAAGGGAAGAAAAAACAAAAACAAAATCTTAAGATCCTCTTTTCATGTTATTTCATTGCGCAGTATAGACCCCAACATTCTATCTATGGATATTAAGATGACAATATATGTTTTATTTCTTTTTTACCTAAAACTAAAAAATAAAAATATTATTAAAATTAGGTGATCTTTTTTTTCTTTTTAAAATGTATTTGTTTATTTTTAGTTTACAGGTTTCAATTCCATAATTACTTGAGTTTCAACCCTTCCCTCCCTTCCCCCACACCCCACGATGACATATAGTCCAGTATAGGATCTGCAAATACTTTCACAGTACATTGACATTAGTCAAGTTACAAAGGCGTGTTGTATTAGATGGGATGAACAATGGTAAAGAAGAAATAAAACCAAACACTGAGAATAGAAAGATCAATTATTTTCTTCCATCAGGATTCAAGCACAGTTCTTTCTAGTTATTTCTCTGGATGTAGACATGTCTCTCCTTCATGAGTCTTTTGGGATTGACTTATATCACTGCATTGCTGAGAAGAGTCCAGTCTGTCATAGTTGGTCATCACACATATGTTGTGTCTGTGACTGTATACAAATTTCTCCTGGTTCTACACTTCTCACTCAGCATCAGTTTGTATAAGCCTCTCCAGGTAAATATGAAAACTGTCTCCTCCTCATTTCTTATAGCACAATAATATTCCATTACATGCATATACCACAACTTGTTTAGCCATTCCCCAACTGATGGCCACCCCTTTAATTTCCAATTCTTTGCAACCATGAAAAGAACTGCTATAAATATTTTTGTACATATGGGTCTTCCTCCCTCTTCTATGATCTCTTTGGGATATAACACTAGAAGTGGTATTGCTTGCTCAAAGGGTATGAAATTATTTATAGCCTTTTTGGCATAATTCCAGATTGCTCTCCAGAATGGTTGGATAAGTTCACAACTCCACCACCAATGTATCAGTGTTCCAATTTGCCCACATCCTCTCCAGCATTTGTTATTTTCTTGTTTTGTCATCTTGGCCAATCTGGTGAAATGTGGTACCTCAGAGTTGTTTTGATTTGCATTTCTCTAATCAATAGTGATTTAGAGCATTTCTTCATATGCTTATAGATATCTTTAATTTCTTTCTCTGAAAACTGCGTGTTCATATCCTTTGACCATTTATCAATTGGGGAATGACTTGTATTCTTATAGATTTGACTCAATTCTCTGTATATGTTAGAAATGAGTCCTTTATCAGAGACATAGGTTGTAAAAATTCTTTCCCAATTCCCCAGCTCCCTCTTGATCTTGGTTACATTGGCTTTGGTTGTACAGAAGCTTTCCAATTTAATGTAATCAAAATTATCCATTTTGCATTTTATAATGCTCTCTAATTCTTGTTTGGTCCTAAAGTCTTTCCCTTTCCACAAATCTGACAGGTAAACTATTCCTTGCTTTCCCAGATTGCTTACAGCATCATCCTTTATACCTAGATCATGCACCCATTTAGACTTGATTTTGGTATATGGTGTTAGATAATGGACTATGCCCAGTTTCTGTCATACTGTATTCCAGTTTTCCCAGCAGTTTTTGTCAAATGGTGCATTCTTTTTTTTTGGAGGCCAATTGGGGCTAAGTAACTTGCCCAAGGTCACATGGCTAGGTTTTTTTTATTACTAGACTCATTAATTCCTGGATCTCATGCACCCAATCTATTCCATTGATCCACTACTCCTCAGCCAGTACCAAGCAGTTTTGATGACCACTGCTGTATAATACAGATTAAAATCTAGTATAGCTAGTCCACCTTCCCTAGCATTTCTTTTCATTAATTCCCCTGATATTCTAGACCGTTTGTTCTTCCAAATAAATGTTGTTACTATTTTGTCTAACTCTATAAAGTAGTTTTTTGGTAAATTGATTGGTATGGCACTAAATATATAATTTAGTTTGAGTAAAATTGTCACTTTTATTATATTAGCTCGACCCAGCCATGTCCAATTGATATTTTTCCAATTAGTTAGATCTGACTTCATTTGCGTGAGAAGTCTTTTGTAGTTGTGATCATATAGGTCCTGGGTTTGTTTTGGCAGGTAGATTCCCAAATATTTTATAATGTCTACAGTGACTTTAAATGGGATTTCTCTTTCTATCTCTTGCTGTTGGATTTCATTAGAGATATACAAGAATGCCAGGGATTTATGTGGGTTTATTTTATATCCTGCAACTTTGCCAAATTTATTTATTGTCTCAAGTAGTTTTTTACTTGATTCTCTAGGATTCTCTAAGTATATCATCATATCATCTGCGAAGAGTGATAGCTTGGTCTCCGCTTTTCCTAATTTGATTCCTTTGATTTCTTTTTCTTCTCTAATTGCTACTACTAACGTTTCTAGTACCAGATTGAATAAGAGGGGTGATAGTGGACACCCTTGTTTCACTCCTGATCTTATTGGAAATGCTTCTAGTTTATCCCCATTGCATATAATACTTGCTGATGGTTTTAAATATATGTTATCAACTATTTTAAGGAAGGTTCCATTTATTCCTATACTTTCTAGTGTTTATGATAGGAATGGATGTTGCACTTTGTCAAAATCCTTTTCTGCATCTATTGAGATAATCATGTGGTTTCTGCTAGTTTTATTTTTGATATGATCAATTATACTGATGGTTTTCCTAATATTAAACCATCCTTGCATTCCTGAAATAAATCCTACCTGATCAAAGTGTATTATTCTTGTGATAAGTTGCTGTAGTCTTTTAGCTAATCTTTTATTTAAAATTTTTGCATCTAAATTCATGAGGGAAATTGGTCTATAATTTTCTTTCTCTGTTTTGTCTCTTCCTAATTTAGGAATCAGTAACATATTTGTGTCTTAAAAAGAATTTGGTAGGACTCCTTCACTAATTTTCCCAAATAGTTTGTAGAGTATTGGAATAAACTGTTCTTTAAATGCTTGATAGAATTCAATAGTAAACCCATCTGGCCCTGGGGCTTTTTTCCTAGGGAGTTCATTAATGGCTTATTTGATTTCTTTTTCTGAGATGGGGTTATTTAGATATTACTTCCTCTTCCATTAATCTGGGCAACTTGTATTTTTTTAAATATTCATCCATTTCACTAAGACGCATACAATTGGGAAAAATAATTCCTAATTCTTGTTTTGATTTCTTCTTCATTGGAGGTAGATTTACCCTTTTCATAATTTGGTTTTCTTCTTTTTTTTATCATATTGACTAAGGATCTATCAATTTTATTTTTTTTCATAAAACCAGCTCTTAGTTTTACTTATTAATATAATAGGTTTCTTAATTTCAATTTTATTAATCTCTCCTTTGGGTTTCAGTGTTTCTAATTTAGTATTTAATTGGGGGTTTTCAATTTGTTCTTTTTGTAGCTTTTTCAATTGCATGTCCAATTCACTGACCTTCCTTTTCTCTAATGTATTCATGTATGCACTCAGGGATATAAAACTTCCCCTAAGAACTGCCTTTAATGCATTTCACAAATTTTGGTTGTTGT
This sequence comes from Gymnobelideus leadbeateri, assembly GCA_011680675.1. Classification (NCBI taxonomy): domain Eukaryota; kingdom Metazoa; phylum Chordata; class Mammalia; order Diprotodontia; family Petauridae; genus Gymnobelideus; species Gymnobelideus leadbeateri. Next base: position 98,469 of record WOXC01008533.1, read on the forward strand.
CTCATTATTATCATTCTCCTGAATGAAATTACTGATTGTTTCTATAATTTCTTTTTTGACCCACCCATTCTTTAGGATTAAATTGTTTAATTTCCAATTACTTTGTAGTCTATCTTTCCATGGCCCTTTATTGCATATAATTTTTATTGCATCATGATCTGAGAATGATGCATTTAATATTTCTGCCTTTCTGCACTGAACTGTGAGGTTTTTATGCCCTAGTACATGGTCTATTTTTGAGTATGTACCATGCACTGCTGAGAAGAAAGTAAATTCCTTTTTATCCCCATTCAGTTTTCTCCAGAGATCCATCATATCTAGTCTCTCTAAAATTCTATTCTCCTCCTTAACTTCTTTCTTGTTTATTTTGAGGTTAGATTTATCAAGTTCAGAAAGGGGGAGGTTAACGTCCCCCACTAGTACAGTTTTGCTATCTATTTCTTCCTCTAATTCCTTTAACTTCTCCTCTAGGAATTTCGATGCTATACCACTTGGTGCATATATGTTAAGTAATGATACTGCTTCATTTTCGATGGTGCCTTTTAGCCGGATATAATTTCCTTCCTTATCTCTTTTAATTAGATCTATTTTTGCTTTTGCTTTATCTGAGATAAGGATTGCTACCCTTGCTTTTTTTACTTTAGCTGAGGCAAAATAAATTCTACTCCAGCGTTTTACCTTTACCTGTGGGTATCCCTTTGTTTCAAATGTGTTTCTTGTAGATAGCATATTGTAGGATTATGGTATTTAATTCATTCTGCTATCCGTGTCTCTCTTATGGAAGAATTCATCCCATTCACATTCACAGTAATTATGACTATCTGTCTCTTCCCATCCATCCTATTCCCTCCCCTGCTTATGCTTTTGTTTCTTCCTTATCTCTTCCCCTCCTTGAAGTTTTCCCTTTGGACCGCCCCCTCCCTCAGTGTTCCCACCCAGTGACCCCCCTTCTTAACCTATCCTCTCCGCTTACTACTATTTCCCTTCCCTCTAATCCCCCCCTTTAGTCTCCTCCTTTTTATTCCCTCCCTTACCCTCCTACTGCCTATAGGACACAGTAAGTTTTTATACTTATCAGAGTAAGTTACTCCCCATTTGACACCAGACCAATGAGAGTAAATTTCAAACAGTGCTCCTCTCTCTCCCTCCTTTTCCTCTATTTAATGAATTTATGTGTCTATTCACATTAGAATATTAAACTTTACTGACTGAGCTGATCCCTCTTTGAACCAGAACCAGTTATAATAGTGTTTGAATGTTGTTCCTCTCCCTCTTTCTTTCCCCTCTGCTATAGTATGTTTTTATGTCTCTTCAAATGGCACATTTTACCTTTTTCTATCTCATTACAGTCCCTTTAATCCCCTTAATAAGTTGTTGTTTTTTTAAAATCTTCTGGTTAGTTCATTCATACCCACACCCTCTATCTATGTATAACCCTTTTGAAGGTCATGATAATCATAAAAATTTCAATATTGACAGTTATCAGCTCCTCATATAGGGATGTGAATATTTTGCTCTTGTTGCATAGCAAGCTATGTGCAAGTGTGCATGAGTGTCGGTGTTCATGTATGTATGTCTGAGTCTGTATTTTCCTTGTTTACCTTTTTATGGCTTTCTTGAGTCTTGTAATTGGAGATCAAATTTTCCATTGAGCTCTGGCTTTTTCATCAGGAAAGTCTGGAAGTCCCTTATTTCATTAAACAGCCATCTCCTTGCCTGAAAGATTATGCCCAGTTTTGCCAGGTAGTTAACCCTTGGTTGTAGTCCTAGCTCTCTTGCCCTACAAAATATCAATTTCCAATCCCTCTGATATTTTAATGTAGAAGCTGCTAGGTCCTGTGTGATCCTAACTGTAGTTCCGTGATATTTGAATCATTTCTTTCTGGCTGCTTGCAGTATTTTTTCCTTAATCTTGTAATTCTGGAATTTGGCTACTGTATTTCTTGGAATTTTCTATTTGGGATCTCTTTCAGGAGGAGTCTGGTGAATTCTATCGATAGCTCTTTTATCTTCTGATTCCAGGACCTCAGGACAGTTTACTTTGACAATCTCTTGGAGGATGTTGTCTAGGCTGCTTTTTTCCTCATGGATTTCTGGTAGACCAATAATTCTTAAGTTGTCTCTCCTGGATCTGTTCTCTAGGTCAGTTGTTTTTCCAGTGAGATAGTTTACATTTTCTTCCAATTTTTCAATTGTCTTGTTTTGTTTGATTGACTCTTGACACATCATAGAGTTCGGGGTTTCAATTTGATTGATTCTAATTTTTAGTGAATTATAGTCTTCAGTTAGTTTTTGAAGGTCCTCTTTAGGGAGGTATTTTCTCCAATAACTTCATTAACTTTACTTTTTAAGGATTTGTTTTCTTCACTGAGACTTTTTTCCAAGTTGGTCACTGCCTCCCTGATTTGTCTTTAAAATCTTTCTTAAGCTCCTCCAAGAAGTCTATCTGGGCTTGAGACCAGTTCATATTTCCTTCTGTGCTTTCAGGTGTGGGTAAAGAGTGCAAGTTGTCCTCTGTATTTGGTTGTTCTTGACCTACATAATAAGCTTGGATCGATTTTCTTGCCTTCCCCTTCTCCTTCTCAGCTTCTTTCCTTCCCATTGTAATTTCCTATTTCTTAATTTCTCAGGCTGTGAGCTAAGGGCCTGGTAGTTGACTTTGAATGCTGTAGCCCTGGGTGTCTAGTTTGTGGCTAAGGCAGGAATCTCAGAGTGGTATGTTGATGTGCACAGAGTAGTCTGTGGGGAAGGGGTGGTTTGTCCACTTCAGATTTCTGTGCTATACCCCTGGACTATAGCTCAGGCAGGCTTTTGCTGGTCAGGTGAGTTGGGGCTTGTTGTGACCCCTCCCTCTCTTTTCTTCAGACTCCTGGCTGTCTCATTTACACACCTTGAAGCCTCCCAAGCCTGAGCCTATTTCCATTAACTTAGGATTTCAGTCTGGGTGGGAGACTTATCTTTGGATTTTCTACTTCATGAAGGAGGGATGGGGGGATCACAGCAACTAGAATTTACTTTGCCATTCTTGCCCCTGCATTATACAGGCAGGCAATTTCTAAACTTCCAGGCCGGGGGCGATAGCTGTAGGAGAAGCTGTTGTCTCTGCTGGGGGCCTGAGCACTCTCCCATCTGGCTCCAATGATCTGTCCTATTCCCTCTGGGAGATGATGGTGAGATGACTGTGATTCATCCTTGGTAGGTCTGCAGGCTGGGGCTTCTTCTCTCTCTGGTGTAGTCTGCTTGTCTGCTCTTAAGTCTGAGCTGTGCAGACCCCATGTGCTCTGCACTTCTCCTGTCCAGACACACTCGGCACTTTCCTGATCTAGATTCTGCCACACTCCATCTCCAAGTGGATTTTTTCACTCCAGAATCTGTTCAGATTCACTTTTTAAGGTCTAATGATGGGATTCACAGAGAAGCTTAGAGAAGTTACTGCTTCCTTTCCCAAAATTAGGTGATCTTGATTAGATTGACTTGGAATTTTGCAAACTAATTTTATAAGAATTTTCTGTGTGTCATGTAGTAGGCAAATGAAAAATTTAGGGTTCCATTTTTTTTAACATTAATCTAGGATGTCAATTAAAAATAAAAATAATATTAATGCTAACTGAATAATATCAACTGGAATTTCTATGATAGTATTTGACTTTTAAGTCTATCTTAACCATAAAAAGATTATCAAGCACTCTTTTATGAAGCTGAAAGTTATATAAATATTATGATTAAATTTGGCTACAGAGAAAATAGGAAAATATGCTCTTTGCAAAGCTGTAGGACTGTGGGTGTGGAACATTTGATATATTGTCAGACTTTATTGATGTGTTGATTAGTTTTACTGAAACATTTTTTTTTGTTACTCACTATGGAAAGGAAGAAAAATATATTTAAAAGACATAAAACAAAATCTACCAGTTTTAAAAAAAATCAACTTTGATTTTAGTAAGATACACTGATTTTTAACAGATATTAAAAGACCCAGACTTGTATTAAAGAAGATCTATGTTCAAATGCTGACTTCCAAGATGGACAAGTTACTTAACCTCCCAGTGCCATATACCCTTCCTAAACTTTAGAAAAGGGTATATTATGCAAAGAATACCTCATAAAGATGAAAACTTATTTCTGGGAAAGAAAACAAAAGTAAAACCAAAAATATTTCATTTCTTAACTATGTAAATTCACTGACCATATTTATTAGACATTAATCCATGTCTACCAATAAATCATTTATCAAGATGCTACTATTTGATGGACATTGTGCTAAGCACTGAGAATTTAAAAAAGGGGGGGGGGTGCAAAAGACTGTCAAATTCCCTCAGGTAGCACACAATCTAATGGAAAATGCAACATAGAAACAAATATATACAAACAAGTTTTGTACAATATAAATGAGAATTAATAGAGGGAAGGGAGAAGTAAGAGGGATTAAGAAAGTCTTCCTGCATAAAAGAAGGAATTTTATCTAGGACTGAAAATAATCTAGTGGAGTCATTGCATAGGACTTGCCATGTGCAGATTAGACAAATTAAAAAGTCCCATTTATGAAAAAAGACATTTAATTTTATATCATACTTGAGTAGCATCATGTTGTACTGGTTGTTGTTAAAGAATTTACCATTTTGGCTGTGTCTGTCCCAAAACTACATTTCTAACAATTATTATTTGGCCCCTAGTGCTTCCGTATTTCTCTTTTAGGTACCTAACATATGAGAATAAAAATTGAGTAGAAATAAATAATATAAATTGTGATACTTCTGGCATAATATGATCAGAAGATCTAGGCTGGACCAAAGACACCTGGGTTTTACTTCCTGATTCAAGGTGGTAGTCAGGTCCCTGTCAGTAAAAAATAAATGATGAAAAAAAAATACATACATACATATATATATATATATATATATATATATATATATATATATATATATATATTGATTTCCTACCATGTGATAGGTAGAGTTGTAAGTGCAGGAATACAAGTATAAAAGTAGATAGCCCTGACTCTTAAGCCTAGATTCAAACCCTAAACCTAATTCTGAGTTGGTAGTGACAAAACAATAGTAATAGATAACAATAGTAATAGAAGGACATGGGGAGGCTAGGTGGCGCAGTGAGTAGAGCATCGGTCCCAGAGTCAGAAGGACTTGAGTTCGGATCTGGCCTCAGACACTTAGCGCACACACAAACAAAAACCTAGCCATGTGACCTTGGGCAAGTTACTTAACCCCAATTGCCCTCCAAAAAGCAAAAAAAAAAAAAAAAAGTAATAGAAGGACAGCCCCAAGTTTTTACCTGGTACCCTCTCAATGTCAAGAGGTATCAAAGAGGGACTCCAGGACACTGAACAGATCCCCAGTGATGATTTTATATAAGATTCAGTTACTTCAATGAAGCTTAAATTCAATAAGTGTGGATTTCTATGCCCTTAGGTGACCAGGAAGGTAAATTAACGAGGTAGGGGTCAAGTCCTGGGTACAGCTTTGTTACCTTTTAGGAAAACATCTTCCTTGATAGGGCAAGAGTACAGTCATGGTATTAACTCTTATGAGGATGTGGGTAGGGGGAGGTACAAGGAAAACCTGGTGGATACTAGTTTAATATCCAAAGACAGGTAGATGGCACAGGTTACAGTGCCAAATCTAGAGTGAGGAAGACTCAACTACCTGAGTTCAAATCCTGTCTCAGACACTTACTAGCTGTGTGATACTGAACAAGTCACTTAACTCTGTTTACCTCAGTTTCCTCACTTATAAATGAGTTGGAGAAGTGTAATGCCACACATAAGCAGCTTTCCAGAAGAATGCTACTGTGAACAGCTTTTAAGGTTCTGATTACATAGTAGAGTGAACACTACATTTATTCAATAACAAATCAGAGCAAAACATTCACAGAGAATCAAGATGTAGCATTCACAATGTTACAACTTATCACAAAAAATCAAAATACAGTATTCCTAATGAGATAACTAAAATGGCCACATAGTTTACACCAAAGTGGTCACAATCGTTTTCGACAAAGTACAATCATTTAGTAACTCAATCATTCAATCATCCTTAAGGAGTCAGGGTCATAAAACACAATAAACGGGGCGGCTAGGTGGCGCAGTGAGTAGAGCGTCGGGCCTGGAGTCAGAAGGACCTGAGTTCGGATCCGGCCTCAGACACTTAACATACACACAAACAAACAAACAACAACAACAACAACAACAACAACAACAACAAACCTAGCCGTGTGACCTTGGGCAAGTTACTTAACCCCAATTGCCCTCCAAAAAGAAAAAAAATAAAACACAATAATCAAAGTTCTCCACTCATGGGGCACCCTAAGTTACAAATCAGTCACCATTCAGTTATCATTCATTATTCAACCATCAGTCACTACTCAGTAACCTCTTAAGAGGTAGTGGAAAATGCACAGGTCAACCACCCCTAGATCACAAATAAATCACAAACTTCCCAGTCAGTACACAATATCCAAGTAAAGCCTTCTTTCAGTTTGACTCAAGGCTGGCTCTCAGTTTCCATGGTTCCTCTTCCATGGTCCCAGCTGTAACTGTCACCTGGATTCAAAGGCATCTCAGTTCTTTGTCCAGCTCCTTATGGAGTTCTTTGTCTAGTTCCCATTCCATAATGAAGTTCATAGTGTCCAGTATACCTCAAGTCCAAGCAGGTTAAAACAAGAGCAATTACTCCTCAGACTGGTTACTTGGTCACACTACAATCTGCAGGCAAGGAGGTGAAGCTGTCATGTGGCAGCAGCTTTATAGCCTCAGTGCCTCAAGAGCTTCTCCCTCCAGGGGATAAAGGCAGACCACACTCCCAAACTACTGATGGGGTCCTTGTGATGTATATATGTTTGTAGTATCAATCTGTAACATCAGTTTGTAAATGTGGTGCTTTGGGATCTATGTCTGTAAAATCAATTTGTAAAAGCAGTCTGTAAGATCACATTTCTACCCCCCCAGCCTCAGAGCATTGACTCTGCCCCTTCCCCCTTCCAGCACTCTGCCCAGCAACAACTCATGACCTGTTTATCTCTGCTTGAAACAATAAGTTATGTAAATGTTATCTCCCTTAGTTAGAGTGGCCAGCCCCACCAGAAATTCTTCAATACTTTATCTATAGGGTAACTCCTTAGTCAATTATATGCCCACACTGTCTCTTATGACCTTGGTGGGAGGCAGACTGGGCACTCTTTAGTGACGTGTCAGGCCTAAAACCACACCTCCAGCTAGCCCCACCTTGAGCTATTTCCCAGTGAATCATGGGCAATACACCTGCGCAGTTGATATTAAAAAGTGTATGGTCCTTTGAGCACTGACCACTCCTTAGCTCCTCCCTGATCCCACCCTTACTCACCTAGTTAGCATAACTGACACCTTAAAACTATGACTGTGGCCTCTGCGAGTTTGCAGGTTCCATAAGAATCTAGCCCGCTGTTCTCTACAGCATAACAATAAACTTTACAATTTCGGCTTCAAAGTCTGCTTGAGCCTGGTGAATTCCTTCCAGACTGGATGCCAGGAGAGGTATCCCTGGCAGAACCACTTACCCTCCCCCGCTCCTTATCACCCTTCCCTCTTCACTACCACATCCCAAAGTCCACACTATAATGACCTCTCACTTTGTCCTTAGCATCTATGGGTTGATAAGTCTGGAAACCTCCACAGCTGCTGGTGATCTGAAGTCCTTTGAGCTAGCAGCTGGTCAAGCCACCCTGGGGCTAAGACCTCTAGCTCTAGTGGCTCACAGAGTGCTGAGCTGGCTGCTTCCTGCTGGCCTGCTGGGCTGTCCTCAGTGGGAAGTTAGCTTCTTTGTGTCATTTTGTGGGTTCTGTAGCTCCAAAGTCACCTTTTACATGAATTGGAGGAGGTGGGAGCAGGGAAGCAGAATCCTGTTTCTACTCAACAAGGTGTTAATTCAATAGATGAAATAAGGTGTGTGTGAACTACTTCTGTGCTTGCCATTACAAGAAGGAAGTGGCAAATCACTCCACTTCTTTGCCAAGAAAACCCCAAATGAAGTTACAAAGATTAAGACCCAACTGAAACTACTGAGCAACAACAATTAGTCCTACCATATTTCCCTGCCCAGAAGAACCCTTGGGATCTTTAAAATTTAGTTCATGATTATTAAAGCTTCATCTTTCTATAGGTAACTAAAACTGCCAAGAATGACATAATAATGCACAATTATTAAAAAAAAACATTTAAGAAAAAGGACTACTATCCTCCTTTGATTAGCAAGCTGACAATAATATCCTATCTTTCTGTGAGTTCTATTTCTTCTTCCTTGCCCCAATAAAAGCAGTTGCTCTTCTGCTTGGTGAACACTCTAAAGGGAAGTCTTAGGAGAAAATAATTGAGAATTTATTTTAAAATAGTGTAGTCATCTACTTGCCCAGTTCCTTCTCAGGTTATATATAGCTTGCTCTCTGAGTCTAAGGTCCCTGTATCCAGTCTTTATGCCATCTCTTCAGAGTCTATGTAATATCCAGTGCTCCTTCCACTCTTCTGCTAGGCCTGCAGCTTTGTTGCAAAGCATCATTCTCTGTTTAACAAGTCCCTCTACTTCCTGCTTGACACATAAAGCCTTTGCTGCTTGGCTGGCAGAATCATCTCATTGTCCAGGAAACTCTAAATTCCAAATGAAGAAAAAATTTCTTATAAGCTCCATCTAAGTGAAAGTGTTACTTGTCTGCTTTTGTAAATGATTGTGTTCCTTTAATAATAACACAAGTCTTTTTCTTCCTTGGTAATATAAGAAATTGAGGGCAAGCCTAACCCCTCCAGGATAAGAGAATGCCATCTAGGGCACTACTCAACATCTCCAGACTTCAGCTTTCTCATCTATAAAATAAGCACATTGAACTAGATAACTTCTGAGTACCCTTCCAGATTTATGTCCATGATCCTATGAATTTCTGTCTGCCACACACTTATGAAACAGCTTATTTCATGACAAAATGTGTGTTGGCTAGGATTTCAAAAGCTTTTTTTTCTCTTCTACTGAGACATAAATTCAAAGATCTTAGAACATACTCATAAAATGGCTGATGGGCATATCTGTGTCCAAAACTGTGTTAAATAACTGGTATTATAAACTGTTAGAATATAGTATGCTGAACCTAGATTCAGGGAGACTTTTGAGTTCAAATCCAACCTCAGATGTATCTTAACAGCATTATCCTGAGTTTCACTTAACCTCTATTACTCAGTTTCTTATCTGTAAAATGGTAATGGTAATAGTTCCCAGGGTTATCCTGAGGATAAAAATGAGCCAACATTTATAAACCACTCAGCAAAACTTAAAGTGACATATAAATGCTAGCTATTATTATTTCAGACATATGTTCTAAAACCATAAGGTGGTATCATCTGGCTAAACATCAGGTTCTACTCTCAGCTGAATTAATTTGTGAGTGAGGAAAATCATTGCTTTCTGATTGAGATATAAAACTTTAGATTCTGATTCATGCCTAGAAAGTTTCTCATGCTGATGGTGGGAATAAAGATGTGTCTTGACTTCCTGGACAAGTTCCAGACAGGATGATTGCATTCTGTCTCCCTATAATGTCTCAGTGAATTCCACATTCTATGGAATATATTAATTTCATAATATATTATTATGTACCAGAATGAAGAGAAATGAAGTCTGGTTGGATTAATCAGAAACAAGATACTACGTTTTTGTTCCCAGATCAGTTCTTATCTTGCAAAACTATCAAAAAACCTCTGAAGCTATCCATTCATTTGCACAGTACCAACTTTCAAGCTATATGGTGCAAATGAAGAAGATATGCAGCATCATAATTGTTGAGAATATGTCCCCAAAGTTCCACTTACCACAGGTCCCTCACTCCCCCAGGAATATCTTTGTATCAGGGCAATGCTTACACTTGTAAAGTTCTTCACTGTGGTTAGCATAAACATTTGATTTTGGAACTGCCATTTGATATGTTCTATGGCTAGATATAACTATCCAGCATCATGACAACAAAGATTCAATTTGGAAGAGAGGTGTAGCTAGTACACCTCTGACTTAGTGTGGGAGCATTTTTAGTAAATGTCAGCAAGACAAATCCCCATAAATTCCAAATAACTTTGAATTTGGTGCTTTCAAGATAGAGACACCAAAAGGAAAAGATTAAAACTATATATCCCTCATTGTTCTATATGAACTTTATCAAATGTGAGGAGGAAAAAGATCATGACATTAGCAGAAAACTGTATAATTCTTTAAGTTTTGCAAAACATTTGATATAGGGCGGAGTCAAGATGGCAGAGTAGAAACAGCACGTCCAGGGCTCTCTCCCACCAGATGACCTCCTAACTATGTAAAACGCGACTCTGAACAACTTCTGGAGCCCTAGCACCCAAAGAACAACACAGAGAAGCTAACCTCCCGCTGAGGACAGCCCAGCAGCCCTGCTGGAAGGGCCAGCGCAGCGCTCTGGGAGGCGGCAGCGCAGCCTGCAGAGATCTGAGCCCAGGTCCACCTGAGCCGCAGTTTTAGCCCCAGGGCAGGCAGGCCAACAGCCACCTGGACGGATCCCAGAACACCAGCAGCTGTGACAACTCCAGAATGGTCAACACAGACATGCCTAGGACAAAGTGAGAGATTAGTGCCATATGGACTTCGGGACCAGTATTTGGGGAACGTGTTGGCTTCCTCTTCTGGCGGTTAGAAGCTGCTGAGGAAACACACCATTTTGCAGTTTCCAGTGGCAGCTCCAGCTCCTGGCCTGAGAACAGTAGGGAGATCCAGTGATCAGTCTGGGGGGGTGGGTGGGTGTGGGAATCACTCTTGCTTTAACCTCCCTGGATCTGGATTGTGGTCTGGGGGGGAGGTCATGGGGCAGGTTTCCACCTTGCCAGAAATAGAAGTTGTCCCCCCACATGTTCGGGGCAAAGCTCCCCTGTCTGGTGGTAGAGTTCTACTGTGGCAACAAGCCCAAAAGTCAAGTAATTAAGTGGCAACATGCCAAGGCAAAGGAAACAAAATAAAAAGAAAAATTAAACTTTAGACTCCTATTTTGGGGGCAAAGAGGATCAAAGCATGGAACACTCAAAGGACTGTGAGGTCAGAAATCCTGCTCCCAAAGCCCTAAAGGAAAATATGAGTGGGTTACAGGACATAGAGGACCTTAAGAAGGTCTTTAAAAATCAAATAAGAGAAGTGGAGGAAAAATTGGGAAGAGAAATGAGAAGGATTCAGGAAAAGTATGAAATGAGGGTCAACAGCCTGACTGAGGAAAACAACACCTTAAAAAACAGACTAACTCAAATGGCAAAGGAGGCCCAAAAGGGCAATGAGGAGAAGAATGCCTTAAAAAGTCGAATTTGCCAGATGGAAAAAGAATCTCAAAAGCTCACTGAGGAGATTCATTCCTTCAGAGTTAGACTGGAGCAAATGGAAGCTAGTGACTTTATGAGGAATCAAGATGCTGTTAAACAGATCCAAACAAATGAAAGAATAGAAGGCAATGTGAAATATCTCATGGGAAAAACCACTGACCTGGAAAATAGATCCAGGAGAGATAATTTAAAAATGATTGGACTACCTGAGAGCCATGATCAAAGAAAGAACCTAGAAATCACCCTTCAAGAAATTCTCAAGGAAAATTAACCTGACGTTTTAGATCCAGAGGGCAAAATAGAGGTTGAAAGAATCCACTGATCACCTCCTGAAAAAGACCCTAAAAAGAAAACTACCAGGAATATTATAGCCAGGTTCCAGAATCCCCAGATCAAGGAGAAAATACTCCAAGCAGCCAGGAAGAAACAATTTCAATATTGTGGAAACACAATCAGAATAGCCCAGGACCTGGCAGCTTCTACACTGAGGGATCGAAGGGCATGGAATATGATATTCCAGAGGGCAAAAGAGCTGGGAATAAACCCAAGCGTCACCTACCCAGCAAAACTGAGTATTCTGTTTCAGGGGAAAATATGGTCATTCAGTGGAATAGAGGACTTTCAAGCATTCTTGAGGAAAAAACCAGAGTTGAATAGAAAATTTGACATCCAGACACAAGTAGCAAGAGATACCTGAGAAGGTAAACAGGGAAAAGAAATCAAAAGGAACTTATCAACGTTAACCTATTTACATTCCTATATGGAAAAACAATAACTGTGACTGATGAACTTTTCTCAATATGAAAATAATGGAAGAAGGGTATATGGTCACACGAATACATATGTGAATGTGTGTATATATGTTTACAGTTTTACATGAATAGAGGGCATAGGTTGAATTTATTGGGAAGGGAGGATACCTAAGGGGTGAAATTATGAGGTGAGAGAGGAAAGTGGCAAGAGGAGACAGGGAAAGACAGGATAGGGTAAACTATCTCATGTAGAAGAAACAAGGGGAAGTGGCTGCAGAGGAGGGGAAGAATAGGAAGGCAAAAAGGCAAAACCACATTCTCATTGAATTTGGTTCAGGGAGAGAATGACATACATACTAAATGGGATATCTCAACCTGCAGCAGAATAGGGGGAAGGGGCATGAGAGGGGGGATGATGGATGGGAGGGCATTCTTGGGGGGAGGGGAGGTTGGAAGTACCCACTATTGAAGAGGGACAGGGTCAAGTAGGGAATGGACCAGGTGGGGGGTGGGATGGGTGGGAGGGAATCATAAGCAGCCTTGTACAATATTTCTACTATGGTAATGTTTTGCATAGCTATACATATACAACACATACTGAATTACTTATCTTCCCAGAGCGAAGATAGGGGAGGAAGGGAAAGGATCTCAAATTTGAGGTCTTAACATTAAATGTTTCAAATATATATAAATACTATTATTATATTATTTTGCATGTAATTGGGAGATAAGATGTACAGGCATCGGGGCACAGAGATGCACCTTGCTCTAATGGAAAAGTCGAAGGCGGTATGGGAGAAGAGATGGGAGAGAGCAGGATGGAGGAATTGATATCTTGTGGGACTGTTATTCTGGGAGGGTGGGTAGGGGAAAAACAGGGGAAAAAAGTTGTAACTCAAAATCTGGAGGAAATGAATGATTTAAAACAGGAGTTAATAAAGCATTTGTTTAAATAAAAAAAAACATTTGATATATCTTGTCTATAGCTATATCTATATAGACTATGATCTCCTCCCATTTGCCAGTGACATTTTGCCAGTTGAAACATCATAGAAACTCCTCAATGGGATTCAAAGTTGTTCAAAAGATCAGAGTAGCTGCTCAAAGTAGAATAAACAAAAAGTCAACGAATAATCCATGTTGTCTAGGTTATGAAATGCCAACGAACTAGAAACTTACTGAGTTAGTACTCACATATGCACACACATACAGAAAAACACACACTTTTTGGCAGAGTGAATAGAGGGTTGAAGAGCTATCTTGGCGCTGGAAAGATCTGGGATGAAGTCCTCTGACAACTAGCAGTGTACCTCTGACATATACTGGCAATTTAATCATGGGAAATTCACTTAGATTCTCAGTATCAACAATAAAAGTTTGTCTCTAGTTACCAGTCTGCAAATCAATGAAATCATTGGCATGAACATATCCCATTCTCCTTCTACTTACAAAGGACATAAACCACATATGGAAAAGGAATTAGGACCAGAGTTGAACAGAAGGAGGAAAATGGCCTTCAATTGCATTTGGAAAATTGTTCAAGATTTTTATAGGACTATAATATATTGGAGTCTATCCTGTATTATTCAACACCTTCACAGGATTATATCATCTCAAGATTCAACTAGGTGACCTTATTATGCCTGGGCCTTGGGTTGTCTTTTTTCTGTGAAATATTTGATCTGAGAAACTCTGAAACAATCTGGAATATATTTTTCTTAGTACTTGGTTTGAGATTTGCAAGAGTTTTCATATATTTTCTCACAGTGGGTAACATATCTTAGCCCATATGTTAGCCTTATTGCAACAAACATCAATTATGCCTATGTTTAGAACAGCAATATTTTGACTGGAAGGATTTGCAGTATCCTTAATGCCATCACTTACAGACTTAATTAATCTACAGATATTGTTAGTTATAGTTTACCATTGTCATAGCTAATGAGAGTCAAATGAACCCTTTCTTTCATTTCACATGGCACCTGCTGCCCTAATCCTGCCAGAATTTTGTCTCTATAAGCTTTTCAATACCTCATACTTCCTCTGCTTATTTCTTTGCCATTCTGCCACACCTAGGGTTAACCTGTCTATCCATCTGCTCTTTCCCATGCTGTTGCACCTGTGGTTTTATCCTGCCTCAATCTAATGGAGCTGTTAAATGCAAAAACATATATATATATATATATATATATATATATATATATAAAAAACAAAAAAAAAATATATATATATATATATACACACATATATTCAGCCAAAGCCTGCACAGAAATGGGCCTTAAATGGTCTGATGCTCCCTCTGCCTACCAATCTCATGTATATTAATATAAAGAATAAAATGAAACAGAAAAGCGCGGCATTACACTTAATGAAATTGCTATGGCTTACCCAATGTGAATGGCAGTTAGACTTGATTTGCTTCTTGTTTTTCAGAACTCCAATTGACAGATGAAACTATATTAAAAGAAAAAAAACAACAATAAAATATGTTAGATCTATTGATCCACAGATGCAGCTAAGGCCCTGACTTATCTCCCCTGCCACTACCTTTAGCTGAAAGATTGTCTACATCAAAGAAACCAAGGGAAACAATGACTTCCAACTCTTTTGGAATGGTACATTCTAGATCCTGCTAATCATTGACCCAGATTTCTACTACAAGACCATCAGAAGTGGATACATAGATGATACTGAAGATTTCAACCCAAACATTCCCTCTTCACCAGAGTCCCTGCAGGAGTAACCACTATCTATCCCCCACATTATTATATCCCCCTCAAGGCAAGCAGAAAAGAAGATCATGGTTTGTTTTCAGGAACGGAATTAACTTGCTTGCCAACTCTGGACTGTACCATCACTGCTCATCATAGTAATTGTAGAACTTTATTTTAAGTGTTTTTTAAAAATTATTCTGAATTTAACAAGCAGCAAGTGAAATTAGTATTTGCATGTACAAAGTAAAAGATAAAAAAGGATTTTATGTGAAATTCTGACTCTATTAGGCTAGGTGGTGCAGTGAATAGAACACTGGTCCTGAGGTCAGGAAGACCTGAGCTCAAATTCTGCCTCAGACACTTAACATTTACTAGTCCTGTGAACTTGGGCAAGTCACTTAATCCCAATTGCCCTGCCTTCTCCCCTCCCAAAAGCAAAAAAATGGTGTACACACACACACACACACACACACACACACACATAACAGTTTCTGACAAGACTTAACTGGGTACAAAGACCCTGTGAATTGAAGTTTTTACAAAGTTGGGAAGAAAAGAAACTAAGGAGAGATCTGAGGGTGGAGATTTTTTTTAACATACTAGCTAGAGTCTTGAGGACTCTGGAGAGAGAATAAAGGGAGGAGAAGAAAAAGGTAGCAAGTATCTCACAGCAGTAGCAGTGTTACTATGTCAATCAGTGGCCATATGTGTTTATTTCTTCAAGGCCATGAGATAGGACCTCTAAATGGACAAGTGGAACAGTATGTGACTGTGTTATCATGGCCATTTGAAGGTAGTATTCTAAGAGGAAAAAAAAGACAAGAGGAATGGGTGGTACTTACCTCACTCCTCCTACCTCACTCAAGTCACCTCCTCTTCCAATTCTTCCTTACTAATTCTAAATTTCCTCAGAGCATTGCCACATATCTTGACTAAACAGTTAAATATTTTGGGGTTACCTTTGACATGCTGAGTATGAACCATCTGAATTTCCACACTGTGTATCTGGAGTGCGTCTGCAGAACAAGTAGCACGTCCCTAAAGATGGTAGGACCTTGCTATCTTCCTTTCTACTTCAGACTTCACCTTTCTTGTGTTCAGACTTTGAACCTAGAGGAGTCAGGTTGTAACTTCTCTCCTCTCTCCATCTCCTCTATATTGTCAATTTGGAAGGATGTTCTCCCACTCTATGACCTGGGAAGGTTTTCTTCCCTATCTGGTAACAGAGGAGCTTTTCTGTCTTGGTGGAAGGGCAAAGTTTCAATGGAATTGGTAGGAACCTAACTGTACACCTTCCCCTCCCACAATTTTTCTATAGGCTAAACCTGCAACAGCTTGCACAATCCATGAAGAACATTCTGACAACCTCCCAGCTGCTCTCAATACACCAAGACCTTATATAAAGGAAATAGTTATCACTGAATGAATCTTCTAAAGCTCAAAAGGCTGAGCAATAGCAGGAAGAAAAGAACCTATGTCTTAGTTCATTCTTGACACAAGAAGCATTAAGTAACTGGTTTCCATATCATTCAAAGTAAGCAGTTTTTCCCTGTGTCTCTTGATGCAAATCTTTTTTTTTTTTTGCTTTTTGGGGGGCAATTGGGGTTAAGTAACTTGCCCAGGGTCACACGGCTAGGTTTTTGTTTGTGTGTGTTTAAGTGTCTGAGGCCAGATCCGAACTCAGGTCCTTCTGACTCTAGGGCCGACGCTCTACTCACTGCGCCACCAAGCTGCCCCCTTGATGCAAATCTTTTACCTTTCTTCACTCTGTCCTTCCCTTTTCTGTCTTTAATTCAAGGCCAAAGAACAATATATTCCAGTACAAATTAAACAATGGGAAATAAAAGTAGTTTTCATAGCAAGACAAAGATATGAAAAACAATTTCTGTCAGAGCAGAAACTGAGTCTCCACAAATGTAAAAAGCAACCCTCCCTCACAACCATTGTTCATGAATGACAATAACATAATTTCTCCCATGACTACATTTGTTTGTATCTAGTTTGTTCTTGACAAAGACTTCTGTGGATCTGACTCTAAATTTGGAGGCAGGAGTTCCTTGTCATGACAAAAGCTGAAAATTCTAACTTAGATTGTCTAATATCTTCATTTAATACAAACTCCAGAAACATTGAAAGGCAACATTGGCATAGTGGATGGAGAGCTGACCTTAGAGATAAATGAAATTGACTTCCATTCTTGACTCTCATATATAGTGTCAGGTTGACCTGACAGGTCATATACGTTTTCAGTGTTCTAGGCCAGACCTTCTTAAACTTTTTTCCATTCTTGACCCTTTTTCAAGGTAAGGCAGTTTTCCTTCATGTTGCATAGCCCGAGGGCAAAGTTTGCATCCTCTGTTTTCAGAACCAAGGCTACAGTGAAGTTGTGATGCCACATGAGCAAGCTCTGCCAAAAACACTTCAGATTTATTACATGTTTGATTTTTAATTAATTTTGGTTGCTGCACATTCAGAAACTTTTTACTGTTGCCACACTTTTTGTGGCCCCATATAAGGTATAATCCAGAGTTTAAGAGGCACTGCCCAAGCAACTCTCTGTGATAAATTGCAAAGAAAGTCATGACCTCTATTGGTACAGGGATTTCCTCACAATGGAGTTCACTACATGTAATGGGAATAGGAATTTGAAGATCTTCCTGCCCCTTAATAGGCCTGGGGTAGGGGAGGGAATTTGAAGACCTTCTCTGCTCCCTGCTTTGAAAGTAAACTCTGACCCTTAATAGGCTGAATGTAATCACATGGAGCCTGTGGTGGGAGGAGTTTGCTTAAGAGAAGCAGAGCCCACAGGAAGCTGGCAGTCAGAGCTAGACTAGATGGCTGGGGGAGAGTAAGCTCAAGCAAGGAGTCAGATTTAGGCTCATGAGTAAATTTTTATCTAATATTGGTTTGTGGGAAGGATAAAAGATGCTGCGACTCTGTGTTGTTACGGCTTGTTAAATTATTTACTACTATGATGGAATCAACTTACTGGTTTTGGGATTTGGTTTTCTGGTCTCTAAATAAATGCTTTGTTTCTGTCCTTTATATGTAGAGTTTGTTACATTTTGTTATCTAGCAGAGCCATGAGGGAATATTTATAGAGATGATATTTATCAAGATCGTGGACACTGTAAATATTGCACTGACACTATACTATACCAGTGAAATAACAGGTCCAGTCTCAATGTCTCCCTATATGTAGAAATATGATGTAATGATGAAATAGATTACAATATAGCACTCAAATCTTGCATGGTTTTAGATTTTAGTAACATGGATGTAATTGGAAAGTCAATAAGAATAAAATAAAGTATTTTTAAATGAAATCTGTGTCAACCATCTTCAATGAACATATTCAACTCCCCAGTCTTTAATATAAAACTTTAAAAGATTTCTAAACCTGCAACACCACAGCATATATGGCAATCATTACATCTGAAAAAACCTTAGGAGGAAAGGTAGAGAATATCCCTAAGTATATGTGTCAAACACCTTCTTGGCAGTAGCAACTTAAGAAAGCTCTTAAAGATCTATGGGAAGTTATTAGAAAGTTATATCAATATCTTGCTCGTACATAAAGTAGAAAACAACTGGCAAATCATCCAAATAAAGGAAACAACAATAACAACAAATGGATGGAAAGAAATCTAGTGGGAAATTATATAAACTAGTAGAGAAACTAGTTTTGCTGCAAAATTGGAAAGTGGCACAACCAGTAATGATTCATTCACTCAGTCACTTCACAGTATATATGAATTACTAGCAACACACTTTATCATGTTCATTTCAAATGTAAGATTTATTTTACTCTTCTTAAAAGATGCATGCTACTAATAAGTGATGAACACACCAGTGACTCCTCTAAATGTAGTACAATGTATTGTTTATGGGCTTTATGCAAGCATTACCAACTTGTATCACTAAAAATCAATGAACTTTAGGGGGCGGCTAGGTGGCACAGTGAGTAGAGTGTTGGCCCTGGCATCAGAAGAACCTGAGTTGGGATCCAGCCTCAAACACTTAGTGCACACACAAACAAAAACCTAGCTGTGTGACCTTGGGCAAGTTACTTAACCCCAATTTCCCTCCAAAAATAAAAAAAAAACAATGAACTTTTACAAGAAAATAAAATGTGTTGGTTGGGAAGCAAAAAGAATTCATCAAAAAGTCACATGGATGGCAAAAACAACTAATTATCCAATAAGTAATTATTGAGCAAGTTTCCCCAATATTAGTATTCCTTTATTATTGTTATTATTATTATTATTATTATTATAAAGCTTTTGGCTCAGTTTACACTGATGGCTTATGCATATAATACAAATGTATAAGATAGATCCAAGTAGAATTAGGAAGCTAGAGATTTTGACATCCAAATGGAAAAGGGTCCTCTATTTTTTTTTCTTCACTGTCTCCCTTCCTCTCTACCTACCCTTCACTAGAGAAGGACATCATTTGACACAAATTTATAAATATATGTAAAAAGATACTACATATAGTTCTATTTATCAGCTCTTTCTCTGGATATGGATAGCATCTTCCTTCATAGGTACTTTGTAGTCAAGGATCCTCTAAGTAAAACATTCTACCAAACTAATACTATCAACAATAATTAAAATAATACATGCATAGAATATTTCAGGGAGGTAGTTTAAAGACGTAATCATTCTGTTTAGTCTTAAATCCATTAATAATTCTCCCAAATAGAACTGAGATAATAGAATAAATTAGAGAAGGACATGAACCAAATTATTTTTCATTAAAATCATCTGATATACCTGGCTAATACTGAGCTACAAGGTTCTCCTAAAAATATATTACAATTTACCACAATCACCAAGATATAACTTTGTTCTATGAAATAAACACATATAAGGACAATTTTTAAATAGTGTGACCACACCAATGTTATAATTTCTGTGTTATTTGGAATGAAAAACTTTCAAAGGAAAGAGACTAAGGGTGACTAATGCTTCTGTGCGAAGGGCCACCTCTAGGGTATATGGGGCTCCCTATCTTTACGAACAATTTTATTTTAAAATGTATTACAAAATTAAGGAGTCATGTAGGTCATATTGACATAGAGGAACAAGAATGCATAGCTTATATTGACCTTTTCATAGGTATCAATGCAATTTAAAACACTGAACTGTACCACGCCAAAATGACTATCTAAATTAGGATTACTTCTACAATCCACAAAGGAAAGCTGACTATAAAAGAACAAATCCACCCTCACCCATTATCCTGACCATTTGCAACACTATTCCTCAGATATTCCAGGAAAATAATATATACTATGGCAACTCAGTTCAGTCTTATGCTACCCATAGACCTTCAACACACCATAAATATCCATAGCTTGATTTTCAGAAAGCATTTTCAGTATCATTTGATATCTGTTAAATTAAGCTAAAAGTTAGAATATTAAACTGTTCCCATTAAGATAGAAGTTAGAAAGCATAAAACAGATTGCTATTTCTCCCCAATAATATACATTCCAAGAAAAACTGATAATGTTGCCTCTTTTGCAATAGCATTTGTCTAAGAATAAAACATTTATCATGGATCAAAATTCTCTTTCAGCACATTTCACATGAAAAAGGTCCCTCATACATTATTCTAATAATGACATTAAGTTTAATGAAATATGCAGTTTTAAAGATAATTTCATTGTACTACATGCTAAAGTTTAAATTATTTTGAGAAATTATTTTGTGTTGATGATACAAATAAGTCAGAGGATCAATTATTGGTACTATCTTTACAATTCACAGCTCCTTGTTTTTTGAAATTTCACAGACAATAATTCTATTTTTCTCAAAGCTAAAACAAAATTAAAATTGTAATTTAGATATATATTATACTTAATTAATTACAACTTATATAAATCAGAATTATAATTTAAGAAAACGAATTCAAGTAGAACTTATATTTCAATAGCAGATGAAAATAATATTTAAATTACACATCTTTCTGTGTTACTCTTTTTGATAGTTTAAATGCCCTCAACTCAAAATATTTCAGTCTATGTACCAATGTAACATTACAAAACAGGATATGATGAGCATGTACACTTTATGACAACCACCAATCTGCCTCTTGTTTAGGTAGACAAATTTAAAATTTTAAGTTTATCAAAGTTAGTCATAACAATTATTAAAATATGTTTGGGGGCAGCTAGGTTTAGTCACCCTTAATCTCTTTCCTTTTAAAGTTTTTCATTCCAAATAACACAGAAATTATAACATCGGTGTGGTCACACTATTTAAAAATTATCCTTGTATGTGTTTATTTCATAGAACAAAGTTATATCTTGGTGATTGTGGTAAATTGCAATATATTTTTAGGAGAACCTTGTAGCTCAGTGTTAGCCAGGTATATCAGATGATTTTAATGAAAAATAATTTGGTTCATGTCCCTCTTTAATTTATTCTATTATCTTAGTTCTATTTGGGAGAATTGTTAATGGATTTAAGACTAAACAGATTGATTATGTCTTTAAACTATCTCCCTGAAGTCTGAAGGATCTGACTTCAAATTTGACCTCAGACACTTGGCACTTACTAGCTGTGTGACCTTGGGCAAGCCACTTAACCCCAATTGCCCTACTTTCTTCCCTCCAAAAAGACAAAAAAAATGTTTGAAACAAATTTGAAGAAATAGTGGCTTCTTCTGCAAATTATTTAGAATCTAGGTAAAACACTTATTTTTTTTTAAGTGCTCCAAGTAGGGAAAATTAGCAATTTGAAGAAGCAAATAAAGGACATCAAAAGCAGTTAACTGCTCAAAACATAGAATGTATGCGGCCAATATCAATATTTAAAGATATAAAAATTAATATTTTAGTGATAATCGTTTTTTGTATTACAAAACAAAATAAATACCTTTTAAAGTATTTATTTCACTTTTATCTCTTTGTTGTGTACTGTTGTATATGCTTCTTAATGTAATATATTAGTACAGTAGAATATACATATAATTTACAAAGAAACATTTTAACTGATAGGGGTGCCCTTTCAAAATAGTTTGGAGATCATTAGCCTCAAGTAACTTAGAGTTTAAGTGACTTGTCCATGGTCAAACAGCCAAAATGTGTCAGTGACCAGCATGCCCTAAAGCATTTCAGTAGCTTCTTATATTGAGCTGAAATTTATTCACATCACATCTAGTACTCCAACACCTGACACAAAAAATAATGAAAAAAATGCCTATAAATCCAAATGTAGAGATTTAAATGTCTAATCTAGGTGATACATATCATCCAGACAGCTCTGGACTTGGGGTTTTAAAGACCTTGGACACTTACTGACTGTATGACAGAAGAACAAGTCAATTATTCATATCCTCAGTTTCCTCCCTTTTAATATGGGGATAATATACCTATATTCTAGAGTTGTTGAGAGGATTAAATGAGATATAAAGTGACTGTATGACAGAAGAACAAGTCACTTAATTATTCACATCCTCGGTTTCCTCCCTTTGAATATGGGGATAATATACCTATTTCCTAGAATTGTTGTGAGAATTAAATGACATATAAAGTGTTTTGCAGAAAACGAGGTTATAGCCTAATATCTTCATTCAACTTACAAATGCAGTTATTTTAACCACCCTGTAACACTTCAAAAATATTAAATATGAAAGCATGATACCAGGACAATGATTTGTCCCTGAACTATTTCTCTCTGTATTCCATTAAAAACTAGATATTTATAATAATTAATCATTGTTGTATTATAAAGAAATAGCCATTAAAATTACTTGGTAAGAAATAGAGTGATGGATCAGTGGAATAGGTTAGGTACATAAGACACAGCAGTCAATGACTATAGGAATCTACTATTTGATAAAACCAAAGACTCCAGTTTCTGGGATAAGAATTCACTATGTGACAAAAACTGCTGGGAAAACTGGAAAATGGTATGGCAGAAACTGGACATAGACCAATATCTTATACCATATACCAAAATAAAGTCAAAATAAGTTCACAATTTACATATAAAGGCTGATACTATAAGCAATCTATGAGAGTACGGAATAGTTTATTTGACAAAGCCAATGCAATCAAGAGTTGGAGGGAAGCAGAATTTTTACAAACAGTGTCTCTGATAAAGGCCTCATTTTAAAAATATACAGAGAACTGATCCAAATCTATAAGAATACAAGTCATTCCCTAATTGATAAATAATAAATAAATATGAATATAAATATATAATAGTTATATTTAATATTAATTTATATTTATATTATATTAATATAACATATTTATATTAATATAATATAAATATAAATAAATAATAAATAAATTGATAAATTGATGGTTAAAGGATATGAACGCGTAGTTTTCAGAGGAAGAAATTAAAGATATTTACGAGCATATAAAAATGCTCTAAATCATTATTGATTAGAGAAATTCAAATCAAAACAACCCATAGGTACCATATCTCACTTGTCAGATTGGTTAACATGACAAAACAGGAAAATTATAAATGCTGAAGAAGATGTGAGAAAATACACTAGTACATTGTTGATGGAGTTGTGAACAATGATTCTGGAGAGCAATTTGGAACTATGCCCAAAGCACTATAGAAATGTTCATGCCATTTGGCCCAGCAATACCATTTCTAGGGCTGTATCCCAAAGAGATCATACAAAAGGGAAAAAGATCCATATGTACAAAAATATTCATAACAGCTCTTTTTGTGGTAGCAAAAAATTGGAAATCAAGGGGATGCCCATCAATTGGGGAATGACTGAACAAGTTGTGGTATGTGAATATAATGGAATACTATTGTGTTATAAGAAATTATGAGGGGCGGTTAGGTGGCGCAATGAGTAAGAGTGCTGGCTCGGAGTTAGGATGACCTGGGATCGGTTCTGGCCTCTGTACTTAGCATCCACACATAAATAACTAGCCATGTAACCTTGAGCAAGTCAGTTAACCCCAATTGCTTTAAAAACAAAAAAAGAAATGATGAGCAGGTGGATTTCAGAACATCCTGGAAAGACTTATATAAACTGACACTGAATGAGGAGAATAGAACCAGAACTCTGTACACAATTACAGACACATTGTATCTGTGTTGACTAAGTTTGATAGACTTGGCTCCTCTCCACAATCCAAAGTTCCAACACAACGCCATAAGTGTCATGTTGGAAAAAGTTATCTGCATCCAGAGAAAGAATTACAGAGCCTGAATGAAGATTGAAACAAACTGTTTGCTCTCTCTTTTCTTTTTTGTTTTGTTCCTTCTTTCTTGTGGTTCATTCCATTGGTTGTATTTTTTCTTTACAACATGACTAAAGTGAAAACATATTTAATGTGAAGGTATATGTAGAACCTATATAGAATTACAAGCCATCTTGGGATTGTGGGGAGGAAATGGAGGGGGAGAAAATTTGGAACTCAAAGGCTTGTGGAACTGAATGTTGTAAACTAAAAATAAATAAATTTATTTATTTAAAAATAATTAATCATTGTAATAACAATAATAAAATATGTGTGAATCATATCAACATATTTTTTTTTTTTCAGTCAATTCAGTCATGTCCAACTCGTCATGACCTTTTCTGGGAGATATTCTTTTTTTGCTTTTTGGATGGCAATCAGGGTTAAGTAACTTGCCCAAGGTCACATGGCTAGGTTTTTTGTTCTTGTTGTTGTTGTTTGTGTGTTAAGTGTCTGAGGCCAGATCCGAACTCAGGTCCTTCTGACTACAGGGCTGGCACTCTACTCACTGTACCACCTAGCTGCCCCTTTCTGGGGGATATTCTTAACCAAGATACTAGAGTGGTTTGTCATTTTCTTCTCCAGCTCATTTTATAGATGAGGAAACTGTGGCAAAAAGGATTAATGTCTTGCCCAGGGTCACACAGCTTTATTAAGTATCTAAGGCCAGATTTTAACTCAGGAAGATGTGTCTTCCTGACTCAAGGCCCAGCACTCTATCCACTGTACCACCTAGCTGCATTTCAAGTTATATAGTGCCACTAAAAAACAAAAAATCAAAAACCCCCAAAATAATTAATCAGCTTCTGTACCTTACACATTTTTCTCCAAAAATATCAAAATATCACCTCAACTCTGTAAGGATAAAATTCTTAATATATTCCCAGGGTAATTAGAAATTGAAAGAATTGAGTTAATGGACAAAGTTGATACTTACAAATACCTTAGTTTCTTCCATGCAAGACACATTGAACATTAAATAATCAATGAGGAAGCAATGGCAATATATGTGGAGAGACATTCTGAAATTGAAATTCAGTGGGAAAAATGTTTAAGGCAAGTTATATTTATACAATTATAATCTTGATATACACCTTTGAAATTATGGAATGAACCATAATAGATCTGGAAACTATACTAATAAAATTCTGAATAATATTAATAAAATACAGGGGCCATCAACCTAAGGCAGCCAAAGAATGACAAATACTTCATCCAAAAGGTGAATTGCTAATAGATTCTCAGAGTACAGGATTAAAAGTTTAAATACTTAGGGAAATACTGTTGGAACAAACAGATCACAAAACTAAGGAAAAGCAGAGACTGACATTAGGTTCTCACTCTGGGGGGATTTTTATAGTAGAACTGAAAGTAGCCTAACTTCCAATGGAGCCTATGAAATGGCTCAGATCCAAGGATGAAATCAAAAGACCTTCTATGAATGACATCCACATGGTCCCTATAAATAATATGCTGACTAATAAGCTTTCAACAAATGACCAAATCATGTATATATATATGTGTGTGTGTGTGTGTATAGCTGTTTATAGAAACGGAGGTATTTATGAAGGAAGATCAAGATTGGGTCATTGCCTTAAGAAACTATTGAAGAGTTAGTCACACAGAGTTTAGGTTTATAGGTCAATGAAGGTTTGTAAAAGGAAATGTCAGAACTGTTTAATATCACTATAGGTTGCAGAAATTTATTGTTTACCCAATACCAAGCTGAATATTCTTGACAATCTAATCTTATCTCTGGTCCTTTGCTGAGACTGCCCCATTCCTTCCCCCCTCCCCTCCTGGAAATGTATTCCCATTTCAAATTTACATCTTCACATCTTTAGCTTGGGTTTCTTATATTTTACTCTCTTCTATATGCCCTATAATTTGGCAGCACTGGCCTTCTGACAGTTCTTTGCACATACCATTCTATCTCCTGACTTCATGTCTTTTAGCTGACCGTTCCTAATGCCTGCAATGTGTCACCTCCTAATCACTGACTTCTGAACTCCTTAAAAACTTAGCTCTCATGTGATCTACTTGTATTATATTCCCCCACATTACCATCTTATTACATTATATAAATAGTTTATGTATAACTAGAGTCTGAATTTTCACAGGCCCCATAAGCATACTCACAACTGCTGTAGCTTTCCATGAAAAGAACATGGGAAGCTTGCTTCTAGGAAAGTCCTGATGAAATATATGTAAGAGAAATGCTTTGGAGACACCAGAATAAGAATGAGTATTCTATTACTGGTTCCAGATGGCTAACCATGTGATAACAGGAACCTTTTTGGATTGTCTACATAGCTATGACTGGCTTAAGTTAGCTAATGGCATCTGGGAATGCCCTGGACTGCCATTATAAAAGTATATATTTGTTTGTTTTCTTATTGGAAAAAAATAGTATGGAAGCTTCCTTGAAGGCATGGTCTTTTTTTTTTTTTGCCTTTTTTTTTTTTTGGTGTCCCAAGTGCCTCGCACAATGCCTTCCACATAGTAAGTTCTTTAACATTTCTTTTTCCTTAACTGACAGACATAGGAGGCATTTAGCAGTAGCTAATTGGCCCACTGAATAGAGTGCTGGACCTGGAGTCAGGAAGACCAGAATTCAAATCCCCTCTCTGACACTTACTAACTGTGTGATGCTGGATGAGTCACTTAAGCTCTGTTTGCCTAGAAGACAGATAGGTGATTCAATGATTAGAGTGTTAGGCCTGGAATTAGGAAAACCTGAGTTCAAATTTGACCTTAGACAAAAGTCTTCATGGTTAATTGATTAAACAACCACATGAAAGATTGTTCCAATGTCAATAAAAACAACTTTGATATTTTGCCTCACATCCAACAAATTGAGAACAATAAAATGACAGGAAATAGTCAAAGTTAAAGGTGTTGCCTCAAGACTGACACACTGTTAAGCTATTGGTGGAACTATAAATCAGTTCACCATTCTAGAAGTTAACTTGGAATTGTGTGGAAAAAATACGATTTTCCATTCTATTACAAAATATTTCTAGTAGTACTTTTTACAACATAAAATGAATGGAAGCAAATTGGATTTTGATTGGGGATAGTTAAACAAATTATGGTATATACTTCCCACAGAATTTAACTACACTAGAAACAGTAACAAATACGATAAAAAGAAATAACCAATATGAGAAATTTAGAGAAATATGACAATACATATTAATGGATGTAGGTAGAAGTATCAGAACCAAGAGAAATATGTGTATGTGTGTGTGTGTGTGTGTGTGTGTGTGTAATTGCTTCAGTGATATAAATGGAAAGAACCTTAACATGAAACTGATTATTTGTTGTTAAAATGACAAAAAGTGGGTGGGCGGAGCCAAGATGACAGAGTAGAAACAGCTCATCCAAGCCTCTCTGCCCCCAGATTCCCCACAAACTATGTAAAAAAGGACTCTGAAAAACTTCTGGAGCCCCAGCACCCACAGAACGACACAGAGAAGCTAACCTCCCGCTGAGGACATTCAGCACCCTGCAGGAAGGACCAGCTCAGCGGTCTGGGAGCCGGCAGCTCGCAGAGCGCAGGAGCCGAGCCGAGCAGAGCCCAGGTCCAAGTGAGCCGAGGTTTTAGCCCCAGGGCGGCAGGGCCAGCAGCCAGCTGGAGGAACCCCAGAACACCAGGAGCTGTGGCGACTTCAGAATTATCAACATAGACATGCCTAGGACAAAGTAAGAGGTTAGTGTCCTATGGACTTTGGGACCTGTATTTGGGGAATGCGTCAGCTCCCTCCCCTGGGGGCTAGAAGCCACTGAGGAGACACGCCATTTTGTAGTTTTCAGAGGAGGCTCCGGCTCCCAGCCTACAAATCGTGGGGAGATCCCGTGATCAGTCTTGGGGGGTAATCGCTCTTGCTTTAACCTCCCTGGATCTGGATTGTGATCTAGGGTGGAAGTTGTGGGTGGGTTTACAGCTTGCCAGAAACGGAAGTTGCCCCCCACACGTTCGGGACGAAAATTCCTCTATCTGGCCTTAAAGCCATAGTGTGGCAACAAGCCCAAAAGTCAAGCAATTAAGTGGCAACATGCCAAGGCAAAGGAAACAGAAAAATGCAACCCTAGACTCCTATTTTGGGGGCATAGAGCGGGAAAAGGACTGTGAGGTCAGAAGTCCTGCTCCAAAAGCCCCAGGGGAAAACATGAGCGGGTTGCAGGCCATAGAGGACCTTAAGAAGGACTTTAAAAATCAAATAAGAGAAGTGGAGGAAAAATTGGAAAGAGAAATGAGAAGGATACAGGAAAAGTATGAAATGAGGGTCAACAGCCTGACTGAGGAAAACAACACCTTAAAAAATAGACTAACTCAAATGGCAAAGGAGGCCCAAAAGGGCAATGAGGAGAAGAATGCCTTAAAAAGTCGAATTTGCCAGATGGAAAAAGAATCTCAAAAGTTCACTGAGGAGATTCATTCCTTCAGAGTTAGACTGGAGCAAATGGAAGCTAATGACTTTATGAGAAATCAAGATGCTGTTAACCAGATCCAAACAAATGAAAGATTAGAAGGCAATGTGAAATATCTCATGGGAAAAACCACTGACCTGGAAAATAGATCCAGGAGAGACAATTTAAAAATTATTGGACTACCTGAAAGCCATGATCAAAGAAAGAACCTAGAAATCACCCTTCAAGAAATTCTCAAGGAAAACTGCCCTGATGTTTTAGATCCAGAGGGCAAAATAGAGGTTGAAAGAATCCACAGATCACCTCCTGAAAAAGATCCCAAAAAGAAAACTCCCAGGAATATTATAGCCAGGTTCCAGAATCCCCAGATCAAGGAGAAAATACTACAAGCAGCCAGGAAGAAACAATTTCAATATTGTGGAAACACAATCAGAATAGCCCAGGACTTGGCAGCTTCTACACTGAGGGATCGAAGGGCATGGAATATGATATTCCAGAGGGCAAAAGAGCTGGGAATGAACCCAAGGGTCACCTACCCAGCAAAACTGAGTATTTTGTTTCAGGGGAAAATATGGTCATTCAGTGGAATAGAGGACTTTCAAGCATTCTTGAGGAAAAAACCAGAATTGAATAGAAAATTTGACATCCAGACACAAGAAGCAAGAGATGCCTGAGAAAGTAATCAGGGAAAAGAAATCAAAAGGAACTTATCAAAGTTGAACTATTTACATTCCTATACGGAAAAGCAATAACTGTGACTGATGATATCTTTCTCACTATGAAAATAATGGAAGAAGGGTGTGTGGTCATATGAATACATATGTGAATGTGTGTGTATATGGTTACAGTTATATATGGATAGAGGGCATAGGTTGAATTTGTTGGGAAGGGAGAATACTCAAGGGATGAAATTATGAGGTGAGAGAGGAAAGTGGCAAGAGGAGATGGGGAGAGACAGGGTAGGGTAAACTATCCCATGTAGAAGAAGCAAGGGGAAGTGGTTGCAAAGGAGGGGGAGAATAAGGAAGGCAAAAAAGGCAAAACCACATTCACATTGAATTTGGTTCAGGGAGAAAATGACATATATACTAAATGGGATATCTCAACCTGCAGCAGGATAGGGGGAAGGGGGATGAGAGGAGGGATGATGGATGGGAGGGCATCCTTGGGGTGAGGGGAGGTTGGAAGTACCCACTATAGAAGAGGGACAGGATCATGTAGGGAATGGACCAGGTGGGGGGTGGGATGAGTGGGAGGGAATTATAAGCAGCCTTGTACAATATATCTACTATGATAATGTTTTGCATAGCTAGACATGTACAACATATACTGAATTACTTATCTCCCCAGAGGGAATGGGTGACAAGGGAGGAAGGAAATGGATCTGAAATCCGAGGTCTTAACATTAAATGTTTCAAATATATATAAATACTATTATTAATACTCTTTTGCTTATAATTGGGAGATAAGATGTGCAGGCATTGGGACACAAAGATTCACCTTCCTCTAATGGAAAAGTCGAAGGGGGTATGGGAGAAGGTATGGGAGAGAGCAGATTGGAGGAAGCGATATCTTGTGGGACCACTCTTCTGGGAGGTTGGGTAGGGGACTAACGGGGGGAAAATGATTGTAACTCAAAATCTGGCGGAAATGAATGATGTAAAACAGAAGTTAATAAAGCATTTGTTTAAAAAAAAAATTACAAAAAGTGAACCTCTAGAAGAGATAAGGAAATGAATATACCCCTTTTCCTTGACGAGGTAAGTATCTATGGTTATGGGATATTGTACTGGCTGTCAGATATAGTCAAGTTGTGGTTTTATTTTGATGAATTGTTTTTCTTCTTATATTTGTTACAAGGGAAGGCTTTGGGGAAGAAAGGGGGAGATGAGTTTGAGAAATGAATGTTTTAATAAAGGAAAAGGCAGTAATAAAACTTTTAAAAGCATCTGAAGAAGGATTCACTTCAATAAGTAGTTAGTAAGTATGAAAGTTAAGGAACATAAAGAGCAAAAATTGATGGAGAGAAAAACTAGTTTATAGAAAGCTTGGCAAGATACCCAATTAAAATATTATTTTCAGAACATTTAAGAATGAAAATGAAAAGAGAAAAATAAAGCAAAAGTGTGTGTGTGTGTGAGAGAGAGAGAGAGAGAGAGAGAGAGAAAGAGATACAGAGACAGAGAGAGGAGAGAGACAGAAAAACAGATAGAGAGACAGTCAGTGACAAAGAATGAGGAATTTCAAAACACTGCTGTACCAAACTCTTCTCCATTAATGATAGTAGAGTTAATTGGACTTTGGCATCACAGTAACCAATGCAATCAGTCATAATCATTTATTAAGCATTTTCTATGTGCCAAAAACCATGTTAACCTCAAGGAGTTCATAGTCTAAAGGTGAAATCATGCAAAAACTAAGCATGAACAAGATATATGTATGCAGAAAAAGTTGAAGATAATCTCAAAGAAAAGGCCCTAAGATTAAGGAAGACTAAGAAAGGTTTCTTACAAGAGGATGTTTACTTGAGATTTGTTTGAAGGAAGCCAAAGAAACCAGGAGGTAGAAATGAGGAGGGAGAAAATACCAGTGATATTGCATGTTCTATTAGAGTAACCACAAAGAGGATAGTATCACTCGATCTCAGAATATTTGATGGAGTGTGTCTTGGTTTCCTCATATGTAAATTGAGCTGGTGAATGAAATGGCAAACTACTCCAGTATCTTTGCCAAGAAAATGCCAAAAGGATTCACAAAGAGATGGTCATGACTGAAACAACTGGAGAACAAAAAGATATAAAAATCTGGAAATGCAATACTATGGACAAGTTTAAGTCTATAGTCAATCAATCAACAAGTATTTGTTAACCACATCTTATATGCTAGGCACTTTGCTATTTTCTGGGGATATAAAGACTATTTAAATTATATTGAGGATACAATATATAGATATGAGCAAATAATACAATACATACAAAGTAAATACAAAATGAAGAGAAAGGGTAGGGGACACATAGTATGGATCAAAAATATGTTTCTTGAGGTGAGAGTTGAAAGAAGATAACAATTCTAAGAGGTGGGGATAAGAAGGGATTGCAATGATAGGGAATAAAGAGGAGATAATCATTTAGGGAGACAAATCATTTAGGTAGACAAGTACAGTTAGAATATAACATGTAGGAAAAGAAATAATTTTTTAAAAACCCAGAAAGGCAGACTGCAGTTTGTGAAGGGCTTTAAATGCCAAACATAGAATTTTATTTTATTCTGGAAATAATGGAGAGTCATTGAAGGCTTTTGATCATGAGGATAACAAAGGTCTGATCTTTACTTAAGGAATAATATTTTTCTGGTAGTCATCTAAGGGATGGGTTAGAGAGAAGAAAGGACAAGGAAGATCTATCCTGGCAGTGATAATTTTGAGAGTATCGATATATCGATTCTTGAGATCTCTACAAGAGGGAGAATACTTTGCATAGCCCTTCCTCATTCAAATCAAAGTCAACTGCAAGTCATATTGTCATTTCCATGATTCCAGGGTCCTCTTTGAAAATGAAGGACAAACACACCAACAAGGAGGAGGATACTTAATGCCTGAACAAAAATGGACAACCAAGGGAGTATCAATAAATACTGACCCACTTGTGTGTTTTACCATTTCTAGAAAATCTTTGTGAGAATAATCTACACATAAATCAAGAACATACTTAAGGACAGTTTGATAAGAGAACAGGGACATTGTTATGGATTCTTTTCTACAGAAGACATCTTTATAATCACATAATTGACTGAAAGTTGTAGAAAATAAAAGATCCAGGGCAGCTAGGTGGTTCAGTGAGTAGAGTGTCGGCCCTGGAGTCAGAAGGAACTGAGTTCGGATCCAGCCTCAGATGCTTAACGCACACACAAACAAAAACCTAGCCATGTGACCTTGGGCAAGTTACTTAACCCCAACTGCCCTCCAAAAAAACAAAAAACAAAAAAAAAAGAAAGAAAAAAGAAAAAGAAAATAAAAGATCCCAGTGTTTCATGACAATTAAAAAAACAACTATTTGATTCAGGACAAAATGATTTGCAGGTTATTTTCCAATAAGGTACCTCTTATGTCTATGTAAACATCATAACAACTTTCCTTGAAAGATATAATAACTCTGATGACTCTGATTATTAATACCAAGTAAAGCATACAACAGAGTGGTATATAGTTGTCAAAGGTATTTGCCATGCCCACATAGGACTTTCAGTACAGAGTCCAAATGGAAGAGACTTTCTCCAATTCCCTATAGATGGTCATGTCCTCCACATGCTTCTCTTTGTAGATGACACTGTGCTGATTGTATCAAACCTAGGAAGACAGAAGAGCCTCCTGAGGTACATAATCATTCAAATGTTCACTGAACCATTCATGAGAAAACAAAAAGAAAATGGATTAAAAATATCTATCATTCTACATTATGATATTCAATTAAATGGGTAGTACTTAGAGCTGATGCATTAGTAAATACGTTGGACAAATAGAAAAGAAAATGCTTAGAATTAGCCAGTGGTCAGTAACAAACAATAATAAATTAATAAATGTTTATTGACTTATTCACTAACAATGAACTGAGCCTAGAATTGAATTGTAGAAGCTGAGACTGTTGAATTGTCTTCAAGAATCATCAGGTTTTTTTAATTACCTCAAACT
The DNA here is from genome assembly GCA_011680675.1 of Gymnobelideus leadbeateri. NCBI lineage: Eukaryota > Metazoa > Chordata > Mammalia > Diprotodontia > Petauridae > Gymnobelideus > Gymnobelideus leadbeateri. The sequence continues at coordinate 131,641 of WOXC01008533.1, forward strand.
TTTTCCATGAAACTAAGAACCATCTTTCTGACAATGACATTGTTTCAGTGATGCTGTATGGCTGAGTCAGAAAATACTATTCTCCAGAGAATTAAAGATAGAATCACACAAAGACCCATGGATAGACTTTGCACAGGCATATGTAGGCTGTAGCATGTATCCAAGGAACAACTGTACCAGGAAAATGGTATAATGGGTATTATCATACATATTTATGACTAGAAAAAGTGAGACCAGGTGTAGTATTGCATGTTGATTATCCCTGTTTTGGGGGGAGGCTAAAGCTAATATAATTCTTGGAGGTTAGGGATTCTGGTTTTAACCAATCAGGTGTCTTCATTGTCTGGCAATAACATGGTAAGTCACTGGGGGCAGAAATCCATCAAGCTTCTTTAAGATCAGGGTACTACACTACCAGCCTGAGATAGGGAGAAAAGAGAGGAAGGAAGAAAGGAAGGAAGGAAGGAAGGAAGGAAGGAAGGAAGGAAGGAAGGAAGGAAGGAAGGAAGGAAGGAAGGAAGGAAGGAAGGAAATAGACTATTGATGTAGCAAAAGTGAGGGGGCAGAGGAAGTGTCCACTGTTATAATGGAAAGCATGTATTCTTCATTGATATCCATTCAAAGTCAAGAGATGTGGAGGAAGGATCCAGAATGGTAAAAGGACCCTCTATGATAAGCTTATAGTTAGAAGGAGTTCTCACAGATTATTTAAATCACCAAACTACCAGGAAATAAATTTAATTATAGCTCTTTTTTTGCTTTTTGGAGGGCAATTGGGGTTAAATAACTTGCCCAAGGTCACACAGCTAGGTTTTTGTTTGTGTGTGTTAAGTGTCTGGGGTCGGATCCGAACTCAGGTCCTTCTGACTACAGGGCCGGCACTCTACTCACTGCGCCACCAAGCCGCCCCATAGCTCATATTTTTTATGATTACCAATTACAGAGAATTAATTTAAAACTACTTTTAAATGTTTTAAAATTCATTTTATTCCCTTAATTCTTTTAACAAAATCATTCATTTCTCAATCCTTTTCTCAAAGTGGAAAATGAATATATCTTTGTTTCTTCTGTGACAGTACTTAAAACAGAATATTTATATGCAAAATTTTATATCCAATTTAAGCAAATAAATTAAGTAAAGTACCTTTCCTCCCCTAGGATAGGAGGGGAAGTAACTTTTCCCAAATGAAACACAACTACTCCTTTGAATTTTACTACTTTCTATACAACACAAAGACCTCAAGCTAGCCAGTAATATGACAAAAAATATGATAGTCTTTTTTTTGCCATTAATAATAGCAGAACAGCCACAGACCTAGGAGTTTTAGTATCTGTTACATTTCTAATTAGTTGAATAATCTTGAGTAAGCCACTTATTTCTTAATCATTAAAATGGCTAAAAGCTGAGATTGATGATGAGGAAAAAGGTTCACATGTAAGTGAATGCTGGGTTCTGAGAAGGCATAAATACAACCTTTGCTTGTGAGGAAGAAAAGCATGCATTGTTGCAAATGTTCGACTAGTATAAGAGTTTGATCAAGAAATGTAAGTGGTGGGGTATAGTGAGAGTAAGGTATAGTAACTATTATGTAACACTGGACAGGAATGAATAATTATAAGGTTTAGCAGAAGAAACACAATTATAAGTGATTTGAATATAGTGAGTACAGATGTTTTTTAAGCATCTTTTGTCAAGGCACAAATGTATAACAGCAAAATGGAAACTTGAAGAAGAGACAAGATAGAGAAAAGTGAAGAATTAAAGCAAGATTAGAAGAATATTTTTTAAATGTAGAATGGTAAGGTGGAACGGGGGGGAGGATACAGCTATCACTGGTCATTTGTCTAGAGGAGAGTAAAAAAAAAAAGAAATTAAAAGACAAGGTGAGAAATCTAAGTAACTTCTGTGAGGGGAGGAGGAAAATGAGAAGATTCTTGCTAAGTGGTGGCTTTCTTTCCTTTCAGAGTTCAATTTCACTCAGGATGGGAGTACCTACCCAGAAAGCAATTATTTTTTTTTAATATTTAAATTTTTATTATATTGGCACAGCCCAGACATGAGCAATGAATATCCTTCAATATGCAGAAATATTTCATTCTTTTCTTTTTTTTAAACAAATGCTTTATTAACTTCTGGTTTATATCATTCATTTCCACCAGATTTTGAGTTACAATTTTTCCCCCATTTTATCCCTACCCACCACCCCAGAGTAGCAGACCCACTAGATATCCCCTCATCCAATCTGCTCTCTCCCATATCTTCTCCCATACCCCCTTCGACTTTGCCATTAGGGCAAGGTGAATCTCTGAGCCACAATGCCTGGAAATCTTATAAAACATTTAATTTTAAAACTTCGATTTTCAGATCCATTCCCTTCCTCCCCTGTCACCCACTCCCTCTGAGAAGATAAGCAATTCAGTATGTGTTGTATATGTATAGCTATGCAAAACATTACCATAGTAGATATATTATATAAGACTGCTTATATTTCCCTCCCACCCATCTCACCTCCGCCTGGTCCATTCCCTACTTTGATCCTGTCCCTCTTTGATAGTGGATACTTCCAACCTCCCTTCCCCCCAGAATGCCCTCCCCTCCATCATCCCTCCTCTCATCCCCCTTTCTCCTACTCTCCTGCAGGGTGAGACATCCCATTTAGTATGTATGTGATTCTCTCCTTGAGCCAACTTCAATGAGAATATGGTTTTGCCTTTCTGTTCTTCCCCTCCCCTGCAACTACTTCCCCTTGCCTCTTCTACATGAGATAGTTTACCCTACCCTGTCTCTCCCCATCTCCTCTTGCCACTTTCCTCTCTTACCTCTTAACTTCACCCCTTAAGAATAATTCCTTCCCATCAAATTCAACCTACGCCCTCTATCCATGTATACCTGTAAACATATGCCCATATACCCTTCTTCAATTATTTTCATAATGAGAAAGGTTTCATCAGACACAGTTATTGTTTTTCCATGTAGGAATGTAAATAGTTCAACTTTGAAAAGTTCCTTTTGATATCTTTTCCTTGATTACCTTCTCAGGCATCTCTTGCTTCTTGTGTCTGGATGTCAAATTTTCTATTCAACTCTGGTTCTTTCCTCAAGAGTGCTTGAAAGTCCTCTATTCCACTGAATGACCATATTTTCCCCTGAAACAAGATACTCAGTTTTGCTGGGTAGGTGACCCTTGGCTTCAATCCCAGCTCTTTTGCCCTCTGGAATATCATATTCCATGCCCTTCTATCCCTCAGTGTAGAAGCTGCCAAGTCCTGGGCTATTCTGATTGTGTTTCCACAATATTGAAATCGTTTCTTCCTGGCTGCTTGTAGTATTTTCTCCTTGATCTGGGAGTTCTGCAACCTGGGTATAATATTCCTAGGAGTTTTCTTTTGGGGATCTTCTTCAGGAGGCGACAGGTGGATTCTGTCAACCTCTATTTCCCCCACAGGGTCTAGAACATCAGGGCAGTTTTCCTTGAGAATTTCTTTAAGGATGATTTCTAGGTTCTTTCTTTGATCATGGCTTTCAGGTAGTCCAATAATTTTTAAATTATCTCTCCTGGATCTATTTTCCAGGTCAGTGGTTTTTCCCATGAGATATTTCACATTGCCTTCTATTCTTTCATTTGTTTGGATCTGTTTAACAGCATCTTCATTTCTCATAAAGTCACTAGCTTCCATTTGCTCCAGTCTAACTCTGAGGGAATGAATCTCCTCAGTGAGCTTTTGAGATTCTTTTTCCATTTGGCAAATTCGGCTTTTTAAGGCATTCTTCTCCTCATTGCCTTTCTGAGCCTCTTTTGCCATTTGAGTTAGTCTATTTTTAAGGTGTTATTTTCCTCAGGCTGTTAACTGTCATTTCACACTTTTTTTTTTAAAGCAATTGGGGTTAAGTAACTTGCTCAAGGTTACATGGCTAGTCATTATTTATGTGTGGGTGCTCATTTTCTGAGGCCGGATTTGATCTCGGGTCATCCCAACTACGAGGCTGGCACTCTTACTCACTGTGCCACCTAGCCGCCCCTTTAGGGCAATTGGGGTTAAGTAACTTGCCCAAGGTTACACGGCTAGGTTTTTGTTTGGGTGGATTAAGTGTCTGAGGCCGGCTCTGAACTCAGGTCCTTCTGACTCCAGGGCTGGCACTCTATTCACTGCGCCACCTAGCCACCCCCATTTCATACTTTTCTTGCATCTTTATCATTTCTCTTCCCAATATTTTCCCCACTTCTCTTATCTGCTTCTTAAGGTCTTCTATGGCCTGTAGCCAGCTTGTATTTTCATTTGGGGCTTTTGGTGCAGGAGTTCTGACCTCACAGTCCTCCTCCATGCTTTGATCCTCTTTGCCCCTAAAATAGGAGTCCAATGTTGAATTTTTCTGTATATTTTGTTTCTTTTGCCTAGGCATGTTGCCACTTAATTACTTGATTTTGGGGCTTGCTACCACAGTAAGACTCTGCCACTAGAAAGGGGAGCTTTCGCCCAAAAGTGGGGTCTTCACAACTTCCACCAGTTGGGTGGCCTCTATAAAGCCTCCACCCAATCTGGCAAATTGGATACCCACCCCAAACTTCCACCCCAGACCACAATTCAGATCCAGGCAGTTTAAAGCAAGAGTGATTAACCCCCAGACTGATTGCCGAGTCTCCCTACAGTTCGCAGACCAGGAGCTAGAGCTCTAGCTGACGCTGCAGAATGGCTTCAGTGCAGCATTTCTTCAGCAGCTTTATGCCCCCAGGGGAGGAAGTGGAAGTGTTCCCCAAATACTGGTCCCAAAGTCCATAGCACACTAACCTCTCACTTTGTCCTAGGCATATCTGTGCTGATAATTCTGGAATCACCACAGCTGCTGGTGTTCTGGGGTCCCTCCAGCTGGCCGCTGGCCCAGCCGCCCTGGGGCTAAAACCGAGGTGGGCCTGGGCTCAGCTCCCAGAGCGCTGTGCTTGCTGATCCCTGTAGGGCTGCCGGGCTGTCCTCAGCAGGATGTTAGCTTCTCTGTGTCGTTCTGTGGGTGTTGGGGCTCCAGAAGTTGTTCAGAGTCCCCTTTTACATTATTTGGAAGTTGTGTGGTGCAGAGCACCTCAGAAGTGTAGTTTCTACTCGCCATCTTGGCTCCGCCCCACAGAAAGTAATTATTTAAGTTAGACTGAGCACAACAGTGATTTAAATCATAGGGATAAGGAGATTGAAGGGAATTTCAGAACAGTTAAGAAACTTAATTTATTTTGGCAGCTATATCAGTATAAAAAGAATTGAAACTATGACAGAGATTTGGTTTACACCAGTTAATTAATTTGATTACACCAGTTAAACCAAGGTTAAAAGGAATGGTCATTCCATTGTGATTGATTTAAGGATACACACTATATTAAGAATCCAGTCAGAGCCACCAGACAGACAAATCACTCACCTCCCTGGGCCTCAGTTTCCTTATCTGTAAAAATAAATAAATTCTGAGCTGCTACCCAAGTCTTGACCTATATCCAAATATCCAACTTATAGATCTAGAGTTTGGACAAATGATATATGATTGGTTATTTTTTTTCTACTCAAGACTCCACTATCTTCACCTCTTCCTCCTCGCCAGCCTCCTTTCTCTACCAGTTCTTACTTTTCTAGTTCCCCTCTTAGTGTTAACTTTCCCATTTAGAATGTAAACCCCTTGAGGGCGTGGAACTATCTTGCTAGACTATAATTTGTATTCCCAGATTTTAGCACTGTTCTTGAAACAAAGTGCTTAAGATTTGATTTTTACATTTTTTTTTATTTTAGTCGTGGAAGAATCATAGCTAATATAGGTGATACCTTAAAATATGTTAGAGTTATGACTCAATAAATAACCTTTGTGTTCTGTTCAGTGAGGACTTGTGTTTTAGGTGTGGAGAACAAAGCCTCAGCTATGCTTGCAGCATTTTACAACGAGTTACATAACAGTTGAAGAGTTTTAATAAAGAGTTGGATAATCAGGCCTTTGATCCTTCACAACTAATCTCTGAATTTAGAAAACAACTAATTAATTTAGAGGGCACTGGCACCTCTAGAAATCTTTCAGAAGTTTATCTTTTAAAAAGGGACAAATATCCAATTATCAAGAATAATTCATCTAAATCATCCCACCTTTCTCACTTGTTTGGTTGTAGAATTCCTCTTTTTACCCAACTATTCATCCTTCTGCATCCCCCAATACTGCTTGTTGCAACAAATATTTCTTATATTTGCCTCAGTACAAACAAACAGATAAACAAAAAACCTAGTTCATTCTAAACTTTTATGAAAAGGGAAGCATAATTATGCCAAATGTCCTAGGACTCTTGATAATAAAAGAAAGGTAGAAACAATTGGACCAACTTCAAGGGATCAGAAAGAAAAGGGAAAATAAACATTTGAGACTGAAAATTTTAAATAAAAACAAAATAAAGTAGGTAGATCTCTAGGGATTGTAAGAGAAGGCTGCCAGGGAGGGTGTCTGGAAGATATTGGGGATTATAAAAACAAGACTTTCAGATGACACTGAAAAAAAATTGAGAACAAAATCTGATAGGATAGCTGGAGATGAATAAGTCATCAGTAGAGAAACATTGAGGAGACAATAAATTTTGCAGAGGAAAAGAGATAGATGGCACTTCAGAAGAGATGACGTTGCCTAATATACAGCGGTAGAAAGAAATTTTAGAGTCAAGGAGAAACCAGAGAAATTAATGGGCCAAAAAACTAAAAGACAGTAATGAGACCATTGTTAAGTGGAAGGAAGGATACAGGAGACATGTTAGAGTATGAGACAAGGGTAGGAATAATAGATAATGTGAGGCAGGTAAAAAGTGATGATGATGGTGATGGTGATGGTGATGGTGGTGGTGGTGGTGGTGGTGATGATGATGATGATGATGATGATGATGATGATGATGATGATGATGATGATGAAAAGTAGCTAGAATGTATACTTGAACAAACTTTGAGAAATAGTGGAGGATAGAAGGGCCTGGTATGCCATGTTCCAAGGGGTCACAAAGAGTTGGACAAGACTGAGGACTGAACAACAGCTAGAATCTAAGAAATTTAAGTATGATGGAGTTAAAAATGATAAAACAGAAATGTGAAAAATGGAGAAAAGAGAAAAGGTATCTTTTGAAGGAACAAATAAAAAGGCATTTTAAATAGCAGCTGCTGTTGCTACTATGCCTTTTACCCCAAAATAAAAAGATTGAGATACATAGAAATGGGGGGATGGAGTGCTCAACGTCAGCATAATCAATGGCAAGTGGAGACTAGAACCCACTGTTCTTCTCTGTTAGCTCTAATTATTCTTGTAACCATGGTACTCGGGAACACTGCATCCTGATACATTTTTTGTGAGTAAATAGGAAAGAAATTCTGGAGCACAGAAAAGGGGTCAGAATCAATTAAAGCAAATGAAAATAGAGCAGTATGCTGTAGAAATCAAAAGGAAATTTAGAACTGGTGAGGCAGTGAGAACTGGTAGGTAGGACTTGGCATTTTAAAATTACCTTGCATTGGCCTAAATGGCAAATCGCCATTGGGTTCTGAAAACAATGCCTTGCTCTTTTTTGGCCCCTGATTTATAGGTTGGTCTTGAAAGAAATAACATACATAAGACAGAAGGCTAGACAATTTATTAAACTCTGAAAGAAGATAATTTATAGGTAATTATAGTAAAAGAAACAAGGCTAGAACAAAGACATAAAATTGATTATAGTTGATAACTTGATCTTTATACTGGTATATAAGGTAAATGAGTCATTTTGAATTGCATAGTATTTTATATTTGCTTACTACATATTACATGGAGATATAAAAGTTATATGATATAACCATTGAAAAGATCATCATACTACTGTGACAGATCCCAAAAAAGGTTATCCTTGTTTTGAACATTCCCTGGTGATGGGAAACTAATTCTGTCTCTCAACCTCTGTCTCTCTTCCTCTCTATGTCTCTCTCTCTTTCTCTCTTCCCACCCCTTTTCTCAGCCCTACTCTATATCTGGGGAAACATCTAGTTGTTAAGTAGTCCTTCCTTATATCAAAACAAATTCTGCCTCACCATAACCTCAACATAAATCTTAGTTCACTTTTCTGGACTTTTCTTGAATAAATCTAATAATTTCTTATATGTATGGAAATCTTTCAAAATGTTTAAATTATTTTATCACCCCCACCATGTACACATAACCCAACATCTCCATTCAAGGTCCCAGTTATTTCCATTTATTTTTGTATATGGAATATTTTCTTTCCATATAGGATCATTTCAAGTACCATCCTGGTCATCCTTTTGTACACTGATTTCAGCTTGCAATGTCTCTTATACAATGTAGGTAGCACCTAGTACTAGACACAGCAATAAAGAGGTGTTCTGAGCAGTACAGAACTACCATCTTCCTTGCTCTGGACATTATACTTCTGTTAAAGTAACATTTTTAGTTGTCATACTGCTAACTCAAAATGAGCTTTCAATCCATTAAAACGTGTAGGTCTGTTTCACATAGACTACTTTCTAACTATTCCCCTCCATTTTTATTTTTAGGTAATTGTTTCAAATCCAAGTACTGGACATTATATTTATCCCTATTAACTTTCATGGAGTTGACTTTAACATATTGTTCCAATCTGTCAAGATCTTTTTGAAGCCAAATTCTGTAATTCAATCTGTTAGCAATCCTTATACACTTCATCTCTCTATTTCTGCTCTAAGGCTGAATAGACTATTTCAAGGCCATACAAGAAAAAAAAAAGTGAAGGACAAGCAAGAATAAAGATAGTCTTCAGCCATCATAGCCTATGGATGGAGAAGAGAGGAGAGTGATGGGCTTAAAAGATCAAATTGAATAGATTAAGATGGAACTGACAGAGAAATCCAATGACAGAGGTCTTTGAAGACTTGTTTCAAGAACAAGAAGAGGCAGAGAGAGCTTTGACAGGATATAGGATAATCTCAAGACACCAGTCAAAAGGTAAAGTAGCAAACAATTGAGCAGCAAACATCACAGCTCAAGGTATAAGCAGTAGGATCAAGCTGTTGAAGAGGATAAGTGGTCCTGAGTCTGGGTTCATTGCTGAACTCTATAAGGATCTGGAGATTGAAAAGACCTTTGGCTGCAATTTCATATGGGGAAAAAGTGAAATGATGAGAAATATAAAACAAGGAACATTCATAATAGCATTTCTGAAAGGATAATAAAAAAAAAACTATTAGAAACCAAAGGCCTTAAACATTAGCAAATAATACCAAATAGTTTCCTCTGAATCCAGCTACAAAGCCTGGCAAGACAAACAGAAGATATGATATGCAAGAGACAAGAATTTCCTCTATCAATGTAAAGTGGCACCTTCTATACAATAGTCTTAGAGAACTGACTGGGAACAATTAGGGATTGTAACTTCCCCAGGGAAACATAGTCCATATGTATCAGAGGTGAGACTTGAAAGAGGTCTTCCTCACTCTGAGCCTAGTGCTCTCTATGTACATAAACTACAATTTTCTCTTTAAGACCAGGCAAAGTTATGGTGTACCAGATAAGTCTCAGACATATGATAAATTGCTAATACATGAGCATGATCATATATCACTGGGTGCAGTGCCCCCTAGGCTGAGTGGAGTTGTAACTTAGTTGAGGGCTAAATTTCTCCATATGGGAACACTGAAAATGGGTTCAAATCCTTGTTCTACTATGTACTGAGTGACCTTGTGAGCCTCTACAATGAGGGTATTTGACTAGATGACCCCAAAGGTGCCTTGCAGCTCTAAATCAGACTCTATGAAGGAAGAAAAGGAATCTAATAGGTAAAGATGAGGAGTAAGTACATTCCAAATGGGTAACTTCACCTGAATGCATAGAAATACTATGTGATAAGAGCAGATTAAGGAAAAACTCATCATCTAGTTTGAAAAGTATGAAAATATAAAAGATACCAGTAGCAAAAGTGGCTTGTGCACCTATTTTTAAGATAGCATCTCCCCTGTCTTTGGTGGAGAGTTTCTCCAGAAACTAAAGCAAAATTTAGCCCTCTTTGGCAGGCCCAGCTGGAGGAAAACAAGGGTCATCTAGGCCAGTACTTTTAAGTAAAGGGCAGAAAATGAAAATTTAAGAGTAGCAAGTTAATTAAAAACAGCAACAACAGCTCAAGATGTGGCATCTGGTGAAATTTTGATTTTATTTGGTGTTAAAAAATTATTAACTAGGGGTGGCTAGGTAGTACAGTGAGTAAGAGTGCTGGCCCTGGAGTCGGGAGGAACCAGGATTGGTTCTGGCCTCAGTTACTTAGCACCCACACATAAATAACTAGCCGTGTAACCTTAGAGCAAGTTACTTAACCCCAACTGCTTTAAAAAAAATTATAACTGTATGGACAAATGCAAATATATTATATACACATCTATTAGGTTCAAATTAGGACATATAAGAAAGAATCTAGAAAACATAAAAATAATAGCCAAATGCATTTATAAGTATAGTAATTAAGAACTGGAGTAGTTTACATTCTTTGTCAGCATTTTGATTTAAACATATCTAGACAGAAGCGAAAAATGAAATTCAAGGGAGCATTAAATCAGTGAAAAGGATGTTACCGTGAAATAGAAATTACATTAAACTGATTTCCCCAAACCATCCCAGCAAATTTTCTAATACAATACTAGATCTTTAAGTATAGTTTCTAGACTTAGGCATCTAAGATAGTTCCTCACTTCCCACATGAACCTTAAAACCTCCTTGCCTCCCATGGTACTAGACGAATTCTCTTCTCAGTTACTCTCTTAGAGTCTAACTCTTGTGAAAATGAGATTTTGTGAAGGATTGCAGTTTTCTTTCACTACTCACAGAGGTGTCTTTGGTTTTTTTTCTCTTGAGTAACTTTGAAGAGAGGAAGAAAAGCAATCACATGCCAGCATTTCTGCTGTTTCAATGAAGAGAACAAATGTTCCCTATAAAATATTTATTTTCAATTGGAAGTCATAAAGTAGCTTTTGGCTTTATTGTGCTATAGAACTAATATAGTGTGACATTTTATACCAGCTTACAATGAATGGCTGAAGTGGAAGTCCACTAAGAAAATTATGCTGAAAGATTGATATGAAAGCATCATGTATTGGAGTTGACAAGTGGATGCCATTATAATTTATTTTATTTTGTTTTTATGTGTATACAGCTACTTTGCATCTACCCATTTTCCAAATCTGATTTTCAAAAGTCATACTCAAGCTTCAGTGACTATGTATCCAATATTGGAAGAATGTACTACAAGTTAAAACATAACAAACATACCATGTTGTAATGTCAAGCAAAGGCAACTGGTTCCCAAGTTTCAAAATACCAGCATAGCTGCTCTCCATTTTATTCAGTGATAAATTAAGAACAGAGAAAAATCAAAATGCAGCATAATTCAAAATACAGCATTCACAAAGTGTAATTCAACCAAGTACTACTCCACCCCTGGACAGTACATTCATTTAGTCAATCACAAAGCCCCTCTTCTCAAATGAAGATTAGTTTCCAATCATAAAAAAAGTACATTCATTTGGTCAGTCACAGAGCACCAAAAAAAAAAGGTCAAAAGTTTCCCACCCCTGGATCAGAACTGAGTAGGCCATCTACTCCAGAATTACAACAAGCTTAAGATATTGTCACAGCATTTAATACCCAAAGAGAGATCTTTTCTTCATCTTGACCCAAGGCAAGTTCTCAGCAATCTGTTCCTGGGGAGACAAAGCTCAACAAGGCCACGAGATACATTGCCAGTGTCCACATCAATTTATTCTCTGTCTGCAGAATAGTCCCAGGACCCCTGAAAATATCAGCAAATCTCTCTTCCAGGATTTCTGTAAACATACAACAAGAAAAACCTTCTTCAGGGCTTCTGAACCAACAGCAAGGTTCCAGGACCTCTGAAACAACAGCACTGTCCTTCACCAGCAGACAAATCTAACAAAATAACATCAAAACAGACAAAGTACCAGCATCACAGCCATGTCTCCTTAGTCCTTGGCAGCTCTGGGTGGCAACTCTCAAAAGTCCTGGACAGCTCAAACTGGCCCTCAGCAATCCTTTCTGTGTCTCTGCCTCCATGATGCTGCTTCCAAAAAAAAAAAAATATTCTCTCTCTCTCTCTCTCTCTCTCTCTCTCTCTCTCTCTCTCTCTCTCACTTTCTCTCTCTATTTCTGATTGTGCCTCTCTAAATCCACATCACCAGCTCCTCCCAGTTCAGCCCTCTCTTTCCACTTTTCAACAAGTCCATCCCACAAATGGGGGATTCACAAGCTCTGGGTTTTTACACTTAACCAAGCCAATACAGGGGATCTTTAAATTCCATTACAATTACACATGTTTACTTTAGACATGACAATCCAGGGTCTACTTATGTTAAATTAGTATAATGCTTTAGAAACCCATATGATTTTATTTGAAAAGTTGTTGTTTACTCTTTGAGTAATGTTGAGAGTGCAATACTATGCCCTAGAGAAAGAACCACATGGAATTCTGTATCTCTTGTAGAAAAAAGTATATGGAATATCTAATTAGAGGAACACATTTGTGGATTGGAGTGGAAAAAAACAAACAACTCTAGACTACTTTTCCTATTCATTTATTAGAAATAGACTATTTTTATGTCCTCTTGAAGAGAGAAAGGTGATAACAGGGGTAGGTAAGAGGTTCTGCCAGGGACCCTGATCACTATCAGTGACCAGAAACCCTGCCATTCAGTCTGGAAGGAATTCACCAGGCTCAAGCAAACTTTCAAACCGAGATTGTAAAGTTTATTGTTACACTGCACAAATACAGTGGGCTAGGGTTCTTATGGAACCTGCAAACTTGCAGAGATCATAGGCATAGTTTTAAGGTGTCAGTTATGCTAACTGAGTAAGGGTGGGATCAGGGAGGAGTTAGGGAGTGGTCAGTGCTCAAAAGACCATGCACTTTTAATATCAACTGCGCAGGTGTATTGCCCATGATTCACTGGGAAATACCTCAAGGGGGGAGGGGGCGGGGCTAGCTGGAGGTGTGGTTTTAGGCCTGACACATCACTAAAGAGTTCCCAGTCTGCCACCCACCAAGGTCATCAGAGACAGAGTGGGTATATAATTGACTAAGGAGTTACCCTATAGATAAGGTATTGAAGAATTTATGGTGCAGCTGACCACTCTAACTAAGGGAGATAACATTTAGTGAAGGATTCATAGATCAAGCAGAGATAAACAGGTCAGGAGTTGTTGCTGGGCAGAGTGCAGGCCACTCTAACTAAGGGAGATTACATTTAGATAACTTGTTGTTTCAAGTAGAGATAAACAGGTCATGGGTTGTTGCTGGGCGGAATGCTGGAAGGGGGAAGGGGCAGAGTCAATGCTCTGAGGCTGGGGGGGTGGAAATGTGATTGTACAGACTGGTTTTACAAATTGATTTTACAGACATAGATCCCAAAGCACCCCACTTACAAACTGATGTTACAGATTGATATTACAGACATATATACATCCCAAGTACCCCATCACTCTTTTGAAGAAATTATTAATTTTACCAAAAGAAGAAAAACCTCTGGACAAATCCTTGGTATCCTATCCTCAATACAGGGGGAAAAAGTACAAAATTGTTTAAATGGCACCATAAAGCCATTCAAAGGCTCCTCTAAGGCAGTGTTATAGGTCAGTAGTGATGATCCAGAAGCAATTATGGGGTATGTTGTTTTATGCAAGTTCTATTATGATAAAAAACCAAAATAAAAAATCTATGCCAATGCTAAAAATTATCATTTCATTTTTTTTCTTTCTTAATAGGACTGAGTTAGCCTGAGAGTGCTTTGCTCAGAATACTAAAATTCAATATCATTTATAGCATTTTTCTGCAAAAGACTAGTGGCACTAGTTTGTTTCTGTTTTTGTGTTAGTTTATTTTTTTCATGGTATCAAATAAGTATGTGTATTTCCTTGATTATAAATAGACAGGAGAAAAGCAAGAGGAGAAAGCAGATAGGTAGGTCTTATTATAGCAGACCAGTATGCCTTTGTTTTCATTTCCTTTCTTTTTGTGTCTGTGAGATGGTTCCCTGAGGAAGGAAAGCTGAAATAAGTTCATCCTGCCCTGCCCTGATGAGATGGTGCTGGAGTAGAGCCAAAGCATATGGTTGACTCCATTTTGATCATCTGACAAAGCTGTGGTCAGTCAATTAGCAGCTAAGCTGCTTAGCCTAGGAGCTAACTGGAAACATATGGATATAAGTGAGTTAAGAGATAATCTGGTACTTTAGAAATCAAGGAGAAAGTAAAACACAGATCATTTGAAAGGGAAGCAAATCGAACCTGGTATTGTGGGGTGGGTCTGACCCAAGAGAGTCCTCTAATAGTTTATAGTCAATATTAGCATGAAATTAAACATTGTAAGTCATTCAACAATTATCAAAAGGAAATTTACTATACTTAGCCATGGCTGAAAAAGAATATACATTGATGACTCTGTGTGTTGATTCAACTCCTTGAAATTTCCCTGCCTCTAAATTAATAATAATAGCTTGCAGGAATTAATGCTATGCTGTATCATTTAATAATCAGTATTACTCTGTAATCCATTCCCCATTTTGTGAAACCCCATTTCTCAGTCTAGCTCAAAAGATAATATCTCTGAACTAAAGGCTAGGTTGAAGAGTGTGATCATTCTTAGCCCCCAGGACATTTACTTCCCAATTTAAAGTGAAACCTTTGCTTTATTTACAGGTAAACAAAGAACCTACTTGCCCTAGGCCCCTCCCCAGGATATGGCTCTCCAGCACTTACCTATCCTTTTCAAAGTTCGAGGTGATTTGATATCCAAGAGGAAGGCTAAGGGGAAAGGGGGACCTGATTGAGGTGATTCTGATTTTCTGACCAGGACTACTAGAAGTGACAGAGATCCATCAAGCAATGAGCATCCCTTAATTGTTAGAAAGCTTCATGATCACTCACAGACAAAGGTCAATTCACTTTTCCCCTAGTTGCAACTTACCTTAAGGCTTTTTAAACTACCCCCAAAGGTCCCCCTTCTTTCAAGTTTCTATAGGGTCTCAATAAACATGGTCTTTTCAGTTCCATGGGGTTGCTGACATAGTGAGGAGTCCAGTCTGACCTATTTGTTAACAGCTGTATGCTTCACTGCTAATAAACTGTAATCTTGCCTTGGATAAAATGGTGCATCAACTTGCCTCAATATCATTCTACAAGCCACAAACTAGTATTAATATAATCCTTTAAGGTTTACAAAGCATTTTACACATTTTTTTTATTTAAACTTACAACTCTCTGCCATAGGTTCTATTATTTTATTAGGGAGGCAATTGAGGCTGAGCAAGGCTAATACAGGGTCAATTGACTAGTAAGCGTCCAAGGCAATATTTGACTTCAAATCTTCCTGACTCTGGTACAATGATTGTTCCACTTTGCCACCTAGCTATCTGTAATTATTATTTTAGTTGCCCATCATGCTGCACCAGCAGAAAAATCAGAGGGGATCTAGAACTCTTTCATACTTATGGGACTCGGGAATAATATCAATTGTTTACACCTTTATTTCCCTGAGCCAATAAAGTCTTAAAGGTGATTTCAAAATCATTTAAGGAAAAATTAGCCTAACTTGCATTGAGATGGTGAGCTAAGATTTTATATATACCATGGATATGTATATCTGAGGCAAGAGTGAATGAATAAATAAGCAATGAGGACAATATGGAAAATAATTTGGCTTATTTAGCATGCCTGAAGTGTCATAACATGTCTGAACTGTCATCTTTTATGCCAGGACAGTGCCCTGACTATATCTTCCCTTCTTTGTAAAACCATGATGCTTTGAGCTTCAAATGAGTTGTGTTTCAGCAGTCAAAATTTATCAGTTCTACTCTTGGCTATACCAAGGTACTGATGACATCATTATCATCATCATCATCATCATCATCATCATCAACAACAACAACAACAACAACAACAACAACCGATATTTTGAGATAGGTTCCATTTGCTGCAGAGTTAGAAATGCCTGATTCTCCTCTTCCTTACTGCTGTTCACTTTAAGAAAAGAATAAGTCAGTTAAGAAGCCTCAATACAGTCATGACACTGAAAGACACCAACAAGATAAGTGTAGAACCTAAGTGCTCACTCAGGATTTGAATCATCCTTGTAATACACCAAGTTAAACTGATATAGAAGGTATGTGCTGATTTAAACAGAAGAGACAAAGAAAGGATCTTGAAAATTAAGGGAATATGTGTACATGGCCACTAAGCCATTTTGTATAACAACTAGGAAAAGTCTCTTTCATGAAGGATCAAAGGCTGGGGGTAATTTACAGATAAGAATCCATAAATATCTTATTGACTTGTATAGTCTTTCTGAGATAGTTAATCAGATCCTATCTATCAGCTTGAAACTAGTTGTATATAGCAAAGTTGAATGCCTAGTATCTCCACTAATAAATTGATTTCAATAACTTTTTTTAAAATAAAGTATATCTTATCACCTCTTAGGCAATAGTGAATCAAATAATGGACAAATCAAAAAGACACATGCTCAGAGAAAGGTATCTTCTATCATACAAGTCTTCCCCTTGATCTTAGCTAAAATAGGAGAAAAGCAAGGGAGGAAAGGAGTCAGAAAAGGCTAGGTTAAACAGATTGGCATGACCATATCTTGTCTTGCCTTATGTATCTGTGAGTGTGTTCCCTGAAGTAGATGGTGTTCAGGGGGCATGTTGCTATGCGCCCTGAGATCAGAAGCACAAATAACAACAGCAAAGGAACCATTATCATACTCAGAGGAATATTGTCATCAAGACAGTAAGACATTAATGTGGAAGGAAAGTCAAAACTTTCAGTCAAGTGCTCATTTATCCCAGTCTGGTGTTAGGTCTCACCAATGTTCACCATTTTTTCATTTAGATTAGTCCTGTTATTCCTTTCCAATTATCCACATATAAATCCACAGATTTCATTTCCCTTCCCTTTTAGAATGTAGTCTCCTGAAAAACATATAAAAGCATATATCTTTTTTGTTCAGTTCCCTAAAGCTCTGATCCAGAGGAGATGAATAAATTCACATTAAGGTCAATTGAGGAAAAAAACCCAGACACTTTAAAGGAGAGATTTCTTTAGCATACAAGGTCCTATGATTCTCCTAGCTATGAAACTGCAGAGTTCTGATTCTCCAATTAATTTTGCATGCTAAATGAGACAAGGTACTGAGGGTGAAAAAAAAAAGACCTGATCAAAATACATTGTTTGATAAGGCCCAAATTCTAGTTGATAAGCCTTTGCTTATTATTATACTGTGTTAATAGTTTATCTATGAGTGTGGCCCCAGTGCTTTGAGGGATTGATTAAATCTTACCATAGATCTGTGCTTCTGTCACCCTAGGTCATCATTTGTCAGTGTCAGGTCAACAGTGTCAATGGACACTTCAAAACTGGGGTAGTTTTGGTTAGCATTTTTGATCACCTATTTTAACTGAGATTATTGATTTCAATGAGTGTTTCCATTCTTGTCCAAAAGGAAAATAGTCATACTGACTCATAGCTGTATCTTAACTTTAGCAAACCTAGCCAAATTTATTTCCACCAGAAATATGAGTATTTAACACCATTAGACCTTAAGACTTCTGTGTTTAAAAAATAAGAAGAAGAAGAAACTACACAGGAGAAAACAAGGTGAGTTCACAGGTCTAATATGTAATAAAATATCCTTTCCTTGAACAGAGATTATTGTTTATCTTATGACAATGGCTCAGACTCAACAGCAGAACAGGGGGTCCCTGGCTTGAATGCACAAACTTTTGCCTGTTAAAAATATCACACTGAGGACTAAAGCCAAACTCTATTTAGGGGAAATGGGTTTTAAAAGACCATAGTTCTTTGTCATTACTCTACACATAAATAACCTTAAATGCCTGAAATAAATATTATTTAGCTTTCCTAAGGCATACTGGCATAATACGACTCACTGAAACAATTAAACAACAAGATTATAGGGAAAGATTTACTAGGTTTTTTTTTTGTTTGTTTTAAATCCCACAAGTCAATTTTCTGCATGGATAATGAAAATTCTGGCCTGGTTGTTGCACATCAGTTCTACACATCTCATGACAAAAGAGACAATGACTAAGTAGGGGACATACAGAGGAGGACAGCCAGAATGATGAGTAGTCTGAAAGTCATATCTTATGAGGGATAGTTGAAGGAACTAAATGTGTTTATCTTATAAAAGATGGGACAGTAAAACGTGTGTATGTGTGTGTGTGTGTGTGTGTGTGTGTGTGTGTGTGTGTGTGTGTGTAGGATAGCTATCTTCAAATACATGAAAGTCATGTATGTAGCTTATTTTATTATGCTCAAAGGGGCAGAACCAAGACCACTGAGTAGAAGTTAATAAAGGAAAACATTTTCTTTCAGCATAATAAAAGCTTTCGTAATTAGAGTTGTCAACCATTGGAATGAACTACCTCACAAAGCACAGACTGGATGAGCATTTGTTAGGGATATTCTAGATGGGGTTACTGCATGGGATTATATAGTTAGAATCTAGAAAAGACTTCAGGAATCATCTAATTTAATACCTTCAGTTTCATAAGCCAGGAAGCCCAACAGGACTATGGAATCAGGACCTAAAAACAAGAATTGGGACCTGGCTATAAATTGAATAATTCCAATTCCTATCTTTCCATTAAGCCATTTTGCTCCACAAGATGAGATTACAGAAAAAAATGAACTAAGGTGATCTTTAATGTACATTCTAAGCTCACCGACCCTAAGTGTGCCTTTTTGTCAAAATTCCATAGTAAGGCATGAAACTAGGTGAAGGACATACACATACACACAATTTAAATCAGACAATGTAATTGAACTACATACAGTATTCCTCATGAAGTTCCAAACACTATCTAGTTCCAGGTTTCATCAATCAATCATCCAATACCAAATTTATATATTTGCCAATGTCAGATAATCAAAATATTTATTCTATTAGAATTAGCTATAAAATATTATCTAGTATTATACCATATATCTGAAGGAAATTTGTAAGTTATTTAACTTAAGATTTAAATGAAACTAATTGGGGCCTGTAGTGCACACACAAACACACACAGAGTACACATTGGGAAACATGTATTCCAAATTCCAAATTATACAGTTAAGAAAACTGAGAACTAGAAGGGTTAACTGATTGTCTAAGGGTACATAGTTAATCAGCTAGCAAGACTAGACTAAAACTTTAGTCTCCTTTACTTTGGTTTTTTTCAACTGTAAAATGGGGTTATAATCACATCTACCTCACAAAGTTATTGTAAGGACCAAATGAAATAACACTTATAAAAAGCACTTAGCACAATGCTTGGCATATTACACATGCTATATAAGTATTTATTCCCTTTTCTTTCCCTTCCCCCTCTATTAATGTGAAGTCCAGTGCTTTTTCAATAAACTGATTCCTACCTTGATATTTTTTTTTCTGTATCTGAATTACATGCAGTTTTATCTGACTTCAGGATTAAATAATATATCTTAATATTTTATTGCAACATTCAAACCATTATTCAAAAGTCAATACTTTACCTTTTGTTACCCATATTAACAAATATCCTTTGTTTGAGATTTCATGGCTTGCCTTGAACTTTTAGCAGCTTCTCTATCTTTGTCTTTTCCAGCTCAAATGCTTCATTATATCCTTTCTATCCTTCAGCACCCTCCCTGTTATTCTGAACCCCTCCATCATTTTTCATGTACTCTTCAGGTTCTATTGCCCATGATTGGCACTCACATTTTATTCACCTTGAAAACTACCTTGCCTGTGGAAACCAATGGTAATTGTGCCATTGTTTCTATTCATTAGGCAGACCAAATCCATGCTTTTTAATGTAATAAAAAATGCTTTAACTAGGTGACTTATTCTGTATAGCAAATGTTATGTTATATATGGATTTCTCTCTAACTTTCTAGTTGTAATGGGATTATTTTAGTCAGACAATTCTTAAGGTTGAAGTATTTTTCATTATTTCTAATTCTGTATTAAGTTCCTATTGTCTCTATGCAAAAAGAAGCTCACGGAAATAGAGGGTTCTCAAAAATGAGCAGGTCACAACACCGTGCATCATTTTCTGTCGGCTTTTAAAAATCCCATACTGACAGTTAAATTCCATCACAGAAATATCCAGTATGGGAATGAACCTGTTGCATTGATTAAAACTTAGGATCACAGTATGAAATGCAATTATTTAGTACTATAAAAAAATAAAATACACCCATAGATGAAAATGTAGTAATGTAATTAATTCCTCCCTCTGAGTATAATTGAACTGTTTTATTTAGCAGCTGTTCATAGAAGTAATACAGTATTATTTAGGCACTAGGCTCATTTTTACACTAGGAAAGTAAAGCAAAGATTTTTTTCTTTTGGCATAGCAGCAGAAACATTTCCATAGATCGAGACTTTTGGTTAGTGGTATAGTCACCATTTGCAGAACTCATAGTTATATTTAGCTAGGTCTTAGACTCATAGATTCTCTCCAATAAAAGAGAGGGAAAATCAGCAAAATTGGTTACAAAAATACTCAACAGAAGAGTAAACTTTTTCCATGATAACATATCAACCTTGGGTCCTATATATGTTCATAGTCTCCATCTGCTTTCTCTTTCATTTCCTCAGTCCTCTATCAGTACATAATTCATTTGAAATTGTATTGCCCTATGTCATTGAAGCATGTCATATTTTGTTTTTTTTGCTTGTTTGTTTGTTTTCTTATGTTGTTGAGTCATTTCAGTTGTGTCCAACTCTTCCAGACCCCATTTAGGGTTTTAGGTCCACAGTATTTTGGATTGTGCTACTTTAGCTTTCTATGCAGGATCTGGCTGTGATAGTGATGTATATGCTGCAGTATGCCCTTTGCCTTATTTGGGGAAGCTATGTTTTTGCAAGCACTATTTCAACACTGATTCTATTGTTTGACTTCCTTAGGAACCCTTCTATCACCCCAAGGGGGACTCCAAAGAAGCTGCTCATTAAGTTAAATGTTCCACAGTAATTATAATTATGGCTGGCTTTACCTGTAGATAGAATAGGAAGATCCCTATAAAGTTTGATTTCAGGGGTGACAGGAATTCTTCTCCCGCATCATCAAATAGCCTTCCCCAACTGCCCCCCGATGCCTAAAATTCAAATAAATGGGATAAAGTCTTGTATCCCATGACAAACCTGACTTAAGTACAAAAATTCTCTGCCAGTTAATAGATTGACTTGATTTCCTGCTGAAATAAAAACGACTGAGATCTTTCTCTTGAATCATAGACAGAGATAGAAGGGATGTTAATGATCTGATGCTCCCATTTTACAGATGAAGGGTGTGAAGCACAAACTAGTAAAGTGACTTGCTCAACCTGCACAGGTGATAAATTGTAGTGCACATATCCATATGTAGGTCTTTTTACTGCTTACTGAACACTACAAATTTAAAGCTTCCTTTGGTGTGGAGGAATGTGGAGGTGAATTGTGGGAATGAGGAGATCAGACAAATTGTGTCTAGGTCATTGTCAAACAAAGGATATGTGTCTGAGTACCAACAAGGTACAGTATTAACTTTTACTTAAGTTTTAAAATTCCATTCTCAATGCAAGTATTATTTATCTTACAGGCTTTCTTGAAATGAAAATTTATTGTTATATATTTAGAATCCCCTCTTATGTTCTGCTATGCACACAACATCCTTTTATTTCTTTCTAACTTTTTATTTATGTTCCAATATTTAAGTTTATGATGTGTTTTTGTTTCTTTTCTCTATTCTGTATTTGTATTCTAGAGTTTGAGTCTAAAATAAAATCCAAAAAAAGTCATAAAAAAAAGTTTTAGGGGCAGGTAGATGGTACAGTAAATAGAGCACTGGCCCTGGAGTCAGGAGGACCTGAGTTCAAATCTGGCCTCAGAAACTTAACACAAAAACTAGCCATGTGACCTTGGGCAAGTCACTTAACCCCAAATTGCGCTCCAAAAAATGTTTTAAAATTCAATTAAATGAAGAATGGTTTAGTGAAGAATTTTAGAGCCAGAGAAATTAAGTGAATTGACTAAGGTCATTCAGGTAATATATGGCACAGTTATGCTTTGAGCCCAGATCCTCAGAATCCAGAGTTTACATACTGATATCTTTAAATTCTTAAGCATCCAGCCTTGTGTACACTAAAAGGTTTGGATTTCTCAGAGAATTCTCCCATTTGTCAGATGCTTTGTCATCATGGAGATACAACTTGCTATGTAATACCTCTTATGTAATAGTAAGGCAGTAGTTTTATCACTGTCCATAGCCAAACTTATATTATTGTTGCAATCATTTAAATGCCTATGTTGACTCAATTCTTAAAGTAAGGGTAGGAGAAATGTTGCATTTGGTAACATGTTATGGAGATTTCCCTTAGCTCCTTTTTGGTTAATTTTGTTCCACTTTGAGTTCAGAAAAATGAAGACTTGCTTGTGTTAGTAGCAATAAAAATGAAATGAAATATTCTTATACCACTGGCTATAGGCCTCGTCATTCAAAGATCCTATTGACAAAAAAAAAATAAAGTATAAACATTTATCAAGAGTTTATACTTTCTTGAACTTCATCTTCAGTATTGTCAGCCACACATAGACTCTCATCAATCATATTCTTAAAAGTGGGTTCTGTGATATTTTTGATTGAAAAAAAGTTATTTTTATTCAGGTGGGATGATGGATAAAAGCAAGAGTTCTTCTTTTTCTCTGAGTAGCATTTCCTGGAATAGCTATTATTTTTATCAGATTTTTCTTTCATTTAAAGAAAAATAAAGATATGTATTTTAGATTCCGTTTTATGTGATACAAAATAACAAAGAAACATAAATTTTACTCCTCTCCTTTTTCTCATTTCACTTTTCCTCTTCCTTTTTTAATAACTCACATTTTGCGAGTTATTGAAAGTGCTAGAAGACTTTTCTCTCTTTCCTTAATCCTTATTGGTCTATTTTTTATATGCTTGCTGCATTGTTATTTTAGATCCAAATCCAAATGTGGAGATAAACCTAAAATAATTACTGTCTCCCACATACATACCACTGTGAACCCAAGCACTTCCAGATGTAATATGATTAATGAAAAGAGCATGGAACCGATTATTTGCTTGCTCTTCTCTCTCCCATTACTTTAAATTTATTTTGTATATCTGTATTTATTTATCAGTGTATATGGTGTCTAACTTCTTTCCTCCCATCCACATATACAAAGCAGAATGTAATATTCTTGAGGCAAGAATAGTTTCTAGTTATTAATTTGGAGTTTTTATATACCTACTGCATAGCACCTGGGCCTCAAGGTCATATGTGGCCATCTTGGTCCTCAAGTACAGCCTTTTGACTGAATCCAAACTTCACAGAACAAATCCCCTTACTGCATTCTCAAGGTCACATATGGCCCCTAGGTCTTCATTAACTGAATTCAAACTCCATAGAATAAATCCTTTCATTAAGGGCATTTATTCTGTGAAGTTTGGATACAGTCAATGGGCTGCACTTGAGGACCTAGAAAGCCACATGTGGCCTTGAGCTCTCCCCTTACCCCAAGCCTAGCATGTAATGGGTGCTTAATTAATATTTAATAAAAAGAATTTGAAGTGGGTTTGATCCCAAGCTTACAAAGTTATTAGCTGTAATTAGGATTAATCTCTTTGCACCCCCCTTTATATCATTGTTATAAAATGACTCCTGGTGCAAGGTGGAGAGGTTAGGAAAGAATAGAATGGGGATTTTCCCCCCATTAATATTTACAGTTGAAACTGTTGTGTTGAAACAGGGAATGCAATTCAAACAAAAGAAAATGTTTATCGTGAGACAATGAAGAGGCAAATGGTGAGTGCGTTAGTAGGATGCAACATATTGCCAATGAGAAAGATTAAAGGAGACAATGATTTCAGAGAAATGAATGACAGGAAAAGATGACAATCTGGTCACATGGCAAGAGAGAGAGACTACATGTGAATTTCCCCAGTATTCCACTTTCATTTGTGTGAAGTCAGGGAAAAACAAGAAAAGTCTTCAGCATGTTGGGTAGACCTACTGCAGTGATATTATCAGAAGCTATGTACAAGAGTGGCACAGGATGAATATGCTTGGATGAGTTGCAATCTGCAATCATTGGAGGGCATCCAAATTGATAAAATCATGGATCTAATTCTGTATTTTGAGTTCAACATTTCCTATCGACTTCCCTCTTATTCTCTTTAAAAGCTCCTGGCTACAACTGATGTGATGTGAATATGTCCTGAGGACACTGAGATGTCTACCAAATATCAAATTTCCAGATACAGTAACATCCTATTATGACATCTTGCCATTACAATGATGCCAAGGAACAGATTTCATATCTATGTCAATTTTCCAAGTTACAATTACAGAGTCCCTATGCAAAATTAGCTATGTAGTGAAGGTGATTTAATTCATAATGTAATTAAATCCATTGAAGGGTGAAAAGTAAATGAGGCCAATTTATAGTGTTTGCCAGTACCTATATAATTTGCTGTAATTTAACTTTTTTCCTTCAAATTTTGGGTATTTGAATATGTACAGGGTGAGTGTGGTCAAAGGAATTTTTAAAAAATACTTGCATCATATATTCATTTGGTAATAAGTCCATTGTAATATGCAAAATATTTGACAAAAGCCAGACTAGAAAACACTTAGACCCAAGTGATTGCAGATCCTTATTTCTATGTTTCAGAACCAGGAAATGTGACATGGTTTAACTGATTGATATGATCTTATAATACTGTAGTGTGATATTTGCAATGTTCTATTTCTTTCCCTGGAACATGGCAAAGATCTGAAGGAGGAATCATCTATGGATCCTCTAATGCCTTTAGGAGTTGTCTAGTTCCTTTTATTTTCTCTCCCACCTCACAATGTGAAATTCTAGCAGGACTCACTGAAGGAATTTTGTATTCCTGGGGTCTCAGGATTGGTTATAGGACACACAAAAACCTAAGAAAAATCTACTCCTTCTAACTCTTTCCAAACATGTTACTGGTCAGCTGAGCTGCAAATCTGCATCCAGCCAACCAAGAACAGTTTTGATTAACTTTTAGGTCTCAACTGGCTAGCCCAATCAGCCTATTAGTGATAGTGGACAAAAACATTTTGTAAGTCATTGACTATATCCCCTTCCACTATACATTAGTCATTCAACTGAAGATAGTGCCAGACAGCAATATGAAGTTGGAAATGTCTATTGTTATTTGGAGAATACTATATTTTGTATCTTCATTCTACTTGTAAATAACTGGGGGGGCAGGGTGTGTGTGTGTGTGTGTGTGTGTGTGTGTGTGTGTGTGTGTGTGTTTATGAGAGAGACAGAGACAGAGAGAGACAGAGAGAGACAGAGACAGAGACAGAGAGAGAGAAAGAATTAAGAGTAAGGCAGGAAGGGTTTAAGTTAGAACTGACTGATCATTGATCAAGCATGGGTATATTATAGAGGGGAGAGGTGTAGGTACAGATGAGTAAATAATAATTAGCAATAAAGGTAGAGTCCTTTAGGTTCTACCTTCTCTAGACCTTGACAGATTCGTGTTCAAATTGCAGATTGAATATTATCTTATTTCTGTGTCTCTTTTGACCTAATCATTGTTAAAAACTGTGGATATCTAAAATTAACGTTGGTCTGGTCATTTTATTACTCATCATGCTAACAGATTCTGGGAGGGAATAATGTTGAAACAGTAAAATATTAATAGTGATGAAAATTAATTTAAAAATAAATGAAAAGAAAGCTGACAACACCAGAAAGCAATCTCTGCCACATTCCTGAATCAATACTTACGATAAAATAAAATAAAATAAAAAACTTCCTTCCAGAAAAGTTTGGTGAATAAGCTCCTCCAAAGGATGGTTTGCTGTACTGGGACAAGGAATAGGCAAGGTCTGTCTACAATCAAAATGAGCTGTTGGTCAGAAAATGGCTTTCATGTTACTATTCAATCTTGCTGCTGTCTATTGCAGATGCCATTTTCTTACCTCTCTCTGGATGATTCCCAAGCTCAATGAAGCTTTTAGCTTGTCTTGAGTCAAGCATTACCCATTGTTCTCACTAACTGATGCTACCATTAATGTCTTGGGTGGCCCCAAGAGATCCCCTGGCTCGAAAACCTTGGATATACACTCTATTTAACCTTTATCCTCTGGTTTCCTTAAGTACCTTCAAAACAATTCCCAGCTGTGTTATAGTCATGTAGCACATGGGAAATAAAACCTCCTCAGTAAATGTTCCCAACTCAAACCCAGGCATTGTTAGAAATGTAGTTCATTTCCTGACTTGCCTATGCCTGTAAGAGGTATCTGAAAGGAATTCAAATGACCTCTAACTATGGAATAAACTTTAATCATATATTTTGAATGAGCACCCTACACCTGTAAGTTATGTCTTGGGAATAAAAAGATGATTTTGTGGAATTTAGACTTTTTCATTTTGTTAAAAGAAGCTGCTGCCCAAAATGCAGTGTCCTAGGGAGAAAAATGGGCATTGGGGTACTGGACAAAGAACTGGCTTAAGAGTCTGGAAGATTTGGCTATATAAGTACCCCTCTGACACACATTGGTTTTCTATCCATGGTCAAGTAGTAACCTCCAGTGATCCAGGCATCTCTCTAAGACTATGAATTACAGATTAAAGTGCATATATACATTGGTAGAAGGAGGTTTTCTAACCAAAGTTTCCCATTCTTATGAAATCATAGGTAAAGGCATGAGCATAACCACATGTTGACACTTCTACTCAACCTCAAAAAAATAAAAATAAAAAAAGAAAAGACAAGAACAAGACACAAGAGTAAACCCCATTTGCTTTAATTATTTATGTGTACATTGAAGGGCTTTGGCTGTTTCTAAAATAGGCTTAATTTGTATTGCTAAGTATTATCCATTTTTTCCAACTCTCAAGTAACAACTATCATTTCATTGAACAAGTAAACATTGATCATAGACTCTAGAATAATTTAAAATACGGCAGAGATTTTATACTATCCATCTGAAGAATTAGATTATCTACTTAAAGAAGGCAAGACAATTTATACTCCCTGTTTCAGAGAACCAAAATTAATAACCACTGACAAGAGGCCATCATTGATAGAATAAACCACTGAGGGGACAGAACATGGAAATGGCCTCAGGCCTCAGGTCCCATGTCCTATGCAAATTCACTCCAGCTCAACTTCCATTTAAAGCTTCTAAGACCATTTCCTTGGTTGGTGGCTATAAATTTTACTACTGTACCATCTGAGATGGTTATAATTATAGATGGTTAGGTTCCAGTGTGTGGGAAAGTTGTCTCTTTAATCAAAAGTAACACCTCAGAGTTGATACTCAATAAATGTTTATTGAGGGTAATGATACTTTCACATGTCTCTGAGCTTCAAGGACAAAAGTAAAACAACTTCAGACCTTGGGTAAAAATTGCATTGCCACATATCAAAGTACACTATTGAATACCTTGTGGAGATGGACAAGATGCAATGGAGCAGTAAATTTCTAAGCCATTGATGATTAAGCAGGAAAACCCAACTTTTGCCTTTTATTCTCTCTCATCCTAGCCAATCACTTGTCAAGTCCTGTCAATTTTACCTCCATAAATCTTTCTCATATGTTCTCTTTCCTTTTGTCACAGTTTAGACCCTCATCAGCTCTTTTTTTTTCTTTTTTTTTTTTTTTTTTTGCTTTTTGGAGGGCATTTCGGGTTAAGTGTCTTGCCAAAAGTCAAATAGGTAGTTTTAGTGTGAAGTGTCTGAGGCTGGATTTGAACTCAGGTGCTCCTGACTCCAGGGCCTGTGCTCTATTCACTGTGCCACCTAGCCACCTCAAGACCCCCTCCCCCACCCCCATCAGCTCTTACTTTTGTTGTTGTTATTGTTCAGTCCTTTCAGTGCTATCTGATTCTTCTTGACCCTATTTGGGATTTTCTTGGTAGAGAAACCTGAATGGTTTGCCATTTCCTTTTCCAAGCTCCTTTTACAAATAAGGAAACTGAGATCAAAAGAGTTAAGTGATTTGCCCAGGGTCACATAGCTAGTGACTGAGGCTGGATTTGAACTCAGATCTTCTTGACTCCAGGCCCAGCACTCTATCCTCATCACTACCTAGCTTCCATGCTTAGCTTTTAATAAATTATTGTAATAATTATCTCAATTCACCCCCGCCCAAAAGAAATTCATCTTTAACCAAGTGTAGCAGCAAGTATTCTAGAATACCCAGGATGGCTTCTAGCACAGGTTCTTTGATCTGCTTTTCTAAAGGAAAGCAACTCAAAAAGGGTTAACAATCTTACTTTAATCAAACATATATCATTTACCAAGTTCAGAGGGAAAAGTCAACTCCCTGAACTTCAGAGAAAATATAAACAAAGTTACAAGCAGACAAAAATACAGACAGACAAAATAACACAATTACATAGACAGGGCTTCTAGCTGTCTGACCATTATACCCATACTTATTCACCAGAGAAAGAAGCACCAATATCTGGCTTTTCAAAGCCAGGGGGGCTCAACAGCTGCCCAGAGTCTCATCTGGTCAAATCACACAACTCTTCCCAAAGTAAGACCCAAAGCAAAACCTCACCTCATCCTTCTCCAGGGTCAGAGAACATCACAAGCCTCCTGATCCACTTGACTACAAAGTAACAAAAGTTGTGCCTTCCTGAAAAACAAGCCTCTGTAAAAGCAAGCTCTACCCTTTAGCAAACTTTGCCCCCACAGGCTCCATGTAACCACATTCAGTCTATTAGGGGGGCACAATATATCAAATCAGGGAAGGTATACAAGTTCAATTTAGGCTTATTAAGGAATAGGGAAGATCTTCAAATTCCCATTACCATTACACCCAGCTGCCAAAGAGATATTCCTAGAGCACATGTCTGGCCATTTCATCTGCCTTCTTGAAGAAGTCTAACACTTTTCACACAAATAAAGTCAGATCTAACTAATTGGAAAAACATCATGGCTGGGGTGAGCTAATATAATAAAAATGACAATTTTACCTATTATATATTTAGTGCCATACTAATCAATTTACTAAAAAACTACTTTATAGAGCTACAAAAAATTGTAACAAAATTCATTTGGAAGAACAAATGGTCCAGAATAACAAGGGAATTAATGAAAAAAAAAAGCTAGGGAAGGTGGACTAGCTATATCAGATTTTAATCTGTATTATAAAGCAGCAGTCATCAAAATCATCAAATTGGTACTGGCTGAGGAATAGAGTAGTGGATCAATGGAATAGATTGGGCACATGAGACTCAGCAGTCAATGACTATTGTAATCTACTGTTTGATAAACACAAAGACCCCAGTTTTGGAGAAAAGAATGCACTATTTGACAAAAACTACTGGGAAAACTGGAATACAGTATGGCAGAAACTGGGCATAGACCATTATCTAACACCATATACCAAAATCAAGTCTAAATGGGTGCATGATCTAGGTATAAAGGCTGATACTATAAGCAATCTGGGAAAGCAAGGAATAGTTTACCTGTCAGATTTGTGGACAGAGTAAGACTTTGTGACCAAACAAGAATTAGAGAGCATTATAAAATGCAAAATGGATAATTTTGATACAATAACTTGAAAACCTTCTCACAAACAAAGCCAATGTAACCAAGATTAAGAGGGAAGTGGAAAATTAGTAAAGAATTTTTATAATCTATGTCTCTGATAAAGGACTCATTTCTAAAATATACAGAGAACTGAGTCAAATTTATAAGAATACAAGTCATTCCCCAATTGATAAATGGCCAAAGGATATGAACAGGCAGTTTTCAGAGGAAGAAATTAAAGATATCTATAAGTATATAAAAAATGCTCTAAATCACTATTGATTAGAGAAATGCAAATCAAAACAACTCTGAGGTACCACATCTCACCAGTCAGATTGGCCAAGATGACAAAACAGGAAAATTACAAATGCTGGAGAGGATGTAGAAAAAATTGTAACACTAATGCATTGCTGGTGGAGTTGTGAACTGATCCAACCATTCTGAAGAGCAATCTGGAATTATGCCCAAAGGGCTATAAATAATTTCATACTCTTTGACCCAGCAATACCACTTCTAGGATTATATCCCAATGCAATCATAGAAGTGGGAGAAATACTCATATGTACAAAAATATTCATAGCAGCTCTTTTTGTGGTGACAAAGAATTGGAAATTAAGGAGGTGCCCATCAATTGGGAAATGGCTGAATAAGTGTGGTATATGAATGTAATGGAATACTATTGTGCTATAAGAAACAAGGAGCAGATAGACTTCATATTTACACGGAGAGGCTTATACAAACTGATGCTGAGTGAGAAAGGGAGAGGCAGGAGAAATTTGTAGACAATTACAGACACAACATATGTGTGATGACCAACTTTGATAGACTGGACTCTTTTCAGCAATGCAGGGTTATAAGTCAATCTCAAAAGACTCATGATGGAGACTAATATCTAGATCCAGAGAAAGAACTAGAAAGAACCGAGTTTGAATCCAGATTGAAGCAAATTACCTGATCTTTTTCTTTTTCTTGTTTGTTTTTTTTCCTCTTTCCCATTGTTCATTCCATCTGATACAATCCTTTTTTATATCCTGACTAATGCCTAATGTGAAAGTATTTGCAGATCCTATACTTGATTACATGTGCCTTGGAGCGGGGGAGGGAGGGAAAGAAAAATTGAAACTCAAGGAATTGAGGAAGTGAATCTTGTAAACTAAAAGTAAGCAAATGAATTAATAAAGACCAAACAAAAATTTTTTAAAAAGTCTAATGATTCCCTATTGCCTCTTCGATAAAATTCAAACTCCAGTGTTAAGCACTTTAAAAAGTCTTTACAATCTGGCTCCAACCTACCTTTCTGTCCTTTATATAATAGTTCTCTTCATGATATTGCTTTGTCAATTGTATACATTTTCACCACTTGTGACACAGGTCTGGTGTGAGCCCTCTTCTCACTAATACCTCTTAAAACTTCTCTTTTTCCTCCAAAACTCAACTCAAGTGCCTGTTACTCTGTGAGGACTTGATTCCCCTCATTTTGAGTACTACCCCACCAAAAAAAATCATCTTGCACTTAATTTACATAGTGTTTATACTTATATTACCATGCCTGTGTCCTTTCATAAGACAAACTTCCTGGACCTCAGTTTTCTCAGCTGTAAAATGATGGTACTATTATAGATAACTTAAATTTGAGTCACTTAAATTTGAGGTTTTAGATCTGTGGTCCTATGTTCTCTGCTCCAATAAAATGTAAACTACATGAAGGCCAAGACTGGCATTTTTTTGTCTTTGTGTTTTTAGTGCCTATTCTTGATGCATAATAGGTGCTCAAAAATGCTTTGCGGTTGTTATTCTGCTTACATATGATTATCAAAATCCCAGGACATTAACAAGTTAGCTTTATATGCCACAATGGGTCCAGAATTTCAATTCTGTCTTTTACCTAAATTTGGCTAAATTAGAAGTCATATTTTCAATATGGTAAATCAGTATCTTTCAGTAGAGAATTTATAATTAAAAATCTTTACAGTTTCTTGATAGTCTTACTAAAATGTCACCAATACCTTTTCTGGGTAAGCTTGGGGCCTGAGGAAAAACATAATATATGTCCCACTTCCCCAATGAAAATGCACACCAATGAAATCCACACTCAGTGGCACTGAGAGTTTGAAAGCAAAGGATAAGAACAGGGTAGAAGGGTGATGGGGGAAATGGCTCCCAAGGTCAAGATCAAAAGGCTTAGATGGGAAGTGAAAGGATAAGAAAGACAAAAGGAATGGTTCTATTGAGAACAACAGTTTTGAATCAAGTTGGTCCTGTTCTATAGATACACACAAAGCCATTCTCTTGATTATCAATGACCCATTATGGATATTCATTATTATGGCTACAGCAGAATAGGGGAAGAGTTTGTTATCCTGGACCTCCACACTACCAATTCTCAATGTTTTAAAAGGTAATAATGTCACTTGAGAACTATAGCCATTTATCAGTATGTGTGAGCATGCAAGCTTTTAATGTTTTTTTAAACAAAGTTACATTTTCAGAATTCCCTCTTCCATAAAGACACTCTTTCTAAGTCACTGTTTGGAGAAAAGTTTAGGGGTACTGTGATGGAATTGTGATGATTGAGACAGGATCATCAAAGATTGAAGACACATGTGGGGGTTTCAGTAGGTTTGATTATAAATATGGGTATATGTTGAAGGGGAAATAAAAATGCCATACTCCTGACCCCCATTTCTCACAAGTACCACTGGTGAAAGCAAAAGGGGAAGAAAAAGTTGGAAAGAAACTGACTGCTCATAAATACTAGTATCCTATTTTTTTAAATCACAAACTACTTGTACCTTACCATCTTCCTACCACTACCAGCCTGAGTCACTAAGCAGTACTGGCCACCTGATCCCCAGGGCAGCACAACACAACACAGCATGACACAGGGGCCTGACTGACATGATTTACTGCTCCCTGAGGAGGATTCTGCTTGCCACTTTCAATTTACATTGAGTGTTCAGTGAGTCTGTTGGTGCTGAGGGAGTTAGCAATTTTAAAGGCTTTAGTGACATATTTGAGACTATTAAACTACCTTGAATTTATTAAAGTCAATCCATATACAACCTCAAAGAGCACTCAGTACTTATGAAACAATTTTCACTTTCAGACACACACATACTTTGCTTAAGTTATTGTGTGAAGCAAGAATGGACTGATGCCAAGGATATAGAACTTGGAGTCAGGACATCTGCACTCTGCTATTATAAGCAAATTCTACAAACTGCAATTCCATCATTTTTCAAATTATTTTAACATGTGCTCTACCCCTCTTTAATAATTATTGTGAAAGTAAAATGATACAATAGATCAAAGAGATTGGGAGCGTTGAAAAATTGGCAGGGTTATGGTATTTCATTAGGCATTGCCCTTGTATATTAAAGGAGATGATTTGGTTCAACTTAAAGAATTATTATAGACAAATGAGGACTGTAGAGAAATATTTTCTTCTACCCAGATAGCCTAAGCCTACATAATGCTTCCCTCCATGATTGTTACAGAGCATCTTCATTGACCTGCAGGTTAGAGAATGAATAGAAGTCAATACAATCTAAAAAGCTGTGGGAGCTTTAAGCAAAGCTGAAAAGCTGATAGAATAAACATAAGCATTTGACCCTTGTTCAGTACTCAGAGGAGATAATCAGATTTCAATTTCAGACCTTGAATTGGAATTATTTAATATTCTAACAAAACAGTATGATTTTGTAATGATTAGATGACTTTAAAGGAGAACCTATAGAGAAAGGCCAAAGGCATGATGGTGATTCATTACGGAGGAAATGGATCTATGTCACAATCTAATAATGGTCCTCAAGTATAATTTAAATTAAAGAAATGTTTTTACTTGCATTGTCTGAATATTTCAAAGAAAAGTGAAAATTAGAGGATTGACATATATTTTATCTTCTGTAATTCCTCTATTATGTGTAGACAAAGGGGAATCAAAATATTCATCTTAAGTTATAAACTTTAGTTTATAAGTTTCATAGGCATTATATAAGTGATTAGTGTTAGTGTTGTATTAGTGCATGTCCATATGTATCATGTAGAAAGTGGATCCCTTGATCAATTCTACATTTTTAGTTTGTCAGGGACAAAAATTCTAAAGCTGGGGTTGTTGACCTTTTTGTATGTGTATGTCATGGCGCTCAGGTGAAGATGATGATCCCTTTCTCAGTATTTTTGAGTATGTTTATAAATACATAAAATATATGTAAATACACCAAATACAAAGGATTCATTCCCATTCAATAAATATTAAGTGCCTGCTATGTACCAGCCACTGTGCTAACCACTGGGAATACACATAAGAAAGACAGTTGCTGCCCTCAAAATCTTACCATCTAACTGGGGAAGACAACACCAAAGGATTACCAAGTAAACCAATTATTTCATGTTCTCTTTCTATCTACACCCACACACATGAATGTACACACACACACACACACACACACACACACACACACACACGCAAACCTATATTTTAAAAGAACAGGTATACAGAATCCAGATTAAGAACAAATACTCTAGAGCAATCGGTTCAATGTATCACTAACTTTCTAATTCATTTTATAATACTGTTGAAAAGGAATTGTCAATAAAAAGAAACAAAGAAGAAATTTGATGACTTGGCTTTGTAAAAGAAAAGATGGCTATTTTGAAGTCAACTTCCCCTACCTCTACTGACAAAAAAATGCTGGAGATTCTGGTATTTTTGAAACTGATAATATTAGAAACAGAAAGAAATGCAAAATATTAAGATAATTTGGTATTAAACATTTTACCCTGGATTATTCAAATAATATATTCTACCTTGTGATTATTTTTTGCTACATGAACCTGTATTATTATTATTATTATTATTTTCCTTTTTAATGCAATACTGTCTATTCCTTTCAAGTAACTTACCTCAAAAAAACATTTAAGTGCTCATAATATGCAAAACAGTAGTCTAGGTAGAGGGAGGGCAAAGAAGGGATCTAGAGAAATGTCTCTAGAAAAAAACTAAAGTGGGAGAGTTCACTTTTAGTTGTTGGATGGAGTTTAGAGATCATGGAATGCCACCTTTATGAAGAAGGTAACATCTGAGTTAGGTCTTTTGTTAGAGAAGGACCAGATACCTGGTACTCTTTCAGTTAACAAAAAGAAGTTTACTTAACCGTAATCCAGGGGTGGAGAACCTATGGCCTTAAGACCACTTATGGCCAAACTTTCTATGAAATTTGGATTCAGTCAAAGGGTTGCACTTGAGGACCTAGAAGGCCACATGTGGCTTCAAGGCCACAGGTTCCCCACCCCTGCCTAAACTATCAAGGATACCTAACAGGGACATAGGAGCACTTAGCTTCTGGATCCTGTTTCCTGTGTATAAATGCACATCTTATTATTAGGTCAGGTTTTGATGATTCTTAGTCTTTGAACGTCCAACAAGTCTGAAGGATTCTGACCATATATATTTGGGTTTTTGATGACCTTAGGTAACAAGCATGCTATGTCAATAGATTCAATAACTACCAGAAAGCTGCCTCAAGGAAAATCCTGGCTTTTAGAGAAAATCTAGCCTTGCCTATGTTGAGGGGAGAGAGGAGCAGCTGGTACATATTGGTTCTATCACACCTCGATTTTAGGGTCAAAATGTCACATTCATTGGGCTCATTCTTACCTTTGTGCCTTTGTTCTTGAGTTTCTCTTTTTCAAATATTCTCTCTCCTCCCATCTTATTTATGTAAATCTTATTTAGGCTGAACTCATAACAATTCTTCCAGTCTTCAATCATCTTTCCCTTTCCTTAACACTTCCCCTTGTACTTATGCTCAGCTTTTAAATGTTTGCTAGATTTCTCAAATATGGCAGATCCATTCACTACCTAGATAAGGAGAATTGTATCTTTTCTTAAATTATTATTTCCTCTTCTCTCAGTTACCTTCTTTCTATAATGACCTGTTGGACTAGGTGGTTTCAAAGGGCTCTTCCAGCTTTAAATCTATGATCATACAAATTTTCCTAGTTTGACAACATAATATTATGTTCGATCTTATTTCAATACAATGAATATTGAAATTTTATACAATTAATCTATTTATATACCTTGATATTACTTGCATATGGCCTTGATTTATGCCCCTCTTACACTGCATTCATGTAACGATTCATGATATAATCTATATCACAAGGACCACCCTGTAAACTCTTTTGCACTCTGCAGGCATGGAAAAACAAACAAATAGCAACTGTTTACAATCTGACTGACCTTGACCCTAAATGATATTAGAGCTATAATCAATAACCTTTTCTAGAAGAGGAATAAAAGGTTTGGGATTGAAAATAGAGTTGTTCTGCAGGAACACTGATTATAATTTTGAACCAACTATACAAAATGACTTATAAAAACCTGAGTAATGTAACAACACTGAAACAAATTCACTGCTAAATGAAATAGTCTATTATATGTTTCCTTATTTTAAGGCAAAGTGATAAATGTCTATTTAGTCTGAATGTAATTAATCTCTTTTTTAAAGTAATTTTTAATATCTTTTGTTTTTATAGCACTTACATTGACTGTATCTATCTATACATCACTTTCCATTTAGCCATCCCAAATTTTTTTCTTAAAAGTTAGTAAATAAAGAAGAAGATACAAAAAATCAAAACTGATCAATACATTGATAATATATACAATGTTCCACAACAGTAGAAACTCTCATGTTTATAAGGAATAAGGGAAAGAGTCTTCTCTTATATCTTCTTTGGAGTAGGCTTATTCTTTGCTGTTTTACCATACTGAGTTTTGATTAATTTGTGGTTATTTTTTTCCTTTGAATTACTGTCATCATTATGTGTGTATACATATATATATTCTTTGTTTTTATTGGCTCTACTTCTTTCACTGTGCATCAGTTCATTTACATCCTTTCAAGCTTCTTTGTATACCTCATTTTTTAATTTTAGAAAAGAATATTATCACATTATATATATATATATACACACATATACATGTATCATAATTTACTTAGCCACTCCCCAATAGATGAGCACCTACTTTGTTTCCAGCTCCTTTCTTCTACAGAAATTGCTGCTTTTAATATTTTAATATATGAGGACTTTTTTTCTTATTAATGACTTCCTTGAGGCATATGCATAGTAGTGGAATTTGGGGGTCAATATATGAACACTTTAATCACTTTATGTGCATGACTTCAAATTGCTTTACAAAATGGTTATATTAATAAGAGCTCCATTAAAAATGAATTAATGTGCCTATCTTTCCACTACTCCTCTAACATTTACTACTCCTGTATTTATATATTTTTTTTACCAATTTGTTAGGTATAAAGTAAAATCTCAGTATTGCATTGATTTGCTTTTCAATTATCAAAAACATTAATTTATATAATTATTTAGCTTTTATATGTTATATATTATTTATTATATGATATGTAATATAATATATTATATATTATTTACCTTTCTTTAAACATTTCTCTGTTAGTGAATATTTTTTGATCTTATATATGCATTTGCTGTTTTAATAGAGTATCCCAAAACTCTGAGGTAAGCTATCAGTTTTTTTGTTTGTTTGTTTTGTTTTGTTTTTTTGCTTTTTGGAGGGGGAAAGGCAGGGCAATAGGGATTAAGTAACTTTCTCAAGGACACATGGATAGTGTAATGGAAATGCAAATTTAAAGATCTTCCCTGCCCCTAGCTTAAGAGCACCTGGAGCCTGTGGTGGCAGGCTTGTTTTTCAGGAAAGCCCATACCTTGATACTTTGTGATTGGGCAGTGGGTCCAGAAGGTTGTTACATTCTCTGAGCCAGGAGAAGGCTATATAAACCCTGAGGAGAGGCTTTGCTTTGGGGCTCACTTTGAAAAGTGTTGTGTGATTTGACCAGATGAGACTCTGGGAAGCCGTTGTTGAGAGCCCCCCGGCTTTGAAAACCCAGATGTTGATGCTTCCCTCTCTGGTAACTGTGATTTGGTATTGATGTAATGTTGGGACAGTTTGGAAGCCTGTCTGTTTGATTTGTAAGTTCTGTAACTCTGAAGTTTGGGGTGCTGACCTTTTCCCCTGAACTAGGTAATGTATGTTTGTTTGATTAAAGTAAGCTTGTTAACCCATTTTGAGTTGCTTTCCTTTTGAAAAGCAGATCTAAGAACCTGTGTTGGCAGCTACCCTGGGGATATTGGGGTGCTTGCTGCTACAGATAGTAAGTGGTAAGTATCTGAAGCTGGATTTGAACTCAGGTCTTCCTGATTCCAGAGCTGGTGCTCTATTCACTGCTCCATCTAGCTGTCCCAACTATCAGCTATTCTTAAATTTTTTATTTTAAGCTTTTAAGTACAAGCTATTAAAACTTATAACTTCCCTAAGACTTTTGGGAGATCCCAAAGCTGAGTAATTTTATATAATAATTTCCTCCCCCCAACTTTTCAGTGCTTCCCTTCTTATCCTAGATATTTATGGAGAAGCTTTTTCATTTCATGAAATTTAAATAACTATCTTTTATTTTGTAGTTGCCTCTATCCCTTATTTTGTTTAGAATACACTTTCCACCCATAGCTGTAAAATTTATTGTTTCTAATTTTTATTGATTGCTTTAATATTTAGGTTGCATATATATATATATTTGATTTAGTGTACAATATGGCATAAAATGTTTGTCTAATCCCAATTTGTGCCACATTATATTCCATTTTTTTTCCTAGTAGTATGCATTAACATGGAATTCTTTCCTTAAGCAATTTATGTTTGGAGGCTTATCAAACACTCGGTTTCCAAGTTCCATTAATTCTGATTCTCTCTTGCTTTGTTGTTTTTAACATTGTCACTGTTGTTCAGTCATTTTTGATTATGTCCAATTCTTCATGATCTCATTTGGGATTTTCTCGGCAGAGATACTGGAGTGCTTTGCAACTCCCTTCTCCAACTCAGTTTTACAGATGAGAAAACTGAGGCAAACAGGGTTAAGTGACTTGCTCAGAGACACACAAGTAGTAATTGTCTAAGAATATGAGGGATAACTTACAGTGAAGTTTCTCCATTCTGAACATGCTATATACATTCTTATTTCTTCCTTATTATACTTTGTAACTAATTTCAGTATCTTCTCCCTATATGTGTGTATGTGTGTGTGTGATATATGTATGTATGTTGTGTATTTCAAGATAATATAAGAGCTATTGGGTATTAATACAATTGATTGGATTAACTATTGAGACCAGATTAGAATTGTTTTTAAGTTTGGGGAAAGGAATGATAGTGTGAGAGGTAGCAAAGTGTTAAGTTTCTATGGAACTGCAAGAATTGCTGAAACAAGACTACTGATAAAAAGTACCAGACTATAGCCTTGGGAAGAGTTGAGGCAGTAGCCTTGGGAAGAAGGTTGGGCTCCCAGTTCCCAGAGAACTCCTAGATAATACTGAAAATTAAACAATGTAGAATAAAAGGAGCTGGCAGCAGCAGGTGGATCTGACCAATCAGAAAGCAGACAGTGGCCTTGGGACATTCAGGCCCAGATAAGAACACATCTAGGTTGTACTGAAGGGGGTTTCAGTATTATGGGGTTGTTATTGCCCTTGTTTAGTCAACCTCATGTATTATGAGCCTCATTAGTAATAATTATGGTAATGGATTGAGACTGCTTTACACTGATTGGTACCAACCAATGGTAAGATGGGACAGTTGAGAGGGTGTGGAATTCCCATGTTATGCCTTTGCCTTCTGAAGGGTGCTTCTCCCTTTTGGCCCTCTGTCAGATTGGGGACGCCTTTTCTCGCAAGATCATCATAAATTCTTTTCTACTTTCTACCTTAAGAAGCTTCTAAGTTTAATTTGGACAAGGGTCTTTACTGTCCCACACAAGAACATATCTGAGCTCAGGTCTTCCTGACTCTAGGTCCTGCATTGTAATCTAGTGTGCACCCCAGTGGCTTCTTCCTTCCCTAGTCTGTTCTATTAATATACTTCTGTCTTTTTTAACCTGTACCATGTGGTATGGAAGAGTGATGTTTTGTAATATAATTTGAGACATGGAAATGCTACTACTCTTTCATTCTGAATTTTCTTCATTATTTCTCTTACTATACTAAATAAATGATAAACTCAAATAGAAATAAAGATCACTATATTGTACATAAGGATCCCTGAAGGTCACATGCTGACTTAAAGTATAAGTCCATGCTTTATTGTATTTAATTTATTAAATATTTCTTAATTACATTTTAAATTTGTTCAGGCTGTACCAGGGAGCATTGTGGGCAGCATTTGGCCCATGGGTTTCACACTTCTATTCTAAATATTTTGTTCCTCCAAATGGATTTTCTTCTATAAAGTATCCCTTTGAAGATTTCATATAATATTAAAATTTAAAGTGGGACTTCTGGTGCCAAGACAGCAGAGTAAAGAAGGAACCCTCTGATGTACTCCCAAATTTCCCTTCAAACAACTATACAACTGTCTCAGAATTGATCTAGGTGCACAGTTTGGCAGGAAAGCTCTGTCTCACTGGGACTAGGATGGAAGAGCACCCTCACAGCAGGGATGCTCTAGCAAAGGCTCCAAGGGAGGGCCAGTCCACCAGTGAGGCCCCACCCCTCCTGGAAATCAGCAGCCCCCTAGGTAAGTAAGCAGTCTATGCATCAAGGCCCCACCCCTTAGCACAAGCTACCAGCAAGACTTTGACCCTATTTCTGACCAATAGTGAGGCCAGACCCCAGGGATAGCCAACAACAAACCCCCACTGCTGGTGCCTGACAGCAGAAACACCTTGTTTCCATAGCAATCCAGCAGCAGGCCTTCACCTGGGACAGACCAGCAACAAGATAATCCTCCAAGACCAACCACCAGAAAGTCTATTACAATAGCAACCCAGCAAGCAAGGCCCCACCCCTGGGGCAGGTCAGCAGCTGAATCCCACACCCTGGTAAAGCTAACAGGAAGGCCCCACCTACCAGTACAAACCTGAAGGGAAGCCTGCTCTGCAGAGAAACCAAACAGTTAAGCCCTGAAGCCTAATGAAAGCCAGCAGTAAGGCCTAGAGCCCCAACACAAAACACTCAGGACAGTGCAGGACCTGAGCCCAACTCTCACATAAAAATATTAAGTCACAAAAAAGGCAGAAAAAAATTAACAAACAAAAAAAACTTGTCTATAGAAAGTTACTATGGTGACAGGGAGGAGCACTGCATAAACTTAGAAGACAA
The DNA here is from genome assembly GCA_011680675.1 of Gymnobelideus leadbeateri. Classification (NCBI taxonomy): domain Eukaryota; kingdom Metazoa; phylum Chordata; class Mammalia; order Diprotodontia; family Petauridae; genus Gymnobelideus; species Gymnobelideus leadbeateri. Next base: position 172,432 of record WOXC01008533.1, read on the forward strand.
TGAGGTCAAAATAACTACCTGTGGTGCCAGGAAGAAAAATATATTCTGGTCTCAGGCCCAAAAAAGAATTCCTAGATAGGCTTAAAAAGGATTTTGAAAAGCAAATTAGAGAAGTATAAGAAAAACTGGGAAAAGAATATGTGTAATGAAAGGGAATCATGAAAAATGATTCAATAGAATTGGAGAAAAAAGATAAATATTTACTGAGGAAAATAAATCCCTAAAAAATAAAATTGTTCAAAGAGAAAAGAAAGTACAAAAACTTACTGAAGAAAATAATTCTTTAAAAATAGAATTGAGCGGGGCGGAGCCAAGATGGCGGAGTAGAAACAGCTCATCCAAGCCTCTCTGCCCCCAGATTCTCCACAAACTATGTAAAAAACGACTCTGAAAAACTTCTGGAGCCCCAGCACCCACAGAACGACACAGAGAAGCTAACCTCCCGCTGAGGACAGCCCAGCACCTTGCAGGAAGGACCAGCGCAGTGGTCTGGGAGCCTGCAGCGCGCAGAGCTCAGGAGCCGAGCAGAGCTCAGGAGCCCAGCCGAGCCCAGGTCCACTTGAGCCGAGGTTTTAGCCCCAGGGCGGCAGGGCCAGCAGCCAGCTGGAGGAACCCCAGAACACCAGGAACTGTGGAGACGCCAGAATTATCAACATAGACTTGCCTAGGACAAAGTAAGAGGTTAGTGTCCTATGGACTTTGGGACCTGTATTTGGGGAATGCGTCAGCTCCCTCCCCTGGGGGCTAGAAGCCGCTGAGGAGACACGCCATTTTGTAGTTTTCATAGGCATTTCCGGCTCCCAGCCTACAAATCGTGGGGAGATCCAGCGATCAGTCTTGGGGGGTAATCGCTCTTGCTTTAACCTCCCTGGATCTGGATTGTGATCTAGGGTGGAAGTTGTGGGTGGGTTTACAGCTTGCCAGAAACGGAAGTTGCCCCCCACACTTTCGGGACGAAAATTCCTCTATCTGGCCTTAAAGCCATAGTGTGGCAACAAGCCCAAAAGTCAAGCAATTAAGTGGCAACATGCCAAGGCAAAGGAAATAGAAAAATGCAACCCTAGACTCCTATTTTGGGGGCATAGAGCGGGAAAAGGACTGTGAGGTCAGAAGTCCTGCTCCAAAAGCCCCAGGGGAAAACATGAGCGGGTTGCAGGCCATAGAGGACCTTAAGAAGGACTTTAAAAATCAAATAAGAGAAGTGGAGGAAAAATTGGAAAGAGAAATGAGAAGGATGCAGGAAAAGTATGAAATGAGGGTCAACAGCCTGACTGAGGAAAACAATACCTTAAAAAATAGACTAACTCAAATGGCAAAGGAGGCCCAAAAGGGCAATGAGGAGAAGAATGCCTTAAAAAGTCGAATTTGCCAGATGGAAAAAGAATCTCAAAAGTTCACTGAGGAGATTTATTCCTTCAGAGTTAGACTGGAGCAAATGGAAGCTAATGACTTTATGAGAAATCAAGATGCTGTTAAGCAGATCCAAACAAATGAAAGATTAGAAGGCAATGTGAAATATCTCATGGGAAAACCACTGACCTGGAAAATAGATCCAGGAGAGACAATTTAAAAATTATTGGACTACCTGAAAGCCATGATCAAAGAAAGAACCTAGAAATCACCCTTCAAGAAATTCTCAAGGAAAACTGCCCTGATGTTTTAGATCCAGAGGGCAAAATAGAGGTTGAAAGAATCCACAGATCACCTCCTGAAAAAGATCCCAAAAAGAAAACTCCCAGGAATATTATAGCCAGGTTCCAGAATCCCCAGATGAAGGAGAAAATACTACAAGCAGCCAGGAAGAAACAATTTCAATATTGTGGAAACACAATCAGAATAGCCCAGGACCTGGCAGCTTCTACACTGAGGGATTGAAGGGCATGGAATATGATATTCCAGAGGGCAAAAGAACTGGGAATGAACCCAAGGGTCACCTACCCAGCAAAACTGAGTATTTTGTTTCAGGGGAAATATGGTCATTCAGTGGAATAGAGGACTTTCAAGCATTCTTGAGGAAAAAACCAGAATTGAATAGAAAATTTGACATCCAGATGCAAGAAGCAAGAGATGCCTGAGAAGGTAATCAGGGAAAAAGAAATCAAAAGGAACTTATCAAAGTTGAACTATTTACATTCCTATATGGAAAGCAATAACTGTGACTGATGATATCTTTCTCACTATGAAAATAATGGAAGAAGGGGGTGTGGTCATATGAATACATATGTGAATGTGTGTGTATATGGTTACAGTTATATATGGATAGAGGGCATAGGTTGAATTTGTTGGGAAGGGAGAGTACTCAAGGGATGAAATTATGAGGTGAGAGAGGAAAGTGGCAAGAGGAGATGGGGAGAGACATGGTAGGGTAAACTATCTCATGTAGGGGAAGTGGGTGCAAAGGAGGGGGAGAATAAGGAAGGCTAAAAAGGCAAAACCACATTCACATTGAATTTGGTTCAGGGAGAAAATGGCATACATACTAAATGGGATATCTCAACCTGCAGCAGGATAGGGGGAAGGGGGATGAGAGGAGAGATGATGGATGGGAGGGCATCCTTGGGGTGAGGGGAGGTTGGAAGTACCCACTATAGAAGAGGGACAGGATCATGTAGGGAATGGACCAGGTGGGGGGTGGGATGAGTGGGAGGGAATTATAAGCAGCCTTGTACAATATATCTACCATGATAATGTTTTGCATAGCTAGACATGTACAACATATACTGAATTACTTATATCCCAAGAAGGAATAGGTGACAAGGGAGGAAGGAAATGGATCTGAAATTCGAGGTCGTAACATTAAATGCTTCAAATATATATATAAATACTATTATTAATACTCTTTTGCCTATAATTGGGAGATAAGATGTGCAGGCATTGGGACACAAAGATTCATCTTCCTCTAATGGAAAAGTCGATGGGGGTATGGGAGAAGGTATGGGAGAGAGCAGACTGGAGGAAGCGATATCTTGTGGGATTGCTATTCTGGGAGGGTGGGTAGGGGAATAATGGGGGGAAAATGATTGTAACTCAAAATCTGGCGGAAATGAATGATATAAAACAGAAGTTAATAAAGTATTTGTTTAAAAAAAAATAGAATTGAGCAAGTGTAAGGGTATGACTCTATAAGACATCAAGCTATGATGAAACAAAAAATAAAAAGAAAAAAGAAAATGTGAAATTTCTAATCAGGAAAACAATGACCTAGAAAATAGATCCAGGAGACAAAATAAAAGAGTTATTTAACTACCTGAAAATCATGATAAAAATAATAATAAAAATTAAAAATCTGGACATAGTCTTTTAAGAAATTATCAAAAAATAAAAATGATAATTTTAGCAAACTAATTTATTTATGCAATGACATTCCAATTAAATTACTAGAAAACTGTTTTACTGAGTTAGAAAAAAACTTGTTTTATACTTCATTTGGAAGAACAAAATATCATGAACTTCAAAGAAATAAGGGAGGAAAAGATGTAAAGGAAGCAGATTCAGTCATATCAGACCTTAAGCTCCATTATCAAGTGAGAGTATTGTTGAAGTGAACAATGGATAATTTTGATTATTTTAAATGAAATATTTCTTGTATAAATAAAACCTATAGAGCCAAGAATAGAAGGAATGCAGAAAATTGTGGGGGAAAAACCTTTCTTAGACAATCTCTCAGATAGTAATTGGGTTGAAATATTTCTGTGATGTAGGAAATAGCTAGTTGATTCAGAAAAACTTAGAAAGACTTGGACTTATGAAGGAAGATGCTCTCTGTCTTCAGAGAAATAGATGATGAGTAGAAATCAGTATAGTAAAGTCTCACATGTATGTGTATGTTTACAGATACTTAAATATATTTATATGTATGTGTGTATCTATATATGCACTTAATTGTAGCCTCCTGGTGGGGCAAAAGGGATAAGGGGAAGGGAAAGCAAAGTAAAAGGTTCACAGCAGAGAACAAAAGAAAACCTACAAAGAAGTAAAAAAAAAAAAAGCTGGGGTAGCTTTGAAAACACTGTGTAGTATTCATTAATTTTCTTGAATTGGAAATGTACTGTTTTATACTGACTCCTCCCTTATCTTCTCCTGTATATATGGCAATGTTTTATTTTACTTTTCTTTATATTTAAATTTAAAATAAACTTAAAAACTTACAAAAAAAGAAATTATTTTAAAAACTGCTTTGATATGTTAGAATCAGAAGAAATTGAAAGAATACTGAAAATCAAAGGAGAGATTAATAACATTAAAAGTAAAAATAAATGAACTTAGAAATAAAACTAAAAGTTGGTTGCATGAAAAAAGACAACAAAATATATATGCTATTCATTAATTTGAAAAAAGGAAAGAAAACCAACTTACTAGTATCACAAACAAAAGAGGTGAATTCATCGTTAATGAAGAGAAAATTAAGGCTATTGTTAGGAGCTATTTTGCCCGATTGTGTGAAAATAAATTTGACCATCCAAATAAAACAGATGAATATCTACAAAAATATAAATTAACCCAAATTAACTAAAGAGGAAATAAAATATCTAAATAACACAATCTTAGAAAAAGAAATTAAACAAGCTATAACTTCCTAAGAAAAAATTCCCAGAACCAGATGGATTCACAAACAAATTCTACCAAACATTTAAAGAACAATTAATCTTTTTTTTTTTTTTAAGGCAACTGGGGCTAAGCAACTTGCTCAAGGTTACACGGCTAGTCATTATTTATGTGTGGGTGCTCATTTTCTGAGGCCGGATTTGATCTCGGGTCATCCCAACTCCGAGGCCAGCGCTCTTACTGTGCCGCCTAGTCTCCCCTTTTAGGGCAATTGGGGTTAAGTAACTTGCCCAAGGTCACATGGCTAGGTTTTTGTTTGTGTGGGTTAAGTGTCTGAGGCCGGATCCGAACTCAGGTCCTTCTGACTCCAGGGCCAGCGCTCTACTTACTGCGCCACCTAGCCGCCCCAGAATAATTAATCTTAATTCTATATAAATTCTATATATATTTGGGGAAAAAATAGGTAAAGAAGGACTCCTACTAAATTCCTTTTATGACATATGTATAGTTCTGATACCTAAGCCAGTAAGAACCAATACAGAGAAAGAAAATTATAGATCGATTCCCTTAATGAATATTAATGCAAAAAATCTGAATAAAATATTAGCTAAAATATTACAGCAATATAACATAAGAATCATACACTTTGACAAGGTAGAATTTGTACCAGGAATGTAGGGCTGGTTAAATATTTTGAAAACTATCAGCCTAATTGACCATATCAATAACAAAACCAACATAAATCAGTTGACAATCTCAATAGATGCAGAAAAAGCTTTTGACAAAATACAGCCCACATTCCCATTAAAAACACTAGAGAGAATTGTAATGAATTGAGCTTACTTTAAAATGAGAAGTACTATTTATCTAACACTGTCAGCAAGCACTACCTGTAACGATGATGTTAGAAGCCTTCCCAATACAACCAGGGGTGAACCAAGGATGCCTACTATCACCACTATTACTTAATATTGCACTAGAAATGTTATATCTGTAAGAGAAAAAATAAATAAATAAATAAAAGTAATTAGAATAGGCAACAAGGAAATAAAACAATCACCCTTTGCAGATGCTATATTGTTATACTTAGAAAATTCTAGAGACTCAACCAAAAAGCTACTTGAAAATATTAACAACTTTAGGAAAGCTACAGGATAAAAAATACACCCATATAATTCATCAGCATTTCTATATATTAACAACAAAGGCTGGCAGCAAGAGACAGAAAGAGAAATTCCATTTAAAATAACTAGGGATAATATAAAATACTTGGGAGTCTACCTGTCAACAAAAACCCAGGAACTATATGAACACAACTTTACAACACTTTTCACACACAAACAGTCAGATCTAAGCAATTAATATATATATATATATATATATATATGTGTGTGTGTGTGTGTGTGTGTGTGTGTGTGTGTGTGTGTATTATATATACACATATATATGTGTGTATATATATTATATATATATATACACATATACATATATATATATATATATATATATATATAAATTGCTCATAGGTAGTTTGAGCCATTATAAAAAAATGACAATACTACCTAAAATATCTATTCAGTGCCATACCAGTCAAACTATTAAGATATTTTATAGTTGAAAAATAATAAAAAAAAATTTATCTCAAAGAAGAAAAGCTCAAAGATATTAATGGAATCAATTAAAAATGCAAAAGAAGGTGATCTAGCTGTACCATATCTTCAACTGTATTACAAAGTGGTTATTATCAAAACAATCTAGTACACTCAATCTAGTACAATCTAGTACACTCAAAAAATAGAGTGATGGATTAGTGGATTAGATTAGGTACAAATTACCTTAACCAACAGATCCAGACTTGAACAAAAACTCATCATTTAAAAAAAAACTGCTGGGAAAACTGGAAAACAGTATGACAGAAACTAGGTATAGAAGAACACTAACACCATACACCAAAATAAATTCAAAATGTGTCTATGATTTACACATAAAACATGATACCATAAGCAAATTAAGTGAACACGAAATAGTTTATCTCTCAGATATATGGATAAGGGAAGAATTTAAGACTAAAGAAGATTTAGAGAGCATTACCAAATGTAAAATAGGTAATTTTATTATGTAATATTAGAAAGGTTTTTGCACAAACAAAAACAATGCAAACAAAATTATAAGGATAGCAAAAAACTGGGAAAATAGTTTGCAGTAAGTATCTGTAATAAATGCTTTATTTCTCAAATATAGAGAGAACTGAGTCAACTGTAAAAACATACAAATCATTCCCCAACTGATAAATAGTCAAAGGACATGGACAAAACAATTTTTAGACAAAGAAATCAAAACTATAGTCATATAAAAAATACTCTAAATCACTATTAATGAAATTTTATGTTTATTTTAAGTTTACATCATTCATTTCCACAAAATTTTGAATTACAAATTTTCTCCCCATCATTTTCCTACCCAACACTCCAAAACAGTGATCCCATTGTATACCCCCTCACACAATTTGCTCTCTCCTATATCCTCCCCCGTACCACCTCCAACTTTCCAGTAGGGCAAGAAGGATCTCTATACCCCAGTGCCTATATGTCATATTTCCCAATTTCATGTAAAAATTATATATATATATACATATATATATATATATATGTGTGTGTGTATGTATGTATGTATGTATTTTTTAAACATTTGATTTTAAAACTTTGGATTCCATATTCTTTCCCTTCCTCCCTCATCACCCACCCTTAATGGGAACATAAGCAATTCAATATAGGTTGTGCATGTGTAGCTATGCAAAACATTTCCATAGGGGATATATTGTGAAAGATTGACTATATTTCGTTCCATCCTATCCTGCCCCCCACTTTTTCTATTCTCTACTTTGACCCTGTCCTTTTTCAAAAGTGTGTGTTTCCAACTTCCCTCCCCTTCAACCTGCCTTCCCCTCCATCATCCCCGCTCTCATCCCCTTTCCCCCTGCTCTCCTGTAGGTGAGATACCCTATTTAGTGTATATGTCATTCCCTCCCTAAGCCAAATTCAATGAGAGTAAGGTTGACCATTCCCTTTTGCCTTTCTGAAAAAAGGATAAGGACACATTTTTTACTATAGATATAGATATGGATATGGATATACATATGTATATATATATATACATATGTATATATATATATATATATACATATGTATATATATATTTGTAGCAGCTCTTTTTGTGATTGATAAGCATTGGAAATTGAAGAGATGTCCATCAGTTGGGGAATGGCTAAACATGCTGTGGTATATGATTGTAATGTAATATTATTGTGCTATAAGGAATGACAAGAAAATCCTGGAAAGACTTACATGAATTGATACATATTGAAGTAAACAGAGCAGTAATAGCAATATCGTTCAGTGAAGAACTGTGAATGACTTAGCTATTCTCAATAATACAATGATTCAAGACAATCTCAAAGGAATAATGATAAAGCACACTATCTGCCTCCAGTGGAAAAACTAATATTGTTTGAATACAGACTAAAGCATGTCATTTTTCACTCTTTAATTTTTTTATTTGAGTCTTCTTGTACAAAATGACTAATATGCAAATGTTATACATAATTGCACATGTATAACATATCTGATTATTTACTTTGGAACTCAAAACTTTAAAAATGTTTTAAAAAGATGTATACCAAATAAAGCTGGGAGGATAGGTAAAAAATCTACAAAGTCTCTTTGGAAATATTGTCTTTTTTATTATATAGAGAATGTAGTTGATTTCTAATTTAAATTAGGAACTGATTCATTCTAATTTTCTAATATACAACATAACTCCTTGATAATTGCTGGGGGGGAGAGGCTTAATCCATGAGTCTTATTAAGTAACTTTTTATATAATAATAGATTACATTGTAGTGTGATAATAAATATTTAACAACAAAAAATGTACATCTGACATAATTTAAATTTACTTTGCATTATAGACATTTTGTCATTGCTTTAACTCTATACATTCAATGAAGCAATGAATGAATCAAGCCCAATCTGTAGATGATTTCTGAAGTGTAAACACTAACATTGAAAATTTAACATTGGACTCTCAGAAGTAATATGACCGGCTCCAGTACATTCCTGCCTGGGAGGCAAGGGAAAGAAGTCAACAAGAACATAAACTTGAACAATGATGCAATAGAACTTCTTTTGAGGAAAACTCATAAAGGTTGATAAGATTATAAAGTATCTGAAAAAAAGAAAGTGAGAATTTATAGGTTAAGAGTCAGAAGTTCCCTTGTAGGTCATCTAATCTAACTCTTTTATTTTATACATGAGGGAGTTGCTGTGCAGAGAATTCAAGGTACTCCCCTAAATTTACAAAGCCAGTTAGCCACAGAGCTATTGTTTAACCTGAGACCACTGATGGCAAAATCAGGACTCTTTTCACTATTCCTTAAAACCTCTCAAAAATCAAATACAGAGCCAGGCTTTTTTAAATATGTGGTTACCTGTTGAGGGACACAGTTTGCTCTACAGAACTTTTAAATTCACAAAACAGGGGCAGCTAGGTGGCACAGTGAATAGAGCACCGGCCCTGGAATTAGAAGGACCTGAGCTCAGAGCCGGCCTCCTACACTTAATCCATACAAAAACAAACAAAAAAAAAACCTAGCCGTGTAACCTTGGGCAAGTTACTTAATCCCAATTGCCCTAAAGGGGCGGCTAGGTGGCGCAGTGAGTAAGAGCGCCGGCCTCGGAGTTTGGATGACCCCAGATCAGATCCGGCCTCAGAAAATGAGCACCCACGCATAAATAATGACTAGCCGTGTAACCTTGAGCAAGTTACTTAACCCCAATTGCTTTAAAAAAAAATAAATTCACAAAACAATTCATTGTGCTAAACTACAGATTCACTTTTTTTTTAAATTTAAGTGCAGTTCTATGCACAGGCTACTCTCCAGTAAAATAATGTGGCTTTAATTATTTGCCTATCACTAACTGAGTATCTTTTTTTGTGCCTTTTTTATTTTGAAGGGCAATTGGGGTTAAGTCACTTGCCCAAGGTCACATGGCTAGTTTTTTGTGTTAAGTGTCTAATGCTGAATTTGAACTCAGGTCCTCCTGACTCCAGGGCTTCTGCTCTATTCACTGCACCACCTAGCCTCCCCTAACAGAGTATCTTTAGGCTGTATTGTTTAATGTTCCCTCAATTCAATATCTTAGTCTAATAAACAACCTGATTGTCCCTATTCAGCAAATAGGTGGTAGAGATTAATTTAATAAACATGAACAAATATTTTAAAAGTATTGATTATAGAAAGTCCCTAAAGTCCTTGACCACAGATAATCTGGAACATGACTGAGGTTTGTAAGGTGGTTAGGAGACTCAGAAGTTTTTGTTATTCTTTTTAATATGATGATAAAATTCCTGGCTACTATAGAAAGTTAAGATATCGTTATTAATACATGCAAAATCCCGTAACAAAAAGAACTAAGCTAATTTGTAGGTTATCTCCTGAGCTAATGATGTTTTCTTCATATCCATGTTAATATAAGTAACAGCCAATTAAACAGTATTTCTCCTACACCTGATCCGTAATACATGCAGTGCTTTGTGCAAACACAGCATGATAGGACATTTACCATCAAGTTAATAGAGATCATTTAGCAGGCAGTAGCAAAGAGATGTTTTTTTATTTGTTATCAATGCAAATTGGAGCACATCAGATGTAAAATTCATAATTTAAAACTTGAGAGTAATTTTCAATATGCATCCATCAAACACATTTAATTGTCAACTTAATATTTCATTTCCATAAGAGTGAATTAATAAAATGAGATAAAATATCAAATTGCAGGCACCAGCAAAAAAAAGTTCCTTTACATTAGTCACAGGCCTATTAGTGTTTAGCTTTCAATGATGAATATTATATGTAATTAAATATAATACATAGTCATAATATTTAACATGGGCTATGACATTTCTCAAGGCTTTGGAAAGTATTTACATTTAAGGTAGTTAGGAAATCTTTAGCATTCTACTGCTACTTAATTCATATTTCTTTCTTCAGTTTTTTTTTAATAAAAGAGAGGTTTCTATTCAAATATTTGACAGCATTTTGATGGAAGAAAGGACAAGGACTGTAAGTGAAAACTTAGACTTGAGGTAGCATTCTGTGCTCAGATGTATGTGCTGATGTCAAAGGAAGAGCAGGTGAAGTCGATGATGCAGAATATATGCCAACAGCTGCAGAAGCTGAGCTTTGGAGTATAAACGAGATTTGGCCTTAAATAGATCTAGTTAATTCATGATCAGGTTTTTGGCACTCTGCCCATTGTTTTGAAAAATGGGTAGGTATATCTTAGTTGACTGACGATAATTCCCCTTACTACCTTCCCTGTATTCTTCTCCCCATCCTCCCACCCCTCAATATGTATTGGTTTTAAAGGAGGTTCTGGCTTTCAAATAGGGGGACTACCAGAAATCACCACACATAAGCACAATCCAATAGCCATGATAGAAGGCATACTGAAAGAATGTCATAACTTTAATTTAGATGTATTTTCTTTGATTTAGAGGAAATACCACTGACATTGTACAGATCTGGATATATAATGGAAGATTATATTTGGTACTGTGAGAAGAACACTGAAGAAGGTATCATGGGACCTTTGTTCTATGTCAAATTCGATCACTTACCAGCATTGTGAATTGAGCACATCTCATAATTCTTTTGTGAGCTTCAATTTCCTTATCTGTCAAATGATGGGGTTGTAATAAATTACGCCTGTAAGGGGCAGTTTAGATCTAAGATCCTAAGATAGTTAAAAGCAATTCCAGTAAATCTGGACTCTTTTTTTCCACATGGACAAAAGCAATACAAGTTTCAATTTCCATATATTCATGCTCCTTATTCTTCAAGAAACTAGTCAATGAAAACCAGAATTTTGGCCCTTTTCCTCCTGACAAGATACATATGGCCTCAGTGACCCAGTTCTCCTTTGCCCCCTTTTCCTGCCTTAATGAACCTTATTCTCTTTCCTTATTACACTATTAGCCTTTCTTATTCCTTTCTTTTCCTTCTTTCTCTTTAACTATTATTCAGTGAGTAATGAGAAATTACAAGGCTTACGTTTCTTACTTTCCAGAGCAATTTTATAGCTTATTCTGACCACTTTTGGTGATTGGCTTTCCCCAATCAGCACTAACCCACCACCTCTCATATTCTTTTTATCTTTCTCCATCTGGACTCCAAGTCACTAATCTTACAAACTTCATTAGTGAGTATGCTAAAGATATTAAAACGTTCCCTATGGTATCTATTTAACATTCTTAAATATGATGTCAAATAGGTTGTTGAGGTATAAATTACATTGTTTTGCTAAATGTGCTGATCTCTCTCAATCAGAACACATCTGTAATATTATATCCTGCTTTCAGTGTCATGTTTTCCAAATGTCATTGACAAGCCAGAACATAATCTGAGGAGGATGACCACAATGGGGAGAAGATTAGAGACCACACAATTTGAGGAGCGATTGAAGGAAATGAAATTGTTCGTATCTGGACAGAAGATTCTAGAGGTACATTATAGAGGGCTCTTGGTATTTGAAGGCCTGTCATGCAAATACAGATTTATACTTCTTCAGCTTGATCTCAGAAGGAAAGCTAAACGAACTATGTGGAAAACAGACATTTTTTATCTTAATGCATTTGTTAATGCATAGTAGAGAACCAAGCAAGATTTACTATACCTCCTATTTGCTACCTTTCTAAAGTTTCATGTGGAATGAGTTGCATCAGTATGTGGTGTATTTCCCCTAACCAGATTCTTCAAAATCTGAGGGCCAGTTATCAGTCATTATATAGAGAGCACTCAAATACAGACTTGCTGAGATTGATCATGACGGGTTCAGCCAACATAATAGAATTCATGGGTTAGGCTGGACCTGAGATGATCAATCTCAGCAAGTCACTTTGAGGAAACATTCTTTTTCATTGGGCTTGCTATAATAATTATAAATGATTACTAAAAACCAGTCTGGTATGTGACTGAATTCATTAAATATAAATTAAGCACCTGTTACATGCAAGGCATCAAGTTCGGTATTAGAGGTGGAAAAGGTTTCCATTGCCCTAGAAAAACTGCCAGAATAAGCAGACCTTGGAAATAAATGATTAATTTCTGAAAGCCCTGAATCAAAGACAACTAATAGAACTTCATGAGGTATTTGAGAAGTTCTTAGGCCTTTTTACTGGATGGAAGTTGAACTTAAATAGGAGAACTTATACTTTTCTTCTGGCCATGCCGTGAAGGGTGAATGAATGGATAAGCATTTAGTAAGTACTTACATTGTACTCTGTGCCAGGCACTTGCTGAGCTCTAAGTACATAAGGAAAAATTAAAATGTTTCTAGGTCATTTACATCAAGGAGCTTATGCTGTTATGTAGGAGCCTATATTTATGTATACATACATACATACATATATGTACAAAACATGGACATAATAAAAGAAAGATAACCATGGCGAGAAAGGAGCTAAAAGCTGAGAGGGACAAGAAACATTAAAGATAGTATTTGATCTGACTCTTGAAAGACACCCAAGATTCTAAGATGCAGAGGTAAGGAGGAAGATATTCAAGTTATGTGGGACAACTAGTGAAAAGGAAGAGAGACAGGAGATGGACTATGATATTAAAAACAGCATATAGGCCCATGATGGTTGGTCCAGACAGTATCTGGAGAATACTTAATATGTAAGAAGCCTGAAAAGATAATATGACCTAGGTTATAAGGAGTTTAGCCAAAGAGAGAACTGAAACCTGTAACTGTAAAGATCTCTTTCTCTTTTTAATGAGAGAAGAAATCTTTGGAAGTCAACCCTAAAATGGTCATGATATACATGAACCCTTTAATGCCTTGGGATGTCTTATGTTAATAAAAATGCTATATTGAAATAAAGAAAATTGTTCAAGAAAGAATATTTTTGAAGTTTAAAACCTTTTCTGTTTTTAATGAGAAGACATTTAAGATATTTGAACCTGGATTGTGATCTGGGGTGGAGGTCGTGGGTGGGTTTCCAGCTTGCCAGAAACAGAAGTTGCCCTGCCACACGTTCAGGATGAAAATTCCCCAATCTAGCGGCAAAGCCATACTGTGGCAACAAGCCCAAAAGTCACGTAATTAAGTGGCAACATGCCAAGGCAAAGAAAACAAATTAAACAGAAAAATGCAACCTTAGACTCCTACTTTGGGGGCAAAGAGGATCAAAGCACAGAGTGGGAAGAGGACTGTGAGGTCAGAAGACCTGCTCCAAAAGCCCCAGGGGAAAACATGAGAGGGTTGCAGGCCATAGAGGACCTTAAGAAGGACTTTAAAAATCAAATAAGAGAAGTGGAGGAAAAATTGGGAAGAGAAATAAGAAGGATGCAGGAAAAATACGAAATGAGGGTCAACAGCCTGACTGAGGAAAACAACACCTTAAAAAATAGACTAACTCAAATGGCAAAGGAGGCCCAAAAGGGCAATGAGGAGAAGAATGCCTTAAAAAGCCAAATTTGCCAGATGGAAAAAGAATCTCAAAAGCTCACTGAGGAGATTCATTCCTTCAGAGTTAGACTGGAGCAAATGGAAGCTAATGACTTTATGAGAAATCAAGATGCTGTTAAGCAGATCCAAACAAATGAAAGATTAGAAGGCAATGTGAAATATCTCATGGGAAAAACCACTGACCTGGAAAATAGATCCAGGAGAGACAATTTAAAAATTATTGGACTACCTGAAAGCCATGATCAAAGAAAGAACCTAGAAATCACCCTTCAAGAAATTCTCAAGAAAAATTAACCTGATGTTTTAGATCCAGAGGGCAAAATAGAGGTTGAAAGAATCCACTGATCACCTCCTGAAAAAGATCCCAAAAAAAAACTCCTAGGAATATTATAGCCAGGTTCCAGAATCCCCAGATCAAGGAGAAAATACTACAAGCAGCCAGGAAGAAACAATTTCAGTATTGTGGAAACACAATCAGAATAGCCCAGGACCTGGCAGCTTCTACACTGAGGGATCAAAGGGCATGGACTACAATATACCAGAGGGCAAAAGAGCTGGGAATGAACCCAAGGGTCACCTACCCAGCAAAACTGAGTATTTTGTTTCAGGGGAAAATATGGTCATTCAGTGGAATAGAGGACTTTCAAGCATTCTTGAGGAAAAAACCAGAGTTGAATAGAAAATTTGACATCCAGACACAAGAAGTAAGAGATGCCTGAGAAGGTAATCAGGGAAAAGAAATCAAAAGGAACTTATCAAAGTTGAACTATTTACATTCCTATATGGAAAAGCAATAACTGTGACTGATGATATCTTTCTCACTATGAAAATAATGGAAGAAGGGGGTGTGGTCATATGAATACATATGTGAATGTGTGTGTATATGGTTACAGTTATATATGGATAGAGGGCATAGGTTGAATTTGTTGGGAAGGGAGAATACTCAAGGGATGAAATTATGAGGTGAGAGAGGAAAGTGGCAAGAGGAGATGGGGAGAGACAGGGTAGGGCAAACTATCTCATGTAGAAGAAGCAACGGGAAGTGGTTGCAAGGGAAGGGAAAAATAGGAAGGCAAAAAGGCAAAACCACATTCTCATTGAATTTGGTTCAGGGAGAGAATGACATACATACTAAATGGGATATCTCAACCTGTAGCAGAATAGGGGGAAGGGGGATGAGAGGAGGGATGATGGATGGGCGACATCCTTGGGGGGAGGGGAGGTTGGAAGTGCCCACTATAGAAGAGGGACAGGATCAAGTAGGGAATGGACCAGGTCGGGGGTGGGATGAGTGGGAGGGAATTGTAAGCAGCCTCGTACAATATATCTACTATGGCAATGTTTTGCATAGCTAGACATGTACAACATATACTGAATCACTTATCTTCCCAGAAGGAATGGGTGACAAGGGAGGAAGGAAATGGATCTGAAATTTGAAGTCTTAAGATTAAATGTTTCAAATATATGTAAATAATATTATTAATAAAAAAATTAATTAGTTTAAAAAAACCTGGAAAAAAAGATATTTGAACCTAAAAGTACTAGATGAATATTTAAAACCAAAAGACCATCAGGATATAGGTGCTTGCCTATGGGTATAGAGAGAAGGTATATAAACTGATCTATAAAATGAACAAAACACTAAAAAGTTTATTGCATGTACACATGTAGACTTATACAACTCAAGGGACAAAGTAAATGCAGAATCAGCTTAAAATGTAAAAGATGCTTGCTCTATGGAATTTTTCCTCTACCAACATATCCTATGGAGACTGGTAAATGTCATCACAGAGAACATCATTTTATGATACTTAATTGATCTTTAGAGACAAAAGGAAATTTCTTCTTGCAACCAAGATCATATGTCCTGTTTTCACTTATTTATCCATACACTTTCACACATAATCTTATTGATCATTTCATTATATGATGAAATCATAACATCAGTCACTTTTTCTTTCTAAGCACTGGTGCTGCAAGAAAGGAAATCTGAGCTTCAATTCTTGGTCCATTACATATTGGCTATTTAACACTGGGTAAGTCATATTCCACTCTGTCATTCTTTTTATGTATAAGACAGGAATTATTATACTTTGCCTACAAACAACAAAAAATTTGTTTTCAAGACAAACTATTGCATGAAAGTATCAGAGAGTCAAAAAGAAATGTAAAAACATTGCTTATTATTAATCCTCATTTTATCATCTTCTCAGCTTTTGAAATGACTTTACATAGAATAGCCTTGGGGAAAGTTGCTATCCTGCTATCATTCTTTTATATTGAATGTTTTGTGTAGCTTTGGACAGATGTAAAAAATAACCTGTTTAATAACTGAATGAGCTGTTGTGATATAGTCTCAACTTCTCTAGACTCCCTGAAAGTGCATTTGGGATAACTCCAGGAGCAGACAGAATCCCAGAGATTTAATACTTACATTGACAACCATATGCATTTGTGTTAGATATTACATGTATAATCATGGTGTTCCACAGGATTTTATTTCTTACTTTCTTATGTTAAATTTTAAGAGAATTATGAATTTTATAACTTAAATATTTCAGAAGAATTGTTCTCCTTGTATCTTGGAGATTATGAGCATTTGGTATGATAACATCATGACCATCATTGCCTTCATCATTGCTAATACTGTTATTTGCATCATTGTCTTCGTTTTGCCAGTAATGAGGTATCTGATTTTGGACTTATTTTCCCTAATATTAAATTCACTTGCTCCACAACCACACAACCAGTGACACACACATTTCTTACTTAGTTTATTTTTTTTTTTCATTTTTATTGAAAACTTAAAAAGAATTAAGAATAATTTCAAAACACAAAGAAGAATCAGAAAAAGGATTGTATAAGAAAATGTGAACACTGTCACTGAGTTCATATGCAGCATATAAACAAAATAAAATATTCAATTTGTTTATATACTTTTCAGAAATTTTTATTTTCTTCAGTGTACTTTTAAAAATTTTATTCATGTGGGGGGAGGTAGAGCCAAGATGGCAGAGTAGAAACATGACTTCCATACAGCTCCTGCTTGCACCTCCTCCAATAGATGTAAAAAATGACTCTAAACCAAATTTAGATCTATAGAACTCACAAACTTACAGAGAGAAACTAACCTCCTGCTGAAGACAGCCTGGCAAGCTGGCAGGAAGGGGCCATTGCAGCAGCACTGGGAGCAGAACCCAGCACAGCATGAGTCCATGGTTTTAGCCTTAAGGTGGACACCATCAATTGCCTACTGGAGGGACTTCAGGAGAGTGGATCACCAGCAGCTGTGGAAGTTTCCATAATTATCAACACATAGATGCTAATAACAAAGTGAGACGTTAGTGGACTTTGGAAAAGGGAGTCCAGGAGTGTGGTCGAGCCTCTGCTCCCCAGAAGGAAGAAGCAGAAGAAGCATTGCAGCTGTTCGGGAACTGCCACCTGGCTGTTTCAGAGCTCCTGGCCTGCAGGAATTGAGTGGCAACATGAGCAAGCAAAGGAAACAAAGCAAAGCAAGCACAGCAATCAGACTTTAGACTCCTATTTTAGGAAAGAAAATGATCAAAGCATGGAACGGGAGGAAGACAACAAAGTCAGAACTCCTGCACCAAAAGCTTCCAAGAAAAATATGAACTGGTTACAGGCTGGAGAGGAGTTAAAGAAGGATTTTGAAAACCAAATGAGAGAGGTAGAGGAAAAATTGGGAAGAGAAATAAGAATGATGCAAGAAAACCACGAAAAGAAAGTCAACAACCTGAATGAAGAAAATAACACCTTAAAAAAATAGAACAACTCAAATGGCAAAAATGGTTCAAAAATCCAATGAGGAGAAGAATGCCTTAAAAAGCCAAATTTCCCAGATGAAAAAAGAATCTCAAAAGCTCACTGAAGAGAATCATTCCTTCAATTTATATTGGAGCAAATGGAAGCTAGTGACTTTATGAGAAATCAAGATACTATTAAACAGATCCAAACAAATGAAAGAATAGAAGGCAATGTGAAATATCTCATGGGAAAAACCACTGACATGGAAAAAGAGATCATTTAAAAATTATTCAACTACCTGAAAGTCATGATCAAAAAAAGAACCTAGAAATCACCCTTCAAGAAATTCTCAAGGAAAATTGCTCTGATATTTTAGAACCAGAGGGCAAGATAGAGGTTGAAAGAATACACTGATCACCTCTTGAAAAATATCTCCAAAAGAAAACTCCTAGGCATATTATAGCCAGGTTCTGGAGTTCCCCGATCAAGGAGAAAATATTACAAGCACCCAGGAAGAAACAATTTGAATATTGTGGAAACACAATCAAAATAACACAGGATCTGGCACCCTCTACACTGAGGGCTCAAAGGGCTTGGAATACAATATTCTGGAGGTCAAAGGACCTGGGATTAAATCCAAGAATCACCTACCCAGAAAACCTGAGTATCATGTTTCAGGGGAAAATATTCAATGGAATAGAGGACTTCCAAGCATTCTTTATGAAAAAAAAAAGCCAGAGTTGAATAGAAAATTTGACATTAAAAAACAAGAAGCAAGAGGAACATGAGAAGTTAAACAGGGAAAAGAAATCATAAGGAACTTATCAAACTTGAACTATTTACATTCTTACATGGAAAAACAATAATTGTAACTTATGAAACTTTTCTCAGTATGAGAATAGTTGAAGGGAATATAAACTTATATTTATACATGTACACACATTTATATATATGTATACATATATACATATCTATATAGGAGGGTATATGGGCATATGAATATATATGTGAGTATGTGTATATATGTCTACAGGTATACATAGAGGGCACAGGACCAATTAAATAGGAAGGGATGACAATTAAAAGGTGTTATTGAGAGGTGAGAAAGGAATATATTGAGAGGAGATGGGGAGAGACAGGATGGGGTAAATTATCTCATATAGAAGAGGCAAGGGAAAATTGTTACAATGGAGGGGAAGAACAGGAAGGCAAAAGGGAATAGGTCAACTTTACTCTAATTGAATTTGGCTTAGGGAGGGAATGACATACACATTAAATAGGGTATCTCCCCTCCTACAGGAAAGTAGGGGAAAAGGGGATGAAAGGGGGGGATGATGGAGGGGAGGGCAGGTGGAGGGGGAAGGAAGTTGAAAGCACACACTTTTAAAAGGGACAGGGTCAAAGTAAACAATAGAACAAGTGGGGGGCAGGATAGGATGGAGGGAAATATAGTCAGTCCCTCACATTATGCAAATGTTTTACATAGCTACATATGTATAATGTATACTGAATTGCTTATTTTCCCATTAAGGATTGGTGATGATGGAAGAAGGTAAAGAATCTGGAATTCAAAGTTTGAAAATCAAATGTTTTATACATACAGATAGACAGACAGACAGATAGATAGATAGATAGATGGAGATATAATTATATTTTTTACCTGCAACTGGGAAATAAGATATACAGGAGCTTGAGGCACAGAGATCCATCTTGCCCTACTGGAAAGTCAGAAGGGGGATAGGTTTGATATAGGAAAGAGCAGCTTGGGGTAAGAGGTATTCAGTGGGATCACTGTTTTGGGGTGGTGGTTAGGGAAAAGATGGGGAGAAAATTTGTAACTCAAAATATTGTGGAAATAAATGATGTAAACTAAAAATAAACATAAAATTTAATTTAAAAAAATTTAACCACTGTGAAAAAATTTATCCATGTCCAAAGGGCTATAAAATTCTGCATACCCTTTGGCCCAGCAATACCACTTCTAGGTCTGTATTCCAAAGAAATTACAAAAATTGGAAAAAGACCTACATGTACAAATCAATGGAGGAATGGCTGAACAAGTTGTAGCATACAAATATAATGGAATACTACTATTCCATAAGAAATGATAAGCAGACAAACTTCAGAAAAACCTGAAAAGATTAAATGAACTGATGCTAAATGAAGTGAACAGAACCAGGAGAATATTGTACACAATAACAGCAATATTATACAATGACAAGCTTTAATAGACTTATCTCTTCTCAGCAATGCAAGGATCTAAGCCAACTCCAAAAGACTTATGATGGAAAATGCTCTCCACTTCCAGAAAAAGAACTATGGAATATGAATGCAGATTGAAGTATACTATAGGCTCTTTTTTCTTTGTTTGTTTCTTCTTTCTCGTGGTTCCTCCACCACTGATTCTAATTCTTCTTTACAATATGACTAGTGTGAAAATATATTTACTATGAATGTGTATATAGAGCCTATATCAGATTGCACACCATCTTGGGGAGGGAGGGAATGGAGGGGGAGAAAATCTGATGCAAGTGAATATCGAAAACTAAAACAAAATAAACTAGAAATAAATTAATTATTGTATTTTAAATTACCCATGCTTTCTTGAATATATATAACTACCCACTAGGCAAGTTCCTTGATTTCCAAATAGAATCCCATAATTTTATCAAATATTATATATCTTAAAGCAATAATAATTAATAATTTGTTTTATTGAACTGTTGAATGGCAAGGGAATAGTGCAACTTCTATCCATGTGGATGTCTTGTGACCATCTAAAACTAACCATGTCCAAAAGAGAATGCTTTATTTTCCCCTTAAAGCCACCCATCCTTCAAATTTTCCATTTGCTTTGAAGGTTTTACCATCCTTTCTGTCACCAAGATTCACAACCTTGGGAACTGGATGCTTTGGTAGACAATGAGTTCCCTGTCACTGGAGGTTCTTAAAAAGAGGCCAGTCTGCCCATTTTCAGAGATGTTATAGAAGAGCCACTTATTTACCTAGAGGTTGCTTTAATCTAGATGGTCTTTGGTGTCTTATTAAAACTCTGGGATCATGGAATTCTTTGAGTGTTGGGGGTTTTTTTGTTTGTTTTTTGGTTTTTTTTTTTTTTAGGTTGATAGTAATGAGGTGATTCAAAGAAGAGATTCAGGTGATTAGTTGGAATACTTAAGGAGGTTAACAAAATAATACTCTCTTTTGTAGTATCCCTATAGCATTGACTTAGTGACCATTAAGGAAGGCGCTATGAAATTTTCAAATATTATGATGACTGTTACATTTAGAAACTCTACAATTTTAAGTTGAGAAAAAGTATGTTGTGTCTGCATGCCTTATTCCAAGAGTAAGATAAACAAGTGTGTACTTGTCTTTAACCTTACATTAAGTTTGTCATCAAATGAAATGTTGTTCTATGGCGGAAAGTAACTAGATAGGAAGTAAAATGTATTTTTCAAAAAGTTTCTAGCATTTTTAAAACTCATCTGAACTAAGAGCTTTAAGAACCATGTCAGTATATTCCTCATTTGTTAATCCAACAAGTGTTTATTAAATAGAGTGTGTGGGGGTGTATACATACACACACACACACACACACACACACACACACACACACACACACACATATATATATATATAATACACATACATATATGCATACATATTATACACACAGTTATGCATGTATAGATGTGTGTATGAATTGCTACCCTAACAATATCTCTGTTATATAAGGATAGTATATGATATCTCAAAAATGTTAGTGCAATTTTAAGCTATTAAAGTTTAGACTTGCACTAAAACTTTTGGGGTATTCTGTATAAGTATTACATTTACATGTAAGTATTTTGGGGGGAGGAAGAAGGAAGCAGATGTGGAAAAAATGAGTTTTCCTCACTATTGGCCATTGAAAACAAAGGATGAAGAAGCAAAATAATTTGGAAATTGAACAGCTTTCT
The DNA here is from genome assembly GCA_011680675.1 of Gymnobelideus leadbeateri. Taxonomy (NCBI): domain Eukaryota; kingdom Metazoa; phylum Chordata; class Mammalia; order Diprotodontia; family Petauridae; genus Gymnobelideus; species Gymnobelideus leadbeateri. Next base: position 194,234 of record WOXC01008533.1, read on the forward strand.
AATAAAGTAGTATCTGAAAAATGGGATTTGGTTTCCTAGATCATGACCTATAATATATGTCTGACATAAATCTGATCAGAGATTAAGTACACCTAAAAAATGTCTGGTTAGAATTTATGTTCTATATGTCTATCAAGAGAGCTTCCCTGGGCTTTTCTTCACATCTCACTGAAAGTCCTACCTTTTGTAAGAAAGCGTATCCTTGTTTCATTCCTTAAATTAAAAAAAATTTTTAAAAACTTTTCCTGTTCTTTAATCTTTGTTCCTTCCCTCTGAGAGTATCTCCAATTTATCCTTAATAGATTTTGGTGTTGTTTGCAAATTTTCTCCCCCATTAACTTGTGGCCTCACTGATAATTAGGACTTTTTCATATTTCCCCTTTACTTAGCATCGACAGGTAGGTACACTGTGAACAGAGCACTGGGCCTAGAGTCAGGAAGACTCCTCTTCATGAATTGAAATTTAGCCTCAGGTACTTACTAGCTGTGTGACTCTGGGTAAATCATTTAATCCTGTTTGCCTCCGTTTCCTCTTCTGTAAAATGAGCTGTAGAAGGAAGTAGGAAAATATTCCAGTATCCCAGTACTTAGCACACAGTGCCTAGCTCATCGTAGGTACTTAATAAATGCTTGTTGACTTGACTTGTACCAGCTGTTCTTACTGTACTACCTTACTAAGTACTTTTTTTTCCTAATAAACTAACTTAGGCTAGATGACTAATTCTCAAGGGATAGTTTTGGAGTAACCACAATGGCGGCGACTAAAACCAATGGCCAGGACTAAAACCAATGGCCAAAGAGAACTACCCTGGACTCCTGGGGGTTATTTCTTTAATCTGAGGAGTAGGTTAGACAAGATCTGGGGACCAGACTCACCAATGGAGCTTGGAATTGAGGAAGGGATAACCCAGACTACACAAGGGTTACATAGGATTATCATTTTCATGTCCCAACTTTGTTTCAAATTTCCAAGTATCTTGTAAAATTGTATGTCATTTCATTTTTAATTTGAATGAATCTTCTTCAAACAATAGAAAAAAGGGTGAAGTTTACCCTACAATTCATAAAACAACAAGGAATAGCACTGATATCTGTCTTCAAATTCAGTATTCTGTTCATAGTTATCTCAAAACTTTGACACAAGTAGAGAGTATTTGTAGTGACCCAAAATTATACAATGAAATCTCATATTCAGAAAAATATGCAGTGGGATTAAAAAGTTTTCTCTAAGAGTTAAAAAAAATGATTCAGATAAAAACGGTATAAATTATGAGTGATACACATTAAAGTAAAAATGAAATTTGAGTTTATATCCCTTTACTAAATTATAATCCTGAGTCCATCTCTGAAAGTAATTCTATAATACGTGTTTAAATAAAATTTATCTTATTATAATCAGTTACTACATTAAATTAATGTAATTTAATTACTTATGATTATGTGGGTATGAATATAATTTCCAGACTAATTTGTTCCAATATAAGAACTAAGTTATTTTGCATCTCATTAGTTGTCTATCAACAATGCTTCTTTCATTTAACACTATTAACATATTCTCCCATATCAGGGAAACTTAGCAATGGACCACAAGAATTAAAAAAAAAAAAGGTAACTAGCACCAACCCTGGAGTCAGGAGGACCTGAGTTCAAATCCAGTCTCAGACACTTAACACAAAAACTAGCTGTGTGACCGTGGGCAAGTCACTTAACCCCAATTGCCCTCCAAAAAGCAAAAAAAGAAAGAAAAAAAAGGTAACTTTCTTGAATTTAATTGAGCATATTTATCCACCAATAAAAATGCTGTATTTAAAAAATCATACTAATTCCTCTAAAATGTGAAGAGGATGGATGATTTTTGTTGAAATGATTTGAAATAACATAAACCAAAATGATGTTTCCAAAGATAATGAGATCTTTGGATGATAGAATGTAAAAGATAGCATGATTATTAATTCAGTATTTATTTTCAATTTTTATTTTCTTTTCCTAATTATATATTAGGAAATGAATATGCTTCTCTCAAATAGATTTTTTTCCCTAATACTATCTCTCTGCCACAGAAATCCTACTCCAATTACTCATTCTAGTATGGTGGTGATATTGGAGTTCTCAAAGGACATTCTACTGGAATGTAAGTTCTGATAGGCCCTACTACGTTTGAAAACTTTTGAGTTCGGGCCCAGGACCAGATCATGTCTGTTCTATTAGCAGGACTATTAGCTCTGCTGTTCTTGACACTATGCTTTCTTCATGATATTTGATCATGGGAACTTTTTTATTTACATGTTACACTATTGAACACATAGAGTTTATAGTGCACTAATACCTCCAGGTGGTTTTCAGATAAGCTATTATCTACCCAGTTTCTCCTATATTGCTGCTGTGAGGTTGTTTTAAAATCTAATATAAGACTTTATATTTATCCCCATTGTCTTTCATTTTATTAGATTCTTTCCAATAATCTACATTGACAGGATATTTTTAGATTCTAAGGAGCTCATCCAATAGGTTAGGTTTGTCTCCCAGAGTGTCTGTCATCCACACATTTCATAAACATGTCATCTATGCTTTATCTAAGCCATTAATAAATATGTTAAATAAAATAGTACCAAGTACTGATCCCTGGATTACTCTATTTCAGGCTTCCTTCCTGATTCACTTTGAATAATTAATGACTAGAGCTTGAATTATAATATTTAATCAGCTCGAAATTCACTTAACCATGCTATTATGTAGCCTCTGCCTCTAATCTATAACAATAGCATAAGAGAATTTGACAAATGGTTTACTACTTAGGCATATTTGCATCTCTCTTTGTAGATTCCTTCAGTATTCCCTTGATTTACTGAACTTGTAAAAAGAAAATGAGGTTAGTAGAGCATGACCTCTTCTTGATAAAGCTGTTAGCATTTTGTTCCCATTGCTTCCTTTTCTAGATGTCCACTAACCATCTCTCTAACAATACAGTCTAGAAATTTGCCAAGAATAAAAGTCAAGCTTACTGGAATACAGTTTATCAATACAATCTGACTTTCTTTTTTTTGCTTCTTTCCTTCCTTCCTTCCTTCCTTCCTTCCTTCCTTCCTTCCTTCCTTCCTTTCTTCCTTCCTTCCATCCTTCCTTCCTTCCTTTCATCAGAATATTTTCTCTGCTCCAATCTTGGGATAACTTCCCTAGTCTGCACTATTTTTAAACATCTGAGAAAATAACTTGACAATCACATCTGCAACTACTCTGAGTACTATATAAAAGGCCCATCTGGGCTTATGTAGGGTTAATGGAATATAATATCTTTCCTGCCCATTGACAGGCTTATGTGACCACGTGTTCCTTTTTTTCCCTTGAACAGGTACCATGTTCCCAGGTCTAAAGTTACACAGGTATTTCAATCATGGATGTCTTGCTGTTCTGAGCTCTGGCCCAGTTCACAGCTGTGACACATCCCGAGTTGCAGAAAGCTTATATCAGGGAGATTTATATTGCCTTGGGGAGTTTGCTTAGGGGGAAGCTTGCTTACTGGAAGGCTTACTTGCAGGAAGGCTTTTCACAACTTTTGGTACTGAGTCAATTAGGCACTGAGTCCTGTGGGTTGTGATACCTATATAGTTGAAAACTATATAGACTGGAAGGTTGGTATTTTACTTTGGGGCTCACACAAAGGAAGAATGTTTTGCCTAAGGTCTTGTCGATGTCTGGGATGAGACTCTGGATAGCCACTGTTAAGAGACTCCCCAGCTTTTGTGAACCCAGATGTTGGTAGTGGTCCCTGGTCTGGTGACGTGTATAAAAAGTTCTCTTATTTTGTTTTAATAGTTGGAGCCTGGTCTATTGGATTCTTTCTTGGATATTCACTTCTTTCTATTTATCTGCAATTAAAGTAAGATTGTTGATCCCTTTGAAACTGTCTTTCCTTTCGAAAAGCAGATCAAAGAACCTGTGCTAGCAGCCCTTCTGTGTGCTGATGTTATTGGTCTTTCACCTCCACAGCAGCTGTAAGTGTAATTAACTATATACATTTGGTGTAGTCTGCAGGATCTGTGCAGACTAAAGGAAAGTATAGTGAGATATTGCCTTGCATCTCTCCCCCAGTTGTGAATGTGAATCATTCATCAAGGTTTGGAGAGGAGACCTCTGATACCAACCCTTGTGAGAACACTGGAACACTGGACTGAGAGGAAGTAAGACTATTAACACCTCTGAGAAAAATATGGGGTTTAGTGAGACTGGGATGGTTGTCTGTTATTTCCCAATTGTTGTATTATTGCTGTGCTCAGAGCCCAGACTGGAGCAGCCCCTCCCCATATGAAGCTGGAAGAGTCTGAGCTGTCCTAGAATAGGGGTAGATGGGTCAGAGACAGAAGTTGAGGGCAGGAGCCCTTGGAGCCTCCTTAGTCTGGACTTAGACAAGAGCAGGGAGAGTTTGTAGTGCTGCAGTTCCTTCCCCTGTAAGGTGAGACATGGAGTGGAAGCAGAAAGCAGACTGTGTCAGGACCTAGGCAGGAGCAAGGAACTGTTGGCCCACAGACCTGGGGAAGGAGGAACCCTGGAGCTCAGAAATCAGCCCCAAGTCAAGATGGAGGCTTTGCATCAAGGCCCTGAGATGGTTTAGGACCCAGGGGGTGGAGTTGCCTATGGTGGGTGGGGTAAATGTTGTGGCCCCCTGGGGACTGACCCTGTTGGCTTTGTAGCCCAGCCACCCCTTAGGACTTGGAACCAGGGGCTGGAGAAGTTTTAAGACTTGGACTCTGGCTCATTAGAGCATGTGTGCACCTAAGAGTGCTGGTGGGAGCCTGAAACAGCAGCATGGGGAGAAGGACACACCCCCAAGAGAGCTTTACTTGGATATTTTGTTTTGGATTGAGCGGATTGTAACCTACTGTGACCTAGGGGTGGAGTTTGTTATGTTCTCTGCTGCTTCTGAGAGTGTTGTGATAGGAAAAACCCTGGCCTAGGATCCCCCAATTGTATAAACAAGTATTTTGGAATGTTATATACTTTGTGTTTTAAGGCTGTGTGGCCACCCCCATAAGAAGTTGTTATGTATTTTGCAAATGTGAAGCTCATGATGGGTTTATTTTATTTCTTAAGAGATGTTAATGCCTGTCCACATATAAGTTGCCCCTAAAGTATAATGAAAATGTAAAATTGTGGGGCTTGATGTAGGGTTAATGGAATGTAAGATCTTCCCTGCCCATTAAGAGGCCTAGGTGACCATATGTGTTCCCTTTTTTCTTTGGAATAGGGGTCATGTTTCCAGGTCCAAAGGTACACAGGTATTTCAATTACTGATATCTTGTTGCTTTGAGCTCTGACCCAGTTCATAGCTGTTACACATCCTGAGTCGCAGAGGGCCCATATCAGGGAGATTTATATTGCCTTTGGAGAGGAGCTTACTTAGGGGAAAGCTTGCTTACTTGAAGGCTTGCTTGATGGAAGGCTTTTTACACCTTTTGGTACTGATCCAATTAGGCAATGAGTCAGGTAGGTTGTGATGCCTCATGGCTCTGAGCCTTTTAGTTGGAAGTGTATATATATTCTGAGGTGAGATTAGGCCTTGTAGCAGCAAGCACCCTAGCATACCCAGGATGTCTGCTAGCACAGGTTCTTTGATTTGTTTTTCTAAAAGAAAGCAACTCAAAAAGGGTTAAGAATCTTATTTTAATTAAACAAATATGGTAAAAGGCCTCAGTTCTTTCTCTGGATATAGATAGGGTCTTTCTTCATATTATCTTTATAATTAATTTGGGCATTTTTAATAGTCAAAATGATTTATTCGCTCAAAGTCATTATTGAAATAATATTGTTATTGCTGTAAAAAATGTTCCCTTTGTTTTGCTCATTTTGCTTTTTATTATTTCGTGGAACTCTTTCCATGTTTTCTAATATCATGGAGCTCATCATTCCTTATAGAACAATATTATTCCATCACAATCATATACTACAACTTGTTCAGTCAATCCCCAATTGATGGGTATCCCTGCAATTTCCAGGTCTTTGCCACCAGAAAGACAGCTTCTATAAACATTTTAGAATGTATAGATTATTTTCTATTTTTACCTAATAATCTACAAAGATTTTTGAAAGAGAAGTATTTGGTTGGGGGGGTGGGAAGCCAAGGGGGCAGAGTAAAAGCAAGAACTTGCTTGAGCTCCCACCACAACCACCTCCTAATAAAAAAAAATGACTCTAAACAAATTTTAGAGCTACAGAAGCCACAAAGTGACAGAGAGAAACACAGCTCCTGCTGAAGGCAGCCTTGCAGGCAGACAGGAAGGATCTATCACACCAAGCTGGGAGCACAGCACAGTCCTGCATTAGTTGCACTGGCCCAGACCCACACCATAGACCAGCCAGAGCAGAATTCAGGGGACTGATTCACCGACAGTTATAGCAGTTTCCAGACTTCTCAACCCATAAATGCCAAAGAGAAAGTAAAAGGTCAGTGGGTAACTCTGTTGGAATAGGGTGAGAGAAAAGTGCTGTTTGGCCACTGCCCCCAGGGCAGCAGAAATGGCAGCAACTGCAGCTGCCTCTTGGCTGCCTCTTGAGCACCAGGCCTACAGATTGTAGGGGGATTAAGCAACTGTTGAGAGGGTAGTTGCTCTTCCTTTGACCTTCTTGGATCTGGGTTACAGTGTTGGGTGTTGGTCCTGGGGCAAGGAATGCTAGCATGGCAGAATTTGTTGAGACTGTGGAGAGGCAGTCATCCTCATAGTAATGAGGCAGGTGCCTAGAAAAAAGCTCTGACAATAGCTGTGCAAAACCCCAGAAACTTGGGATGCAGCACTCTTCACTCTTGAAGCAGAGCTCTACTGGGGCAAAGAACACAAAATTCAAGTAATTGGATGGCAAGATGGGCAAACAGAGGAAGCACAATCACACTATACAATCATTTTTTTTTGGTGACAAAGACAATTAAAACAAAGAAACAGAAGAAGACAACAAAGTCAAAACTCCTGCATCAAAAGTCTTCAAGAAAAATATGAATTAGTTACAGGCCATGGAGGAGCTCAAAAAGCATTTTGAAAATAAAGTAAGAGAAGCAGAGGAGCAATTGGGAAGACAAATGAGAATGATGCAAAAAAAAATTATGAAAAGCAATCAACAGCCTGCTAAAGGAGACTCAAAAAATAGTGAAGAAAAGAACATCTTAAAATAGACTAACTCAAATAGCAAAAGAGTCCCCAAAAGCCAATGAAAAGAAGAATGCCTTAAAAAGAAAAATTAGCCAGATGGAAAAGGACTTTAAAAAACTCACTGAAGAGAATTGTTCCTTCAAAATTAGATCGGAGGCAATGGGAGCTAATGATTATATGAGAAATCAAGATACTACTAACAGACCCAAAAATGAAAAAATAAAAGGCAATGTGAAATATCTCATTGGAAAAACCACTGACCTGGAAAATAGATCCAGAAGAGATAATGTTAAAACTATTAGACTTAAGGCACACACAAATAAAAACCTAGCTGTGTGACCTTGGGCAAGTTACTTAACCCTAATTGCCCTCCAAAAGGCAAAAAAAAAAAAAAAACTATTAGACTACCCGAAAGCCATGATCAAAAAAGAGGCTATACATCATCTTTCAAAATATTATCAAGGAAAAATACCCTGATATTCTAGAACCAGAAGGCAAAATAGAAATTGAAAGAATTTACTGATCTCTTGCTAAAAAGGATCCCCCGCAAAAAAACTCCTAGGAACATTGTGGCCAAATTCCATCGTTCCCAGGTCAAGGAGAAATACGACAAGCAGATAGGAAGAAACAATTTGAGTACTGTGGAAGCAAATCAGGATAACACAAGACCTAGCAGCTTCTAAATTATAGGATTGAAGGGCTTGGAATATGATATTCTAGAGGTCAAAGGAGCTAGGATTAAAACCAAGAAGTACCTACCCAGCAAAAATGAGTATAATACTTCAAGGTAAAAAATATAGTATATTTAATGAAATAGAGGACTTTCAAGAATTCTTGATGAAAAGACCAGAGCTGAACAGAAAATTTGACTTTCAAATACAAGAAACAAGAGAAGCATGAGAAGATAAACAGGAAAAATAAATTATAAGGAACTTATTAAAGTTGAACTATTTACATTCCTACATGGAAGAATGATAATTGTAACTCATGATACTTTTCTCAGTATGGGGATAGTTGAAGGGAATATGTGTGTGTATGTGTGTGTGTGTATGTGTGTGTGTGTGTGTGTGTGTGTGTGTGTCTGTACATGTATACAAAGAGGGCACAGGATGAAATGAATATGAAAGGATAATATCTAAAAAATAAAATATAGAGGGGACAGAGGAATATATTGGAAGCAGAAAGGGAGAGATAGAATAGGATAAATTTTCTCATCTAAAAAAGCCAAGAGAAAACCATTACAGTGCAGGGGAAGAGCAGGAAAATGAAAGGGAATGAGTCAACTTTACTCTCATTGGATTTGGCTTAAGGAGGGAATAACATACACACTCATTTGGTAGCTTAACCTACAGGAAAGTAGAGGGGAATGGATTAAGATGGGGGGGAGGGGTGATAGAAGGGAGGGCAAATTGGGGGAGAGGGTAGTTAGAAGCAAGCACTTTTGAAAAGGGACAGGGACAAAGGAGAAAATAAAATAAATGGGGGAAGGGATAGGATGGAGGGAAATAGAGTTAGTGTTTCACAATATAACTTCTATGGAAATGTTTTGGTAACTACACGTGTATAACCTATATTGAATTGCTTGTCTTTCCAGTGGGGGTGGGTGAGGAGGGAAGAAGGGAAAGAATCTGGAGATCAAAGTTTTAAAAATAAATGTTAAAATTATTTTAAATGCAACTGGGAAATAAGATTTACAAGTAATGGGGTATAGAAATCTATCTTGCCCCACAAGAAAGTAAGAGGGGAGATGGGGTAGGATATAAGAGAGAACAGGTTGGGGAAAGTGGTATTCAGTAAGCTTGCTATCTTGGGATGAGGGTAGGGGAGCGATGGGGAGAAAATTTGTAATTCAAAATCTTGTGGAAATGAATGTTGAAAGCTAAAAAATATTTTTTTTAATTTAAAAAGAGAGAAAAAGGGAAATATTGACATCAAAAGACTATTTGACCTGGGACCTAAGAAACAAAAGTGCCTGGGTCCTATAAGGACCTTCATCTATTCCTGATGTCCTTTCGCTTTCATCACCTTCATTTCCACTTTGCGTTCACAAACTGGCTCTTCAAACTGTTCAAAAAAGTTAATGTGGGGCCTTGGCCAACATTATAAGTGGATCTGGAATGATTCCATTATCTTCTGCTACAGTGAGAGAAGCAGCCATAGGAAAAGCAATAGAGCATGTAGTCAAGATTATCTCTGTTTTTGTCAGCCAGGTAATGACTGGACAAGTCATTTAACCTTTCCATGTCCCAGGTATCTAAGTCCATAAGTTGCAGAGCAATTGGTAAATGGATTTGTTTCATTGGGGATTCCCTTTGCCAATGAAACCATAGATCTGGGCTAAAAGCAAACTTTGAATCCTTATCCATAGAATGTAAAATCCATGAAAGTGGGAGCTATCATGTTTTTGTCTCTGCATCTCTGGTACCTATCACAGTGATGTGCACATAAGTGCTAAAAGCTTATTGAATAAAATAATATATCTTGTCATCTGTTAATTATATGTGAGTGCAAATTACTGAGTAAATAATTCTTTCCCTTGCAATATAGTGTACTTTTCAGAAAAATCAGTACAACCTATGACCACAGGATTATCAAAATGTATCCAGGGAAGTAGATAATGACATACAGTTACTAGTCCAGCTGCATATATTAATTTCATGATTGATCTTTTTAAACCAAAACAACAACTGATGATTTAATCATCTTAATTTATTTATAGATATTCTATCAAGAGATGAGTAAATCAACAATAATTTGTAAGATGTGCCCTTTTGAAATCTGGAACATAATGTTTTAAAGCCTCTTACTTGTAAAGACTAATGAATTCTCAAGTGTTTTCTCCCAAGCATTCTATTCAGGTCTTAGCAACAAAAGAATGGTCATGGGCAGAAGTTAAAAATCTTGTACTTTTGCAGAGTATACCACATCATGAGACAGAATGTCTATTTCATTTCACAAGAAATATCAAAATATACAGCATTATTAAGTAATTCAGCTTTTGGCTATTAATCTTAAATGACCTACAACAATGTTTTTCTATATATATTTTCTATATATTGGACAAGTGAAGTTTACTTTATACATGAGAATAATGTTTTTTGTTCATTTAAAAAATCTTACTCCTTCCTCACTACATTTTAAAAATAAGAATCAAATATTTCAAAGGTTGATTTTTTTTTTCTGTGATGAGACAGAAATAACTATGAAGGGATTGGCAGAAAATACTTGCCTACATTCTCCCTTCTTGACAGTCTCCACCCATATGTCACATCTCCTTGATTTTCATACAGAAATGATATATTGTCTCCTGAGACCTTATTTGTTGGGTACTCTCAGGCAGCAACATGACAGATTGAATCCTGCTTGGCCCTCTTAGGTAGGTGGTTAGTGAAGATTAAAAAAAATAGAAACTAGAAAAGAAAGTGGGTCTGGGGAGAGACTTCTTCTAAGGTATTCACAATGAATAAAGCAGAAAACTATAGTGGATTCATCTTACCTATCATCAGTGTGTGTGTGTGTGTGTGTGTGTGTGTGTGTGTGTGTGTGTGTGTGTGTTTGTATGTGTGTAGCAGCTGGATCTTAGTCTTACCAGGTAATGAAGTATGGGTTTCTTCCACTATATTAAATGTGATTTACAACCCTAATAGATATATGAACAAGAGCACAAGATAAGTTGGGAAATGAAATAAAGAGTGGAAAAAAGTCTCATAAATGGACATTTATTTCTAGTCTTTACCTATCAGAAATGCTAACAAATTACAACATTTCTATTCCTAAGGCACTTTACAATGTAAGGAACATTTTTCTTAACAACATTCTTCCAAGGTATAAATTCTAGGTACAATTATTTACATTTTACAGATGAATGAATTGAGGCATAGAGTTCATGACTGGGCTTCTAGATCTAGTGTTCATCTTCCCACAATGTATGAATAATACAACTACTCAATACTTTTGTACTTAGCAAGTACAATTTATCATTTTGAAAAGTATAAAATCTTTAAGTAGATACATAGATATAGATCCTTTTAAATAAGAGAATTAATGTCCCTTTTCACTTCAAAGAGTAACTCTGCCATCTATGCCTTTCATCTCTTCTTCCCTTTGCTCTTCAGGACCCTACTTTCTTCTAGCAACTTTGGTTTCAGAGTTTTACATTGGATTCTTCCCTTTTACCTAAAAATATTCATGAAACAACATGTGTTCATTTCCCCATTTTCCTCTCTAGATGCTATTTGATTTCTTGACTTCTTTTCAAAACAGTTTCATCACTTCCATTTCCTCATTTATTCATTCCTTAAACCATTGTACATTGCATTGCTAACACTACTCAAGTAGCGTCCTTGAAAGTCCTCAGTAATCTACCTGTTGACCAATTAAATGTCCCCTTATTAGACCAGATTCCTTGATAAGTCTTGATAACAATTGAGAACACTTTCCTTGAAATTATCTTCTCCCTTATTCTCATGTAGCAATAATCTATTCTAGTTTTCTTCCTACCTTTCTTACCATTCTTTTTCTGTAATTATTTCCTCACTCATTAAACAGCCATAACTATTAGTAATGTGCATACTATATGTTGTAAGACTCTGTGCTAGGTCTTTGATACAAAGATAAAGAAATGAATTAAAATTCCTGTCCTTCAGAAAGTAGTAGTCTGTTGATGGGTAAATGAGAGCTATGACAGGTGCACAGATGACTATAAAATCAGGTAGTGTATGATGTGAGAAAAGGAGACTCAGAGGATGTGTTCTATTGAAAAAAATACCAAAAAAAACTTTTTACCTATGGAAAATGAGGTAAAGTTGAACAAAGGACAATAAAACTGATCCTTAAACAAAAGAACAATTCTGAGAGATAGAGATGATTCAAGGGTTGGAGGCTGACTTGGGCAAAAGCATAAACTGGGACAACTCCACAAGAAGAAAACAACTATATAGTATGGTAACAACACGGAGTGCATGAAAAGGAATAATGTGAAAAAAGGGTACTATGTTTTGAAAGGTCTTATACATCTGGCTAGATAGTTTGCTTCCCTACCTCCCTCCCACCCATAATAGTAATGGGAATTTGAAGATCTTTCCTGCCCCTTGATAGAACTAAGGAAATTTGAAGACCTTTCCTACTTTGAAGATATACCTGCCCCCTAACAAGCTGAAGTAATCACATGGGGCCTGTGGTAGAAGGAGTTTGGTGAAGGGTGGAACAGAGCCCACGGGAAGCTGGCAGTCTGAGCAGCTAGACGGGGGGACAGATATAACATACTCAAGGGCAACAGTTAAGCTTGTGCATAAATGTTGGTTTGTGGGAAGGCTAAAGGACAGTGTGGGTCTCTGTGCTATTATGCCTTATTAACTTCTTTGTTACTATAATGTAATGGGCTTACTAGTTTTGGATTTTGTTTTCTGGTTAAATAAATGTTTTGCTTCTGTCTTCTATATGGAGAATTCATTATATTTTGTGAATGAGCACTATGCCAGCATGTTTACAGTGGCTATTGATGCTGTGAATATTGTGTTCGCACTACACCCCCTTACAGGCTATAGACACTGAATTTCTTTTTGTGTGTACCTTAGGAAGATTATTTTCATCAATTATGTGAAAGAACTGTTGGCTAGAGGCAAAGTGACCCATCAAAAGGCTGTTGTAGCGGTCAAATGGAGAAATGACAAGAGACTGAACTAGGGTGGAAGTTAACCTCACTCAACTGACACAGAATAGTCTATTCATGAGTGTGTAGAGTTTTAATAAACAAATCTGTTGTTGTTTTTCTCACTGTTCATTCTTAATGGCTCCAGAATATTTGACACTGTTGGACACCCTCTCCAGTATTCCCACTCATCTCTATGTTTTCATGACTCTTGGTTTTTGTTTGTCCTCAACTTTTCAGTCTTCTTTACCAGAGCCTCTTCTATGTCTCATCCACTTATCTATAAATGTATCATTATAAGGTTCTATCCTGGCCCCTCTTCTCTCTCTAGATTATCTTTCAATGATCACATTAAATTCCATGGGTTTAATTTTTTATGCCAATTACATATAAGTTTGTTTATCCAGGTAATTTTTTCTCCTGAGTCCTACATTACCAGCTGCCTAGTAGACTTTTTAATTGGTGGTCCTATGGATATCTCAAACTCAACATGGCCATGTTCTTTTCCTCTCCCCACTCCCCACTCTTTCAAACTTGCCTCTTTCTGTTAAGGACACTAATATTCTTATAATATACCAGGTTCACAACTAGAAGTCATCCTCAATTCTTCACATTTCTTCAACATGCATATTAAAAAATCCATTCAATTACCAAATTTTATTATTTCTATTTCCCTTTTAGGTTACCTTTTTGTCAGGTACACATTTGGAAAGGGCAAAAGACTGGGGAAAAATATGTACATACAAAACAAATTTAGTATATGATACACACATTTGAAACATATTTATGTACAAGAATATATGTGTACATGTATATTTACACATGTATGTGCATCTAAACATATATATTCACCCAATGTACACACACGCATATATACTATACATGGACAGATAAGTACATACATATATACATACATACATACATACACACATACACATATACCTAAATGCACACATAATACATTTCTAGGTATATAAATATAAGATTAAGCATATATATGTGCATATATATATACGGATATGTGTATATATGTTTTAAGTTCTACCACCAATGCCACCACTACTAATTAGCATTTATATAGTGCCTACTACATGCCAGGCATGATGCCTTACAAATATTATCTCAGTTGATCCTCACAAAACCCTAAGAGGTAAATGCTATTATTAACCTCATTTTACAGTTGAAGAAACCAAACAAGCAGAAGTCAATTGTCCAACAGAAGGTAATTGTCCAACATCACACAACTAGTAAGTGTCTGAGACCAAATCTGAACTTTTCTTGCCTCCAAGTCCAGAGCTCTATCTATAGAACCATGTTGCCATCAAACATATATACATATACACATATTTACACACATTTATATATAGGCACAAACATATATGGGTATACACCCACAACACATGAACACATGTACACACATAACTTTTCATATATACATATAAACACTTATGCATATATAGAGTTCCAAAAGTTTTAGTGCATGTAGTTTTTAACTATTAAAGCCTAAAACTGCATTAAGACTTCGGGGTTTTAGGATAAAATATACTATATACATATATATATATATATATGTTTTATATGTGTATATGAACACATGAGTACATGTGGGTATATATGTTTGTGTATATGTATACATGCATAAGAGTTTTATGTGGGGGGAGAGAAAGGATAGAATGATATGAAAAAAATTTATGAAGTGAAATATACATTCTTTTGCTTTGTAATAACAGTGATAAAAGTTACCACATAAACTTAAATTTCATGTTGTCTTCTTTTGCTTAAGTATATCTCTCTCTTATCTCTCCAAATACAAGTAATTTGTCTTGAAGGGTAGAGATTGTGTCTTCTTTGTATACTTTACTGAGGCTCATATCTAACACAGTTATATTCATTTCAGAATCTGCATAAGGATGTGTTGTTTTCTGATTTATTAATAACATAGGAATCAGTATTATGGTACAGTGCTTTAATTTAAATAAAAATGCTAACAGTATGCAAATGGATAACATAAAAAGTTTTATAAGATTCAATATGCTAGAACAATTGTATTAAAATTGCTTTAGTTTCATAAACATAGTACTGTATGTTATTTTTGATGAGAGGTGAAGATGATAGCAAGCTATATTTGAAATTAATCTCTAGAACTAGTTGCATTCATTATATTTATTGGCAGTAAAAACAATACCATGAGCCAAAATTTCACTGCATTTTACTGGAACTGTTTTTTTTTAAAACTTTATGTCTTCAAAACTAAAAATCCCATGAAGCTAACCACTGTTTTAACATTTTTGGAAGAATGGAAGAAAAGGAATATTTAATGAATTCTGTTGAAAAAGAAACTTTCAGATAAATCTCTTAAATATTTTAAATTTTTTAAATTTGAAAATTAATAAAATATTGCTAATTAGAATTCTATTAATTCAAAATTTATAATAATTCTGAAAAATTTTGTTTTCAAAATTCTAGGATTCTGCAAAGGCTGATAATATGTATAAATTTAATAAAATCCCTACATATTGCAAATGACAAAACAGAAATCTTGAGGAGGGTAATTCATTTAAAGAAACATTGGTAGTACAGCTTGAATTTGAACTCAGGTCTTCTTACAGTAATTCTTTTATTTTTTTATTTTTTAAATTTATTTTTATTTTTCAACATTCATTTCCACAAGATTTTGAGTTATAATTTTTTTCTCAAACCATCTTTCCCCTATCCCCACCCCAAAATATTAACCCTACTGAATACCCCTTCCCCCAATCTGTTCTCTCTTATATTCTCTCCCTTCACCCCACTAACTTTCTAGTAGGGGGAGATGGGTTTCTATACCCCAGTACCTGTACATCTTATTTCCCAGTTGAATGTAAAAAAAAATTAAACATTTGTTTTTAAAACTTTGAGTTCCAGATATTTTCCCCCTTCTCCCCTCCTTACACACCCACACTGGGAAGATAAGCAATTCAATATAGATTGTGCATGTGTAGCTACCCAAATCATTTCCATAGTAGTTTTATATATATATATATCCCACCCCCCATTTATTCTATTTTCTCCTTTGACCCTATTTTCAAAAATGTTTGCTTTTAACTACCCTCTCCCCTAATCTGCCCTCCCTTCTATACTCCTCCCTCTTATCCCCTATATCTCCTAATTAGCAAGATATCTTCCTATTTTCCTGTAGGGCAAGAAACCCAGTTGAGTGTGTGTGTTATTTCATACTTACTTCCCCTCCATTGTAACAGGTTTCTTTTGCCTCTTTTATATGAGATATTTTACCCTAATCTATCTCTCCCTTTCTTCTTCTTCAATAAATTCCTCTCTCACCTCTTAATTTTATTTTTTAGATATCATCGCTTCATCTTCAACTTATCCTGTGCCCTTTGTCTATGTATACATGAACATACAAATGTGCACATTCACATATATATTTATATATACATATATCCTCCTATACATAGGTATGTATATATATATATATATATATATATATATATATATATATATATATATATTCCTTTCAGCTATCCTCATACTGAGAAAAGTCTTATGAGTTATAATTATCATTTTTCCATGTAGGAATATAAATACTTCAATTTTAATAAGTTTCTTATGATTTCTTTTTCCTGTTTACCTTATCATGCTTCTCTTGTTTCTTGTATTTGAAAGTCAAATTTTCTGTTCAGCTCAGGTTTTTTCATCAAGAATGGTTGAAAGTCCTATATTTCATTGAATGACCATATTTTTCCCTGGAGCATTTACTCAGTTTTACTGGGTAAGTGACTCTTGATTTTAGTCCTAGCTCCTTTGACCTCCAGAATATCATGTTCCAAGCCCTTTGATCCCTTAAGTAGAAGCTGTTAGGTCTTTTGTTGTACTGATTGTGTTTCCATAATATTCAAATTGTTTCTTCCTGACTGCTTGCAGTATTTTCTCCTTGACCTAGGAATTCTGGAATTTGGGTATGATATTCCTAGGAGTTTTCTTTTTGCAATCTTTTTTAAGCGGCAATCAATGAATTCCTTCAATTCCCATTTTGCCCTCTGGTTCTAAAATATCAGGGGAATTTTTCTTGATAATTTCTTTGTTTTTGATTATTTGGTCTTTATTAATTTGTTTACTTTTAGTTTACAAGATTCATTTCCATAATTCTTTGAGTTTCAAATTTTCTCCCCCTCCTCCCCTCCTCTACTCACCCATCCCTGGCAGCATACAATCAAGTATAGTATCTGCAAATACTTTCACATTAGGCATTAGTCAGGTTATAAAGAAGGACTGTATCAGATGGAATAAACAATGGGAAAGAGGAAACAAAACCAAACAGGAAACAAAAAAGGAACAGGTAGATGCTTCAATCTGGGTTCAAACTCTATTCATTCTCTAGACATAGACATCTCTCTCCATCATGAGTCTTTGGAGTTGTTTTATAACCATGCATTGCTGAGAAGAGTGCAGTCTATCATAGTTGGTGATCACGCATATGTTGTGACTGTGATTGTGTACAAATCTCTCCCGGTTCTACTCTTCTCACTCAGCTTCAGTTCATATATGCCTCTCCAGGTAAATATGAAGTCCATTTGCTCCTCGTTTCTTACAGTACAATAGTATTCCAATTACATGCATATACCACAACTTCTTCAGCCAGTCCCCAATTGATGGGCATCCTCTTAATTTCCAATTCTTTGCCACCACAAAAAGAGCTGCTATAAATATTTTTGTACATATGGGTCTTCTTCCCACTTATATGATCTCTTTGGGATACAACCCTAGAACTGTTATTGCTGTGTCAAAGGGTATGAAATTATTTATAACCCTTTGGGAATAATTCCAGATTGCTCTCCAGAATGGTTAGATCAGTTCACAACTCCACCAGCAATGTATTAGTGTTCCAATTTTTCCACATCCTCTCCAGCATTTGTCATTTTGCTGTTTTGTCATCTTAGCCAATATGACTGGTGAGATGTGGTACCTCAGAGTTGTTTTGATTTGCATTTCTCTAATCAATAGTGATTTAGAGCATTTTTTCATGTGATTATAGATATTTATAGATAATTTCTTCCTCTGAAAACTGCCTGTTCATACCCTTTGACAATGTATCAATTGGGGAATGACTTGTATTCTTATAGATTTGACTCAAATCTCTGTATATTTTAGAAATGAGTCCTTTATCAGAGACATAGTTTGTAAAAATTCCTTCCCAATTTTCCACTTCCCTCTTAATCTTGGTTACATTGGCTTTGTTTGTAAGTAGCTTTTCAATTTATTGTAATCAAAATTATCCATTTTGCATTTTACAATGCTCTCTATTTCTTGTTTGGTCATAAAGTCTTCCCCTCTCCATAAATCTGACAGGTAAACTATTCCTTGCTTTCCCAGATTGCTTACAGTATCAGCCTTTATATTTAGGTCATGCACCCATTTAGACTTGATTTTGGTATATGGTGCTAGATGAAGGTCTATGCCCAGTTTCTGCCATACTATATTCTAGTTTTCCCAGCATTTTTTGTCAAATAGTGAGTTCTTATCGCAAAAGCTGGGGTCTTTGGGTTTTATCAAACAGTAGATTACCATAGTCATTGACTGCTGAATCTCATGGACCCAATCTGTTCCATTGATCCATTACTCTATTCCTTAACCAATACCAAATAGTTTTGAGGACTGCTGCTTTGTAGTACAGATTACAAGCTATATCAGATTAAAATCTGATATAGCTAGTCCACCATCCCTAGCATTTCTTTTCATTAATTCCCTTGATATTCTGGACGTTTTGTCCTAATGAATTTTGTTACTATTTTTTCTAGCTCTATAAGGTAGATTTTTTGGTAAATTAATTGGTATGGCACTAAATATATAATTAAATTAAGGTAAAATTCTCGTTTTTATTATATTAGCTCTACCCAGCCACAAGCAATTGATGTCTTTCCAATTAATTTGATCTGACTTTATTTGTATTATAAGTGTTTTGTAGTTGTGTTCATATAGGTCTTGGGTTTGTTTTGGCAGGTAGATCCCCAAATATTTTATAAGGTCTACAATAACTTTAAATGGGATTTCTCTTTCTGTCTCTTGTTGCTGAATTTCATTAGACAGTAGCAGCAAGCACCCCAACATTCCCAGGCTGGCTGCCAACACAGGTTATTAGATCTGCTTTTTCTAAATGAAAGCAACTCACAATGGGTTAACAAGCTTACTTTAATCAATCAAACACATATCATTTACCTAGTTAAGGTGAAAATAGGTCAGCACCCCGAACTTCAAAGTATACAGACAGTAGTTTCAAAACAGAGAAACAGATCAAGCAGACAGGCTTCCAAACTGTCCAACAATTACATATATCCACACCTAATCACAGTTACCAGAGAGGGAAGCATCAACATCTGGGTTTTCAAAGCCAGGAGGCTCTCAATGGCTTCCCAGAATCTCATCTGGTCAAATCACACAACACTTCTCAAAGTGAGCCCCAAAGCAAAGCCTCACATTAGGGATTATATAGCCTTCTCCTGGATCAGAGAATGAAACCACCCTCTTGACCCACTGCCCAATCACACAGCATCAAGGTGTATGCATTCCTGAAAACCAAGCCTCTTGCCACAGGCTCCATGTGACCACATTCAGCCTATTAGGAGGCAGAGTATATTTTCAAATCAAGGAAGGCTCTCAGAGTCTCTTAAGCCCATCAAAGGGTCTAAGGGCAGGGGAGATATTTAAATTTGCATTTCCATTACATAGAGATATACAGGAATGCAGAGGATTTATGTGGATTTATTTTATATCTTGCAACTTTGCCAAATTTATTTATTGTCTCGAGTATTTTTTTACTGGATTATCTCTAGGATTCTCTAAATATATCATCATATCATCTGCAAAGAGTGATAGCTTGGTCTCTTCTTTGCCTAATTTGATTTTTTGATTTCTTTTTCTTCTCTAATTGCTATTGCTAACATTTCTAGTATTAGACTGAATAAGAGGGGTGATAGTGGACATCCTTGTTTCACCCCTGATCTTATTGGAAATGCTTCTAGCTTCTCTCCATTATGTGTAATACTGGCTGATGGCTTTAAATAGATGCTACCTATTATTTTAAGGAAGGCTCCATTCATTCCTATACTTTCTAATATTTTTAATAGGAATGGATGTTGTATTTTGTCAAAAGCCATTTCTGCATCTATTGATGTAATCATGTGGTTTCTGCTAGTTTTATTGTTGATATGATCAATTATATTGATGGTTTTCCTAATATTCAACCATCCTTGCATTCCTGGAATAAATCCTACCTGATCAAAGTGTATTATTCTTGTGATAAGTTGTTGTAGTCTTTTAGCTAATATTTTATTTAAAATTTTTGCATCTATATTCACAATGGAAATTGGTCTAAAATTTTCTTTTTCTGTTTTATATCTTCCTGATTTAGTTATCAGTGCCATATTTGTGTCATAAAAAGAATTTCTTTGCTAAGTTTCCCAAATAGTTTGTAGAGTATTGGAAACAATTGTTCTTTAAATGTTTAATAGCATTCACTAGTAATTCCATCTGACCCTGGAGATTTTTTTCCTAGGGACTTATCCAATGACTTCTTCAATTTCTTTTTCTGAGATGGGGTTATTTAAGAAATTTACTTCCTCTTCAGTTAATCCGGGCAACTTATAGTTTTGTAAATATTCCTCCATTTCACTAAGATTGTCAAATTTATGTGCATACAACTGGGCAAAATAATTCCTAATTATTGTTTTAATTTTCTCTTCATTGGTGGTACATTCACCCTTTTCATTTTTGATACTCATAATCTGGTGTCCTTCTTTCTTTTTTATCATATTGACTAAGGGTCTATCAATTTTTTTTCATAAAACCAGCTCTTAGTTTTATTTATTAATTCAATAGTTTTCTTAATTGCAATTTTATTAATCTCTCCTTTGGTTTTCGGTATTTCTAATTTAGTATTTAATTGGGGATTTTCAATTTGTTCTTTTTCTAGCTTTTTCAATTGCATGCTCAATTCATTGACTTCCCTTTTCTCTAATTTATTCATGTATGCACTCAGGGTTATAAAACTCCTCTAAGAACTGCCTTTGCTGCATCCAACAAATTTTGGTATGTTGTCTCATTGTTGTCATTCTCTTGAATGAAGTTGCTGATTATTTCTACGATTTCTTCTTTGACCCATTCATTCTTTAGGATTAAATTGTTTAGTTTCCAATTATTTTTTAGTTTGTCTTTCCATGGCCCTTCATTGCATATGATTTTTATTGCATCCAGATCTGAGAATGATGCATTATTTCTGCCTTTCTGCACTGAATTGTGAAGTTTAGTACATTGTTGATTTTTGTGTATGTTCCATATACTGCTGAGAAAAAGGTATATTCCTTTTTATCCCCATTCAGTTTTCTCTAGAGAGCTATCATGTGTAGCCTCTCTAAAATTCTATTCACCTACTTAACTTCTTTCTTGTTTATTTTGAGGTTAGATTTATCAAGTTCACAGAGGGGGAGATTAAGGTCCCCTACTAGTATAGTTTTGCAATTGCTTTCTTCCTCTAATTCCCTTGACTTCTCCTCTGAATTCGTATGCTATACTGCTTGATGCATACATGTTAAGTAATGGTATTGCTTCATTCTCAATGGTGACTTTTAGCAGGATATAGTTTCTTTCCTTCCTTATCTCTTTTAATTAGATTAAATTTTGCTTTTGCTTTATCTGAGATAAGGTTTGTTACCCATGTTTTTTTTTTTACTTTAGCAGAGGCATGATATATTTTACTCCAGCCTGTTACCTTTACCCTTTGTGTATCCCTCTGTTTTAGATGTGTTTCTTGTAAACAGCATACTGTAGGATTATGGTTTTTAATCCATTCTGCTATCTGCCTCCATTTTATGGGAGAGTTCATTCCATTCACATTCAGTTATGGTTATTATTTGTTTCTTTCCCTCTATTCTCTTCCCTCCTCTGTTTATGCCTATATTTCTTCTCCCCTTCTCCATTCCCTTCCTTAATAGTTTTCCATTGGTTTTCAAAGTTCCTTTTGAGCTCATCTAGGAAAGCTTTCTGTGCTTGGGACCCATTCCCTGTTGATGCTTCAGCTGTGGGTATGGAGTCAATATTGTCTCCCTCTGGATTTAGTTCTCCCCCTGAGGATAGTAGGGCTCCAAAGTCTTTGTCTTTGCAGTCTGCTTTCTACCCATTTTGAGGCAGGGCCCTAACCATGCCCTTCTTCTTGGGTTCCCAAGCCTTTACTCTTTAGGGTTTTTCCCTGGGGCAATAATTACTATGTTTTCAGGGTGGGGGTTGGAGCAGCTGGGGTTCACTCTGCCATCCTTGTCCTTGGAGGTCCTGATAGGGGATTTTTAAATTTCTGGGCTATGGAGTCCCTGGAGTATATGCTGTCCCTGACAAGGGCCCTGTATTTGATTCTTACTTTGCTCTTTCCAGTCCCAGCCCTTTGGTGGTAGTGGCCCTTGTGGCTGGTGAGACAACTTGCCCCCCTCATTGAGCAAGCCTCTGTGCACCATCCTGTACCGGCCTGCCTCTGCATGCCATGCCATCCTGGCCTGCTTCTATGCTCTGGGCTGTCCTGGCCTGCCTCTGTGTGCTGCACCATCCCTGCTGCCTTTCTTGATAATTTCTTGAAAGATGGTATCTCAACTCCTTTTTTGGTCATGGCTTTCAGGTAGACCAATAATTTTTATATTATCTCTCCTGGATCTATTTTCTAGGTCACTATTTTTTCCAGTGAGATATTGCACATTGCCTTCTCTTTTTACATTTCTTTGGATCAGTTTCATAGTATCTTTATTTCTCATAAAGTCATTAGCTTCTAATTGCTCCAATCTAATTTTGAAAGAAATTCCTTTTCCATCTGGCAAATTCTGCTTTTTAAAGCATTCTTCTCATTGGCTTTTGGAGCCTCTTTTGCCATTTGAGTTAGTCTATTTTTTAAGGTGTTATTTTCTTTAGTATTTTTGGGGGTCTCCTTTAGCAGGCTGTTGACTTGTTTTTCATGATTTTCTTGCACCATTCTCATTTATCTTCCCATTTTCTCCTCTACTTCTCTTACCTGATTTTCAAAATCCTTCCTGAGCTCCTTCATGGCCAGTAACTAGTTCATATTTTTCTTGGAGGCTTTTGATGCAGGGGTTCTTGACTTCGATGTCTTGCTCCCACTCCATGTCTTGATCCTTTCTGTCCCCAAAAAAGGATTCTAGTGCC
Source organism: Gymnobelideus leadbeateri (assembly GCA_011680675.1). Lineage (NCBI taxonomy): Eukaryota > Metazoa > Chordata > Mammalia > Diprotodontia > Petauridae > Gymnobelideus > Gymnobelideus leadbeateri. The sequence goes on from WOXC01008533.1 coordinate 217,214, forward strand.
TGTTTGTACTTCCATTGCTTGCTCATATTGGCAGCCAATTACTTGAGTTTTGAACTCTTTGCCACAGTAGAGCTCTGCTTCCAAAATTGAGAGATCTATGTTCCAAATTGCTGGGGTTTTTGCTGCTGCCAGAGCTATTTGATGGGTGCCATCTCTACAGCCCCCACACACTCTGGCTCACTGGTCACACACCCCAGGACCACCACCCAAGACTGTGATCTGGATCCAAGTAGGTCAAAGCAAAAGTGATTATCCTTTGAATGGTCTCTTGGTCCCCCTACAATTTGCCGGCCAGGAGCTCCAAAAGCAGCCATGTGGCAACAGCTGGAGCCACCATGCCTCCTCTGCTTCTTGCTTTGGAGGTAGCAGCTGGACCATGCTCCCCCATTCAAACAATGTTTCACACTGGCCTTTTACTTTGTCTTTGGCATTTGTGGATTGAGAAGTCTGGAAACCACTAAAGCTGCTGGTGATTTACTCTTGTGAAGTTTGCTCCAGCTGTGGCTGGTTGCGGCCAAACTGTGGCTCAGTCAGGACTGCATTCAGCTCCCAGCACTGCAGTGGACCCTTCTTAATGGCCTGCCAGGCTTACTTCAGCAAGAGATTTGATTCTCTCTGTCACTTTGTGGGTTATAAAGCTCTATAGTTTGTTTAGAGTCATTTTTACATATATTGAAGGAGTTGGAAGCCAGAGCTGCATGGAAGTCCTGTTTCTACTCCCTCATCTTGGCTCTGCCCCACTTCTTACTGTAATTCTAATCCTCTCTCTAGTAACCTGTATAATATACCCAATATTCCTTTGTGAAAAATTACCATATTGATAAGATTAGAGGAAGTTTGAGGAGCTTAGAAACAAGATGCCTAGAAAAGACCAGAAATAAAAATGGGGAGCTGGAGGAGACACTTTGAGGATATAGGCCAATGGAGAAATAGAGAACTATAAGACAAAACAGGTCAGATCTCATGCCTTGCAAATTTGTCATTTTATGCATGACATTTTTATTCATGGATTTAGAAGGACATTTTTAAGGTCTTTTAATCTAAAAGAGTAAACGCAGAACTAGGAGCTGGCTTTATAATATCATTAAAGCATTAGAAGGATTTGTAGATGGTAAGAGATGGATCAAGTGCTTTAGGATAATTTTTCTTCTATTGAAAGGTTTTGAAATACTATATTCAGAGTCTTCAAGAATAATCATCACCATAGATAAGTCCAAAGAATACTAAATTTGAAATGACCCATATTAATTTGCTAAACTACAAAACTAGAAATCCTTTTTAAAAAACCTAGAAATTAAACATCTCAAAAGGTTAAGTTTTTTCTATAATTACTTTGATTGCATACATATTGTCTCCACTATTATAATGTGAACTCCTTGAGGACAAAGGGTTATATTTTGCCTCTTTTTGTATACCCAGCACTTAGCTGTGCCTGCACATAGTAGGCACTTAACAAATGGTGCTTGATTGAAAAAAAAAGTATGTAGAATATATTGATATTTTCCTTTCCTTCTACTAGAGGTGGCTGTAATACCAATACTCTCTTAGATTACGTTCAATGTTGGAATGAAATGAGGCACTGGAAAATCACCAACAACTAACAAAAGGAGATTTATTTTTCCCTAACACACCTAGGAGGGGCAGCCAGGTGGCACATTGGATAGTCTGGAGTCAGGAAGACCGGAGTTCAAATCCAGCCTTACTTAGTAACTGTGTGACCCTGGCAAGTCACTTAATGCCATTTGATTTAGTTTCCTCATCTGTAAAATGAGCTGGAGTGGCATGGCATGCTACTCCAGTACCTTTGCCAAGAAGACCCTAAATGGGGTTATGAAGAGTTGGATATAAGTGAAATGACTGAAAAAACAATAGCACAGCAATGATATGCAATTAAGCTACAGTGGTATTTCTTTTCTCTAGAGGCAGTGCTTATTATCTCTATGGAAATGTTCCTTGTTATCAAGGTAGTAAATGTTGAAAGACAGGGTGATTTGCATTGTCTTCAAAAGTACATCAAGTTGGAGGGGCCCTGAGAACACAATTATGCTGATGATTTATGTGAGTTTATTTTATATCTTGCAACTTTGCTGGAATTGTTAATTATTTCAAGTAGGTTATCACTTGATTCTCTAGAATTCTCTAAGCACACCATCATACCATGTACGAAGAGTAATAATTTTGTTTATTCTTTGCCATTTCTACTTCCTTCAGGTGTTTTTTTTTCTTTTTATTGCTTTAGCTAGCATTTCTGATACTATCTTGAATAACAGTGATGATAACATGAAGATCCTTGCTTCACTTCTGATTTTATTGGGAAGGCTTCTAGCTCATCCTGGTTATGGAAAATGTTTATTGATAATTTTAGATAAATACTCCTTATCACTTAAAGGAAAGCTGTATTTATTCTTATGTGCTTTAGTGTTTTTAAATAGAAATAGATGTTATATTTTGTCAAAAGCTGTTTCTTCATCTATTGACACAATCATGTGATTTCTGTTGGTTTTGTTATTGATATAGTCAATTATGCTGATAGTTTTGCTAATACTGAATCAGTCCTACATTCCTGGTAAAAATCCTAACTGGTCATGGCATATGATCCTGGTGATATATTGTTGTAATCTCCTGCCTATTATTTAATTTAAAATTTTTACATCCATATTAATTGGAGGAATTCATCTATAATTTTCTTTCTCTCTTTTAACTTTTCCTGGTTTAGGTATCAGCACTATGTTTGTGCCATAAAATAGCCTATTTTTCAAAATAGTTGGTATTACATTAGAATTGATTGTTCTTTAAATATTTGGTAGAATTTACTTGTGAATCTATCTGGCCCTGGGGATTCTTTTTCTTAGGGAGGAAATTGATGACTTATTAATGTTCCTTTTCTGAGATGAGTTTAAGTATTCTATTTCCTCTTCTGCTGATCTAGGCAATTTATATTTTTATAAATATTCATCATTTCCCATAGATTTTCAGATTTATTATTACACAATTGGGCAAAACAGCTTCTAATAATTAGGTTAATTTCTTATTTTTGGTGCTTCTTTCATTCTTTTCATTTTTGATACTGATAATGTTTTTCTTTTTTTAACCAAATTAACCAATGGTTTATTATATTGGCTTTTAAAAAATAAAACCAGGCTTTCATTTTATTTATTATTTCAATGGTTTTCATAATTTTTAATTTTATTAATCTCATCTTTGATTTTTAAGATTTCCAATATAGTGTTTAGTTGGGGATTTTTAATTTGTTCTTTTCCTAGCTTATTTAGTTGTATTCCTAACTCAATGATTTGCACATTCTCTCTGTTTTACTGATTTAAGCATTTTGAGATATACATTTTCCCATAAGTACTACTTTGAGTGCATCCCATAAACCTTGGTATGTTGTCAAATTGTTATCATTCTCTTTGATGAAATTATTGTTTGATTCTATTACTTTCTTTTTGAATCTAATTCTTTAGGATTAAATTATTTAGTTTTCAATTGATTTTTAATCTATCTTTTGATGGCCCTTTATTAAATGTAATTTTATTGCATCATGATTTGGAAAAGATGCATTTAATATTTTTGCCTTTCTGTTTTTCATTATGAGGTTTTAATTTCCTAAAACATGCTCAATTTTTATGTAGTTATAATGTACTATTGAAAACAAAAGTATGTTCCTGTCTACTCCCATTCGATTTTCTCCAGAGGTCTATCATATCTAACTTTCCTAAAATTCTATTCACCTTCTTAATTCCTTTCTTGCTTATTTTGTAGTTAGATTTATCTAGTTCCAAGAGGGGAAAGTTGAGGACCCCCTCTAGTATAATTTTACTATCTATATTACCCTGTAAGTTATTTAACTTCTTTAGAAATTTAGATGCTATACCATTTGGTGCATAAATATTTACTATTGATATTACTTTATTGTTTGTGGTTCCTTTTAGCAAGATGCAATTTCTTTCCTTGTCTCTTTTAATTAGATCTATTTTTGGTTTTGCTTCCTCAGAGTTAATGATTGCTACCCCTATTTTTTTTTCTTTTTTACTATAGGTGAAACATAATATATTCTGCTCTAGCCTTTTACCTTTACTCTATGTGTGTCTCTCTGCTTCAAATATGCTTCTTGTAAACAACACATCATAGGATTCTGGTTTTTAATCCACTCTGCTATCTCTTTCTGTTTTATGGGTAAGATTTTCTCATTCACAGGCACCATTATGATTATTATGTATTTCCCTCCATCCTATTTTTCAATTTTTTTTTATTTTTCTCTCTCCTTTCATCCTGTCCATCTTCACCAGTGTTTTACTTCTGATCAACACCTCCCTCAAACTGACCTTTTTCATCAGCCCCCACCTTTTCTTGACCTTTTCCCCTCCTACTTCTCTATATGGTAATATAGTTTTTATGCCTGCCTAAGTGTATATGTTATTCCCTCTGATCCAAATCCAGTGAGAGTAGGGATCAAGTACCAGTCACCCCATGCCCACACTTATTACATTCCACTGTAATAGATCTTTTGCACCTCTTCATGTAATATACTTTACCCCTTCTGTCTCTCTCCTTCCTCTTCTAGTACAATCTTCTTTCTCACACATTTTTTTAAATATCACCCCATCAAAGTCAACTTATATCCAAACCCTCTTTCTATGTATACTCCTTGTAATTGCCATAATAGGGATACAGTTCTTAAGAGTTATAAGTATCATCTTTTCATGTAGGAATGTAAACAGTTTATCCTTATTGAATAATTTATGTGTTTTTTATTTCCTGTTTCCCTTTTCTGCTTCTCTTGAGTCTTCTATTTGAAAATCTAATTTTATTTTTCATTCTTGTCTTTTCATCAGGAATGTTTAAAAGTTCCCTATTTCACTGAATACACATTTTCCCCCTGAAAGATTTTATTCATTTTTGCTAGGTGTCAATTCTAGGCTGTAATCTAAACTCCTCTTTCTGGAATATCATATTCCAAGCTGTTTAATCCTTTAATGTAGGAGCTGTCATATCCTGTATAACCCTGACTACAGATTCTCGATATTTAAATTGTTTCTTTCTGGTTGTTTGAAGTATATTCTCTTTGACCCGAGAGTTCTAGAATTTGACTATAATATTCCTAGGAGTTTTCATTTTGGGATCTCTTTCAGGAAGTGATCAGTGGATTCTTTCAATGATGATTTTACCCTCTGATTCTAGGAACTCAGGACAGTTTTCCTTGCTAATTTTTTGAAAGATGCTATTCTCGGGCCTCATAGTAAAGATAGCGGAGTAGAAACAGGACTTCTGCAGGGCTCCGGGTCCTATGTCCCCCAATTCATATAAAAGGTGGCTCTGAACAAACTTTGGAGCTAGAGAATCCACAAAATGACACAGAGAAGCTAAACTCCCACTGAGGACAGCCCATGAGGCTGGCAGGAAGCAGCCAGTGCAGCCCTCTGGGAGCCTACAACAGGCCTGCTTGAGGCTAAAGTTTTAGCCTCAGAGCAGGCGTGACTAGCAAATAGCTGGAGGGACTTCAGGTCATTAGCATCTGTGGAGGTTTCCAGAATTATCAACACATGGATTTAAAGGACAAAGTGAGAGTTCAGTGCAGTGTGGACTTTGGGATCTGGTATTTCAGGAGTATGGTCTGGCCTTTATCCCATGGAGGGAGAAGCCACTGAGGTGCAGTGGCTGTGCAGCCACCACCACGTGGCAGCTTCAGCTCCTGGCTTGCAGAGTGAAGGGGAACCAAGCCACCAATCTGAGGGGTAATCACTCTTATTTTAACCTGCTTGGATCTGGATTGTTGTCTAGGGTAGAGGTCCTGGGGTATGTGATCAGCTTGCCAGAGTGTGTGGAGGCTTCAGAGAGGGCACCCAACTAATAGCTTTGGCAGCTGAGAAAAACCCAGCAATTAGGTCAAAGCTCCCCTGTCTGGTAGCAGAGAGGGGAGCTGTGGCAAAAAGCCCAAAAGTCAAGAATTGAGTGGCTACATGAGCAGGCAAAGGAAGCAACGCAAGCAGAGCAATCCAACTTTACACTCCTATTTTGGAGACAAAAAGGATTAAAGCATGGAACAGGAGGAAGACAGGGAAGTCAGAACTCCTGCACCAAAAGCTTATAAGAAAAATACAAGGTGGTTACAGTCCATAGAACCTTAAGAAGGATTTTGAAAACCAAATAAGAGAAGTGGAGGAAAAACTGGGAAGAGAAATGAGAACAATGCAAGAAAATTATGAAATGAAAGTCAACAACCTGATTGAAGAAAATAACACCTTAAGAAAACAGACAAACTCAAATGGCAAAACAGGCTCAAAAAGGCAATGAGGAGAAGAATGCCTTAAAAAGCCAAATTTTCCGAATGGAAAAAGAATCTCAAAAGCTCAATAAAGAGAATCATTCCTTCAGAATTAGATTAGAGCAAATGGAAGCTAGTGACTTTATGAGAAATCAAGATACTATTAAACAAATCCAAACAAATGAAAAAATAGAAGGCAATGTGAAATATCTCATTGGGAAAACTACTGACCTGGAAAATATTTCCAGGATACATCATTTAAAAATTATTGGAATATATGAAAGTCATGACCAAAACAAAAACCTAGAAGGCATCCTTCAAGACATTCTCATGGAAAATTTCCCTGATGTTTTAGAACCAGAGGGCAAAATAGAGGTTGAAAGAGTCCATTGATTACCTCCTGAAAAAGACCTCAAAAAGAAAATTCTTAGGAATATTATAGCCAGTTTCCAGAATTCCTAGATCAAGGAGAAAATATTACAAGCAGTCAGAAAGAAACAATTTGAATATTGTGAAAACACAATCAGGATAACCTAGGACCTGGAAGCTTCTACACTGAGGGATCAAAGGGCTTAGAATATGGTGTTCTGGAACTCAAAAGAGCTGGGATTAAAACCAAGAATCATTTACCCAGCAAAACTGAGTATCATGTTCCAGGGGAAAATATGGTTATTCATTAGAATAGAGGGCTTTCCAGAATTCTTGATAAAAAAAAAGAATTGAATAGAAAATTTAACATTCAGATACAAGAGGCAAGAGAAGCATGAGAAGGTAAACAGGGAAAATAAATCATAAGGAACTTATCAAAGTTGAACTATTTACATTGCTACATGGAAAAACAATAATTGTAAGTTATGAAACTTTTCTCAGTATGATAATCATTGAATGGAAAAGAAATGTGTGTGTATACATATATATGTCTATATAGGATGGTACATGGGCATAAGAATACATATGTGAGTTTGTGTACATATGTTTACAGGTATACATAGATAGAGGGCACAGGACCAATTTAATAGGAAGGGACAATATTTAAAAGGGGAAATTAAGAGGTGAAAGGAATATAATGAAAGGAGATGGGGAGAGACAGAATGGGGGTAAACTATCTCTTATAGAAGAGGTAAGGGAAAATGGGTACAATATAGGGGAAGAACAGGAAAGCAAAAGGGAATGGATCAACCTTATTCTCATTGAATTTGGCTTAGGGAGGGAATGACATACACATTAAATAGGGTATCTCACCCTGCAGGAGAGTAGAGGGGAAGGGAATGAGAGGGGGGATAATAGAAGGGAGGGCTGGTTGGGGGAGGGAAGTTGGATGCACCCAATTTTGAAAAGGGACAGGATCAAAGTAGAGAATATAACAAGTGAGAGTTGTGATAGGAGGGAGGGAAATATAGTCAGTCTTTTATAATATATCCACTATGGAAATATTTTGCATAGCTATACATGTACAACCTATATTGAATTGCTTACTTCCCCAGTAAGGGTGGGTGACAAGGGAGGAAGGGAATGAATCTGGGATTCAAAGTTTATATATATATATATATATATATATGTATATGTATATGTATATATGTATGTATGTATATGTATATACATGTATATATATAAGTTTATATATATTTATTAATATTATTATTAATATTATTTTACATGTAACTGGGAAATAAGGTAGACAGGCACTGGGGCATTGAGATCCACCATGCCCTACTGGAAAGTCGGAGTGGTTATGAGAGAATATATGAGAGAGAGAAGATCAGAGGAGGGGATATCCAGGAGGATCACTATTTTGGGGTGGTGGGTAGAGGAAAAATGGGGGAGAAAATTTGTAACTCAAAATCTTGCAGAAATGAATGATGTAAACTAGAAGTTAATAAAGAATTTGATAAAATAAAAAAGAAAGATGCTATTCTCTCTCCGTCTCTCTGTCTCTCTCTGTCTCTGTCTCTCTCTGTCTCTCTCTGTCTCTCTCTCTCTCTCTCTCTCTCTCTCTCTCTCTCTCTCTCTCTCTCTGTGTGTGTGTGTGTGTCTCCTATCATGGCTTTCAGGCAGCCCAGTAACTCTTAAATTATCTCTTCAGAATCTATTTTGGAGGTCAGTTGTATTTCAAATTAGGTATTTTACATTTTCTTCAATTATTTTTCATTCTCTTGATTTTTTTTGACCGATTCATCATGTCTTATAGAATCATTAGTTTCCACTTGCCCCATTCTAATTTTTAAGGAAGTGCTTTCTTCAGTTCATTTCTGAAGCTCTTTTTCTATTTGGCCAAGTCCACTTTGTAAGTTGTTTTCTTCACTGGAGTTTTATACTTCCTTTTCCATTTGGTTAATTTTATTTATTAAGAATTTTTTGTGGGGAGAGCTAGGTGAATAGAGTACGAGCCCTGGAGTCAAGAGGACTTAAGTTCAAATCTGTTGTCAGTCACTGGACACATTTACTAGCTGCATGACTCTGTATTCCTCACTCCAAAAAAAAAAGTAAAAGAAAAAAAAATTTTTTTCCTTTTACATTTTTGTTCTATCTCGCCCCAAGCTGTTCACTCTTTTTTTTTAAATTACTCTCTTATATAGCTCTAATTTTCTTTTCCTAATTTTTCTTCTTTCACACTTATTTGATTTTTAAACTCCTTTTTAGCTCTTCCAGGAGGATCTTTTGGGCCTGAGACCAATTCTTATTTCTCTTTGAGGCTTGACATATAGGCATTTTGGCATTATTGTGATCTTCTGAATTTTGATCTTTCCTATTGCCACAGAAGTTTTATATGATAAAGGTTTTTTGTTTCTTTTTTGTTCATTTTCCAACCCATTTAATGACTTTTAAAGTTGAAGTCTGCTTCTAGGATGCAACGAACACTGCCCCAAACTTCTTGCGCCAGAGATTTGGTCACTGGCTATCTATGCCAGGGCCTCCAGAACTGGCAGTTCACATGTCATTCTGGGTTCTCCTGGCCTAGTCTAGCCAGCTGTACTGGGGCCTCCTGACCGGTTGGGCTTCTCTTTAGGGGCTGAAGGCCTCATTGCTGGCCCAGTGTACTGCTGACCTGTTAAGCCTGGACTTTGGGGCCTCAGTTGCTGATCTGTGCTTATGTAAGGGGGCTCCCATTGGTTTACCCAGACACTGCCTCTTGTAGGTTATGCTCCCCTTTACTGAAGTGAGAGAGACCTTTTCTGTAGTCCTTTTAACTTATCTTGACCTGGAAAGTAGTGGTACCACATCCTTCTGTGGGTTCCATTGCTCCAGAATTCCTTTTGAGGTGTGATATCAAGTTGTTTTGAGGGAAATTGGGGAGAGCTCAGGCAAATTCCTGACTTTTTTGCCACCAACTTGTCTTTGCCTGTCTCCATTTAAGATTTTCAAGTCATTTTTATGCATTATGTCATTAAACCTCAAAACAAGCAGTAAAATACTAAAATATTATATAACATAGTTTCAAGAGGAAAGTTCAGATAACTGTGGGGTCAGTAAAGGTCTCCAATAAGTGATATTTTAGGGATATCAATTAGGAAACTTGTGAAGGGTGGATGGTAGAGGGGAAACATGAAAATGGTGAATATATAAACCCATATAAGGAAGTCATCTGTAGGTTTATACTGCACTAGGCAATTTTAGCAATTTCTTCTCTCCTCATCTACTAGTCTGCCAATGAAGTAGCAAATATATTCCATGACTTCAAAGGAATACTATACTATAAACTGCAATCATTTTCATCATTACTGGAAATAATAAAACTTGAATTTAAATTTCAACATTAAAATGGTTACAGTTTATATGCTGCCATTCCTTTGAAGCCATGAAATATATTTTCCACTTTCTTGGAGGAGTGAAACATAGGGAGAGGAGAAGTTACTATAACTTCCATATTTGTCTGTCTGTCTGCCTCACCCCCTCCTTCTCTCTCTGTCTCTCTCTCTTGCTCTCCCTCTCTCTCTCTCTCCTGAAGAACCAGCCTAAAAATGTATGGAAACATTAAATACCAGTAATACAAAGTTCTCTGAATATGGGAATCCATGAAACAAAGAAGTTTCAACTCAATGTATAGATAGTCTCTTGGTTCTCCTTGGAGATTCAAATAAAAGAGTTAGAAGAATGGGTGATATCATTCCCTAAAAGGCAGCAAGAAGAAAAAAATATAATGGTATAGATTGAGTTATATATGCCAACAACTGTTAGAGAGGATCAAAAGTTCAAAAACATCTGTGAAGAATTGGACATGATCCTCTAAACAGGTTATAGCAAATGGCATCATTCTTGATGATTTCTTTTTTAAAATATTTTAATTTATTTTTTAGTTGTCAACATTCATTCCCACAACATTTTGAGTTGCAAATTTTCTCCCCATCTTTCCCCTATCCCCCAAACCAGAATAGTGATTCTACTGAATACCTCTTGCCCCAATCTGCTCACTCTTATATCCTCCCCCCTTCTCCCTCTGACTTTCTGGTAGAGCAAGATGGATTTCTATAACTTGGTGCCTGTATATTTTATTTACCAGTTTCATGTAAAAAAACAAATTTTTAACATTTCTTTTTAAAACTTTGATTTCCAGATTCTTTCCCTTCTTCCCTTATCACCCACCCCTACTAAGATGATAAACAATTCAATATAGGTTGCACAGGGGTACATATGCAAAATGTTTCCATAGTAGATATGTTGTAAAAGACTAACTATATTTCCCTCCATCCTATCCCACCCCCATTTATTCTGTTATCTCCTTTGACCCTGTCCCTTTTCAAAAGTGTGTGCTTTTAACTACCCTCCCCCAATCTTCCATCCCTTCTATCATCCCCCATCTTATCTCCTTCCCCCCTACTTTCCTGTAGGGTAAGATACCCAACTGAGTGTGTATGTTATTCCCTCCTTAAGCCAAATTCAATGAGAGTAAGGTTGACCCATTCCCTTTCTCCTTCTTGTTCTTGCTCTGCATTGTAACAGTTTTCTCTTGCCTCTTTTATATGAGATAATTTACCCTACTGTATCCCTCCCAATCTCCTTTTCTCATTATATTCCTTTCTCACTTCTTAATTTTATTTTTTACATATCATCCCTTCCTATTCAACTGATCCTGTGCCCTCTGTCTATGTATACATATACACATATATACACTCACTCACATATGTATTTATATACACATTCACCTTCATATATATATACACATATGTATGTTTACACATATGTGTGTATACACACACACACATACATACACACGCACACAAACATATATTTCCTTCAACTATCTTCATACTGAGAAAAGTCTCATGAGTTACAATTATCATTCATCAATTACAATTATCATTTTTCCATGTAGGAATGTAAAAAGTTATCTCTCCTGGATCTATTTTCCAGGTCAGTGGTTTATCCAATGAGATATTTCACACTGCCTTTTATTTTTTCATTTGTTTGGATCTGTTTTATAATATCTTGTTTTCTCATAAAGTAATTAGCTTCCATTTGCTCCAATCTAATTTTGATTCTCTTCAGAGAGTTTTTGAAATTCCTTTTCCATCTGGCAAATTCAGCTTTTTAATGCGTTCTCCTCATTGGCTTTTTGGGCCTCTTTTGCCATTTGAGTTAGTCTATTTTTAAGGTGTTATTTTCTTCAGTATTTTGGGGGTCTCCTTTAGCAATCCGTTTGCTCACTTTTAATGATTTTCTTATGTTATTATCATTTTTCTTCCCAATTTTTCCTCCACTTTTCTTACTTGATTTTCAAAATCCTTCTTGAACGTCTTCATGGCCTATAACTAGCTCATATTTTTCTTGCAAGCCTTTGATGCAGGAGTTCTGACTTCAATGTCTTCCTCCTGTCTGTAGCAGCAAGCACCCCAATATCCCCAGGGTGACTACCAACACAGGTTCTTAGAGCTGCTTTTGTAAAGGAAAGCAACTCAAAATGGGTTAACAAGCTTACTTTAATCAAACAAACATATTATCTAGTTCAGGGGGAAAAGGTCAGCACCCCCAACTTCAGAGTTACAGAACTTACAGATCAAACAGACAGGCTTCCAAACTGTCCAACCATTATATCAATACCAAATCACAGTTACCAGAGAGGGAAGCATCAACATCTGGGTTTTCAAAGCCGGGGGGTGGGGAGAGGGTGCTCTCAACAATGGCTTCCCAGAGCCTCATCTGGTCAAATCACACAACACTTCTCAAAGTGAGCCCCAAAGCAAAGCCTCTCATTAGAGTTCATATAGCCTTCTCCTGGCTCAGAGATTGTATCAAGGTGTGGGCTTTCCTAAAAAACAAGCCTTCCACCACAGGCTCCAGGTGCTCTTAAGCTAGGGGCAGGAAAGATCTTTAAATTTGCATTTCCATTACACTGTCCCATGTTGTGATCCTTTTTGTCCCCCAAAAAAGAACTTTATGGTCTGATAGCACTTCCTCTGTTTGTTCATCTTGCCAGCCAATTGCTTGACTTTTGAGCTCTTTGCCATGGTAGAATTCTGCTTCCAGTGTGAAGAGCTTTGTCCCAAATTGCTGGGGTTTTTTGTTTGTTTGTTTGTTTGTTTTTGGAAACTCCAGGTTGGGATACAGATTGTGGCCTGGGAGGGCCAAAACAGCTCCCATGTCAGGGGTGAAAGACTGGTCAGAGGTAGGGAGAGACTGACCTGGGAGGGTCAGACAGATGCTAAACCAGCTCTGTTGTGATTTGATTTAAAAAAAAAAACTCTTGTAAAAAACAGATCTAATTCTTCACTGCTACTCTGAGGGGTGGGTTTCGGAGAGAAACCCAAGGCTTCGTCCAGCCCACTGATTTCTAACCTCCCTCCCAACATCTTGCCAACTCTTCCTCCCTTCCCCTTTCCACTTATAACCATCTTCTTCTGCCTCTTCCCAACCCAGGTCTTCTATTCCCATTGAACCATGCATTATAACTGAAATTGCTGGGTTTTTAAAAAAATGTTGTCAGAGGTCTGAGAAGGGCACCCTTTTTACAGACATCTCCCAGCACACTGGAGTTTCTTGCCCCAGGACCACCACCCAAAACAGCAACCCAGATCCAATCATGTTAAAGTAAGAGTGATTACCCTCTGAATGGTCGCTTGGTCCCCCTATGATCTGCAGGCCAGGAGCTCTGGAGGCAGCCACATGACAGCAGCTACAGCTGCCACATCTATGCCACCTCTCACCCCGGGGGGCTGGGGCCCGACAGCCCTCTTCTGTCACCCAGTTCCACAGCAGAGTCCCCACTGACTTTTTACTTTCTCTTTGGCATTTGTGGTTTGAGAAAATTGGAAGCCATCACAGCTGGTGGTGATTCACTCTCCTGAAGTCTGCTCTGGCTGGCCTGCTAATCAGGTTCCTCCTGGGGCCAGAATCATGCAGCTCAGACAGGACTGTGCTCTGCTCTCAGCCCCTTGTAATAGACCCTTCCTGTTGGCCTGCCAGGATGCCTTCAGTGGGGGATTTGTTTCTATCTTCCACTTTGTGGGTTCTGTAGTAGCTCTAAAATTTATTTAGAGTCATATTTTACAACTACTAGTGGTAGTTGTGGGGGGAGCTCATGGAATTTCCTGCTTCTACTCTAACATATTGGCTCTGTACCCCCCACCTATTCTTGATGATTTCAATGTGAAATGTGAACAACTATGAATGGAAAGTATATGTGTTGAAAATAATATAGTTCAGCATTTTAAAATGAAAGAAACCAAAGGCTGGTCAACTAATTAATAATCTTATGTGTGTATATAATGAGTATTTTTTTCATCAAGAGTTTCAGAAGGTGCTTTAAATTGCCTCAATCATAAACAAGAAATGATTTGAGACTGATATGTGAGTCATTTCCAAATCAGCTATCAGTCTTAAATTTGATCACTGAGTAGAAAGGGAAAAGATCAAAAGTTATGATTTGAAGAAAGAAAGAAAAAAGTAGAACAAATTGTATGAAATTATAAGCAAAATCTACCCAATGTACTAAAAATGAAAAAAATATATATAGAAAAAAAGACATCAATTCCAATATTACCATTTTCCCCAAGTTTAAACCAATGTAAAGGAATTGCCTCCTTGAGAAACCTGGACAAATGTCTTACCCCTCCATCTACCTCACTTTCCTCATCTTTAAAATAGTGAAAATAATACCACCTACCTCCAGGGTTGTGAAGATAAATGAGATAGTATTTATAATTCACTTTGCAAATTTTAATGAATTAAATAAATACTAGCTATTATTAATTCAAAATATACTAGAAACCACTTTAGCAATAAAAGAAAGGTATTGTACATTAGTATATGGGTAATGACTTGGAATCACAAAAAAATGGGCTCAAATCATGCCGCAGAAATCAATTTCCTGCATGGCCCAAAGCAAATCTTAATCCTTTCTTCCCTGGTATCCTAAATAAGGATCTTGTAGTCAATGTTGTCTGTGCTTATTTTGAACCTTATTATATTTGATCATATGATCAATGACTTGATTTTCTTCTCTTACCAAAAGATATGAAAAATAAAAGCCACAAAAGTTTAGCATCTAAGCTAACTCATAAAAGGATACAGAAGGAAATGTAAAAAAAAAAAAACTTAAGCAACATTTTCTCACAAAACACCCAAGAAATATGAGATAGGAATGGGGGATGATGGGCTTATACAAATTTTCTCATGGGACCCAACTAAGTGAAAGACCTTCACATATATTTATAGATTAAATTGGAAGGTGGGAAAATTAGTAGGTGTACACACACACACACACACACACACACACACACACACACACACACACACATACATGCACACACACAAACATGCAGGACAAATTTCCTTCTCATAGACTTTCTCCCAACTAGGAGTCTCCTGAGTTACCATGTATTTGTTCAGATGCTACAAGCTTTCTTAATTGGTCTAACCATGAAGATGAGTTTATTAATGATTTAACAACATCAAAGAAGATTCATACTTTCTAGGTATATAGCATAATTAGTCTAGTATCCAAATGGAAGAGAATTTTATTAAAATTTTATTTAATTTTTAGAATAATTTTTGTTTAAAATGTCTGAGGTCCTATAGATGACCACTTTGAAGAAACAGTAGATAGAATGTTAAATTTAGAGTAAAAGAAGACTTGGGACTAAATCATAAATCTGATACTTATTAGTTGTATGGTCCTGGACAATTTTTTAAAGCTTTCTGAGCCTCAATTTCCTTAACTTTAAAATGAGAACAGTATTAACACCTACTTCACAGGGATGTCATGAAGATCACTATTTTTATGTCATTCATTCATTCATTCATCCATTCATTCAACAAATGGGAGGCTTCCTTCTCCAGAATTTCCAGGTGATAAAATGAGCATTGGTATTCTAAACTGATCGGGGACCCATCTGTGGGAAACAAATGTATATTTAAAATAGGAAATGACTCATCCTCTCTTATCATGATGGGAGGGACAAGAGAGTTAAGCTGTGGATCAGGTACTGAGAAGCTGGAAAACAGTATCAGCTTCCCTCTCACTCTAAGGATGCCTTTATACCATAAATATTAAGAAAGAAGACAGATCCAACTCCTCTGCGCTGGTCCTTCTAAAGCAGTCAGTGTCCTCTGTCGGGCCATGAAATTATTTCTGTTAATTGCAGGGAGAAGAAAGCTGGGAAAGACCTCTTTGGAACAGAATAATGCAGCTCTGGGGTATTCTGTGGGCATACATGATGGTCTGTGCCTATATTTATATGTTTTCCTGTGTTGTGTGTATGTGTATGTGTGTATGTGCATGTACATGCTTATGTGTGCATTGCTTTTCAGCTTTCCTCTCTTTCTCTTGGGCATGCCTTTATCTGTGGCATTAAGGCTCTGGATACTTTTAATCATATTTTCATGATGATAAAATGTATTTTCGTCTAATTTTCTCATTGATGGAAAAGGAACAATTTTATTTTCTATGATTAGAGATTGGTAGTTGAATTTCTTATATAACTTTGTCCTAATTAACTAAAATTAGGGTATGAATGACTGCCCTCCAGTTCCTTCTCTAGCCCATCAAGAAAGAGGCAATATGCTATTAGTAGTCTGAAGAGTTATATGTTTTGAGCATGGGGGTTGGGGTGTGTGCTTTTCCTACCAAAATGAAATCCAGACAGCTTATAATATATTAATGATCCCACAATGAACAGAAGGTAATATAGCTTTATCTGTTCAGCTTCTCATTTTTAAGGGAACTATTTCAAAGTAATGAAACAAGTAGAAGACTGGAGAATTTCGGGGAAACTCAATAAGCAGTAGAGCAAAATCGATAGAATAAATCACTTCTGTTAACATTATCAGTCAGTCTTAGCCACTTGTAGAAAGCAGGCTGGAATATAGACATGTCAGAAAAAAATGTGTTCTTGTGAATGTGTTTTTTTGTGTATGGGCACATACACTCATGGGAATGAATTTAAGGAGGATGAGAAATCTGCCATCAACACTCCCACCCCAATGGGTACATCTCTGATGTATGATAGATATATTATTTATATCCTTCATATTATGCTTTTAAGGAGACTTCAAATTATTTAACTTTTCATTCCTTTGAGTCTTACAATTTGATGAAATGTATAAATAGATGTGTATGTACACCTACACACATAAATATTATTGCTGATTCATGGATTAGGAAGTTAAAGCTCAGAAAGATATAGCATTTTGTCTAAGAACACAAAGTCAACGAAGTGATAAACACAGCACTCTAAATAATTGTTCATCGTATCATATCTCTGGAGTGGAAGGAACATATAGAGAAGCTATAGCATAACTCCTTCACTTTGTAGATAAGCAAACTGAGGATCAGAGAAGCTTGTTCTTCTCTAAGATTACAGAATTATAAATAGGGGAGTCAATTCAAACCCTGATTCCAAATGCAGCATACTTTTCACTGAACCACCCTCTCTTTCTGTTTCTAAATCCATTATTCCTTCAAGTTATGGAAACAATATTGTATCAATTTGATCATTTCATTGTCAATTTACAAATGATTCTTCATATCTAAAGGATTAAACCATTTTTTATTGTGGGAAGATCACAGGTTACTATAACTATTCAACTTTCTTCATTTTGGTATTACTGAGGATGGGAAAGATACTCTGAATGAGGTAAAGTTATGTTCCTTTCCTTTGTTTCTCAAATGGCAAGTAGGTAGCATCCTTTTGGGCCCTAATGGAGGAGAAAATGGTTTATGCAGAAAGAGTTGGAAAAAATACTAAATCATCAACTCTGACATTCTGTATAAGATCGTGGGGAAAAAAATTGACATCACTTGGCAAGTGTGAGTGTATGAATTTCATTTGACTTCAGGCATAGGACCAGAAAGAGACCCATTTATGTGACTGTAAATGTGAGGATATAAGTACATGATAAAGACACTTTTGACATGTGTATAAGGAGACTACATGGAGTATGCATGAAGTGGGATTTCTGCATTTGAATTGTAAATTATCCATATATAATGGGAAACATTTTTGGTAAAGTTACAGAAATACATCAAGGTGTTTAAAAATGAAAACTTTTCTTTTCTCATTTCAATCAGTTTATCTTGACAGCCAAAATAATGGAGTCAAAAACTTGATCAGATGCATGCAGTCTGCATACTCATGAAGTCCATCGTCTTGGCGTCCCAGAGGATTTAATGCCATTTCAATCAGAAAATTGCCCCCAGACAAATGCAGTAATAAATTGGAGAAATCATTTGCAGCCTTTTCTTCTCCAGGGATAAGTCTGAACAAGTTGGGAAGTGAGAAAATAGAAATCATAATGAAATGGATGACACTCAGTCATCTACCTAGAACTTTGCTTATGATGTAGCAGAAAATGGAGACTTGTCTTAAAACAGCACATAAAAATTAGTGGGTTGGATGACTTTTGTTATTGGAATTATTTAGTGGAATAAGCTAGAAAAAAGATTTCTAATGAAGGATATATTCAAATGCTTTACAAGTTGTTAAGGTTAGTATTGTATTTTCAAAATAGAAATCTATACTAAATTGAGTCGATATGCTTTTACTCAGAAGGTTTTTTTTTTTGAGACAACCATTCCAAGTAAAATAAACAATACTAACCTAATCATTTTAATAGTTCCTATCCTGGCATCTGTAACTCTTTTTCCTTCCTTTTTCAGACCAGGTTCCACCTGTCCCGACAAGTTCTCTAGATAAAGAAAAGGTGATAAATTTATCTCAACAGCTATAAAATTCCTTCTCTGAAAGGTGCTGTAAACATATTTGTTCAGTATACCATTGTTTATGGTTTTAGAAATGTCTTGTGAATCCAGGTTCTACAAAGAGACTGGGCCAAAAAAGTTTATTTCTGGACAGTTTGTCAGCAGAGAATAGCAAGAGAAGTCTCTGAGAAATGGAAAAGGATGGTACAACAAAGCACCAGGGAGCCAGGGGTATTATTCATGGTGTGCAGCAGCAAATCAAGTCTTTACAGTGTGCCTGCAATGGAAATACTACCTTACTTTATTATATATGGAATTACAGTTTGCAGGGTTTTTTTGGTGTGCATTAGTCTTTCTGATCTTCATTTTAAAAGAACAAAAATAAAGCCTTCTGGGCACCAGGAAACTTTATGGATAATTTATAGAAAGATCCAAATAATTTTAACAGATGGTTTGCAAACTACTCTAGTTGAGTCATCATTTATACAAATGAAATTCCATTAAATATAGTTTTCAAAACAACTGCCTGTGGTTGTTTGGCAGATATAATTATCTACATCATTTATAAAGGGAGGGAATGAGACACAGAGATGTTAACTGACTTCCTCAAGTTTATTCTGCTAATAAGAACTAGAGACAGGGCTACACACTTGGTCTTCTAATTAGAAACTTGATGTGTACGTGTGTGTGTGTGTGTGTGTGCAGACACAATCTATTAACCACTTTTGATGATGTATACAACATTCTGTCCTACTATTCCTTCACCTCAATTTTAAGAAAGGTTATTATTATGGCTTAGAATGAGTGTAAATAGCAATTGTTCTGTTTTTTGAGAAGTCTGAGTGTCCTCTTTTCCCATACAAATATTTATATGGTGGTAAACTGGGGTATCTTCTGTCTCAATTTTTGACTAGTCTTTAAGACATTTAATGTGTGTGACATCAGACACACTGAAACATGGGAAAGACTTAAATTTCGAAAAGGCCAAGATCATCTACTATATGGGACCATCTATAACTCTGTAGGTGAGGGTGAGGTACAGCTCAACCTCACTTAAATCCAATTCATATGCAAGTCAAAACATCATCTTCCAGATGTAATTGGTTCTTTTATGGAAGGAACCAGGACAAGAAGAAAGGGGGTATGTTTCATTATCTGTTTCTGGGATTATCATTGCATTTTCAATTTTTCAGATTTCTTTTTTCTTTTAGTGTTTTGTTTTTGTTTTTTTACATTGCTGTAATCATTGTATATAATTTTTTCTTGTGGTTCACCCCAAAGCAGTACATAAAAATCTTCCCATATTATGATTTTTCTCATATTCATCAGATGCATATAGGCTGCCCAGAGGCAGCTAGACAATGTTGAATAAATGAATAGAATTTTCATTATCTAAGTTCAAATCCCACCCAGACACTTACTAGTTATATGACCCAGGAAACTGCCTCAGTTTCCTCAATTATAAAACAGAGATAATAATAGCACCTGTGTACCTCATGGGGGTGTTTTAAAGATCAAATAGGATAACATTTGTAAAGTGTATAGCACCATGTCTAACATATTGCAGGAACATAATAAATATTTGTCCATCCCCCCATTTATTACTGAATAATAATATTTAATTATGTTCATATATCATAGATTTTTGGCAACAGATTCCATATAGTCACCTATTTCCCCCCAGTCTTCTGCTATCTCAAAAAATACTTCTATCAAGAGCTTGGGATATATATGACTTTACTTCAGTATTTTACTTTGTTAGGTGTGCCCATTAGTAGGATCACTGAATCAAAAACTCTGGAGAGTTCATTCATCTTTCTTGCATAATTCCAACTGAAATTGAGAATGGTTGGACTACTTTTCAGCTCCACCATGTATAAGTATGTCTGTCCTATCATAGCTGCTTCAACATTTAGTGTTATATTTCATGTTTGTCTTCTTTGCAAAATTGAAAATTGTGAAGTGAAAACTCAGAATTATTTTTGATAGTATTATCTTAGGTTTTTTATTAGGAGCATAGTTGCAGGGTTCTTTAGAGTTTACACAATTGCTCTTCTGAAAACTGTTTATGTATTTTGAAAACGTATCTATTTGATAATGGCTTTTTGTTTTATATATTTATATCAGTGTGTATTGCTGGATTTGGAGTCGGAGGACCTGGATTTAAATCTCAGCTCTCCTATTTATGACTTCTGTGAGCTTGGTCAAGTCACTTAACTGCTCTCAATCTCAGTTTTCTTGTATATAAGATTAAAATATGGACTATAAAGTCTCTAGAGAGCTAGATCTATAATCTCTTTTCTATAATCTTTTTCCTATGGGGTTTTTATACCACACATTAACAATAAAATTTGATTCAAATACTTATCTCTACCCTATAGTTTTACATATTATGTATTGATTAATTTACTCTTTAGAAAAAATTAACTTTTACATAGTCAAAATTGTTTATTTTGTCCTTTAAAAGGAATCTGTAACCATTTTTGATTATGAATTCTATTTTGTTCATGATGTCACTGTTTTTAATGAGACAATATTCAGTTTCAGCTTAATTGTGATGTATGATATAAGATATTGCTCTAAATCTAATATTTTCTAACATTCTGAATTATCACTCTAGTAGTTCTTCTGATATAGGGGATCTTTCCCTCAGTAATCTATGTTTTGGGATTTAACAGTGGACATCTCTTTTCTATTTATTATGTCTTACTCATCTGGTGTTTCCCACTGATAGGCTTTCAAAAAATTAATTATTTTCTCCAATACAAAATAGTTTTAAAAGCATTGCCTTAAAATACAATTTGAGATCTGCTGACGCTATATTGCTTTAATTGTTTTCTTATTTTCCTTCAGATTTTGGACATTATGTTCTCCCAAATGAGTTCTGTATTTGGTTTGCCCTAGTTCTACAAAATGTTACCTTGGTAACTGGTATATCATTGAATCATGAAATTAATATATGTGTTATTATATTGGCACAGCCTAACCTTGAGCAGTGAATATATAGCCTTGATTATTTTCCCTTTATTTCTATAAAATGTTTCATAGTTCTATTTATTTAAACCTTTTATAACGTTGTTACTTTACATATTCTTACTCAATGGAATGGAATTTCTATTCTTTCTCTACAAAACCATCAATCTAGAGCTGAAGGGAATCTCAGATGTTCATTTAACATAGCCCCATCACTTTTCAGAGAAGAAAACTTCAAGTGAAGAAGGTTAGTGCCCTTCATAAGATTATATAGGCAGTAAGCATCAGAGTGAGTTTTTGAACTAAGGCCCTTTAACTCGAAAGTCAGGGCTCTTTCCATTGTCCTTACTGTTTTTTGTTTGTACTGTGTGATTTTAGTGGATTTACTCTGGGTCCTGCTTTTTTTTACTTGACCTATTCATGGTCTCAATTTCCTCACATTCTCTCTGCTTTCACACCTATAAACCATCATGCTATCTCGAAAGAGGGAAGATTTTGTCTCTTTTTTTTCTAATATTTAACCTTGAATTGTGTCCCATCTCATTGCTTTATCAATTATTTCAAGAACCATGTCAAATAATAGAAGTGAGAGGCAACTTTCTTGTTTTACCAATTCTCACTAGGAACGTTTCTAGTGTGATTTTGATCATAGAATAAAATAACTTTTAAAAATGATTTTTAACATAGCCTCTTTCTGGGCTACAGTTTCCTCTTCTGAGTTTATATTGACTATCTCATAGGTCCCTTCCAGATATAAATCTGTGATATTATAACTGAGAATTATTTTTCTGGACATATTGCTATTCTCTTGAACAATAGTGACAGGTATCCTCTTTAGGATTGCCTGGATTTGTAAACAATAATCTCTAGATCTTTCTTTCTGGGGTCTAGGGTATGGTAAACCTCAGGGCCTTGAAAAATGACTGAAGTAATCAGTAAAATCTACATAAGAAATGATTTCAGCATTGTCAATGAATATTTGTTTATTGGATTAATAAATTAAAGAAGATACTGGCTTTGCCTCTTTGGATCTCAGTGGCAGAAGACAGTCCTTTGAGAATTACTTTGGGGTCACTTGTTCTAAGGAGATTGCTTTAGCAGTTATATGTCCTCTGAATATACTGAATTGCAGTATTGGTTAAATGATTCAAATAGTCATAAGGTCCTTCAGAAGATTTTCTTTGAAGAGGAATGAAGAACTTTGATAGATGAAATTAACTCTATATACAGAGGCAAATATTTTTATTTCCTATTCTTTTACTGTCCAGTGTAGTTATGTGAACCTATTGTATACTCAAGGAATATTAACCAGATCATTGGTATTATAAGAGAGAATAACATCAAATAATTCCATTTACTTAAAATACCCTATGGTTAGGCCAATACCTTACACATTTTTACATATTTGGACGTTGCCCAAGAATTTTATGATTTATATGGTCCCCAATACCATTTTTATTCCAGCTCACATTTTTAAAAGAGATTGTCTATTTGGGGTTTCAGATAATACGTGGGGGTGAATTTACATTGAAAAATCTAAAGCCACACTTTTTCCCCCGTGGCTAGTGAATTGATTGCATGCAAGTAATTAAATTTTTAATACGTTTTTCAATAGTCCTATTGACAGACTGGGGGGAGGGAGGGGATACAAACAGATTATAAATTTTTGTGAATTATAAAATATACTTGTCTCAAATGTTGATACCCATTTGCACAAAGACAATAGTAAAGCAATCTAAGTGTCCTACCAATGTAAATTTCCAAAGAATTGAAAACAAACAATAAAATTCAATTCAAAATTATGAAAAAGTATTTATCATATACCCAGTACTGCCCTAAGCTCTCAGGATCCTCATAGTCTAGGAAAGAGAGACAACACTCAGGTGATGTGTGGAAAGAAAGGGACATCTTGATCTAGGAAGTTAAAGATTAGCTATAAGGGGAAGGGTTCACTGAAGGGCTATTTGGTGAGTCTGTTAGAAGATGACTAGAAAGTAGAAAGAGAAGTTAAATATGACTAGGTCCTGATAGGGGGCCAAGTGAGGCACTAACCAAATAGTTCAGCGGGGTCACAAAAAAGACAATCTGGGGCAAGTTAAATACTTCAGAGTATGGTCTCAGACAGCAAGGAAGCTGAAGGAATATGGGCAGGGAATGGGACACAGTGCAATGAACTGAGTCATCTCAGAAGTTAGGAAGACCATGCTTCAAATCGTGACTCTGATAACATGCTATGGAACCCTGGGCAAGTTATCTTACTTCTCAGCTCTCTAGGAAACCCTCTAAAACTGCAAATTGCAGAGAAACTAACAACTTCCATTACTGGAGGGTATTCCTCACCTGGGAATTCCTGATATCCATGAAGTCGTAGGTCCTGGTATACATAATGAAATTAACTTTTCTATCATAGAAATTTCTTCTAAAACAATAAAAAAGTACCTCAAAAAATTTTCCCTTCATACAGGTGTGGAAGCTTGACTCGCAACAAGGTGATACTATTTTTAGATTTTCTATTTTCAGATTTACCTTTTACGTTTCCATATTTCATGGCACAATGACTTCCGAAATAGTTGTGCAGTAATAAAGTTCAGTTGTATTGAATGCCTGCACATCTATTGCCACTAAGCAAAAATGAAGATATATTGTGGTGACAATTACAGGATGCCACTAAAGATGAAAAATTGTGTAACTGTACTTAATAGACTCAAAGAAACAAGTGAATACACTCTTAGTACTAGAAATGGAGGAGATTTGTATGTAGAATGTTTACTCTGGAATATATTACATCGTTGGAAGTTTCCTAACTTAGAAAGTGAGGTTTCAAGGGGGTGGAGTCAAGATGGCAGAGTAGAAACAAGACTTTGATGGGGCTATGACTTCCACCTCCCCCAATTCATGTAAAAAGGAACTCTGAACAAAATTTGGAGTTACAGAACCCACAAAATGACACAGAGAAGCTAACCTTCCACTGAGGACAGCCTGGGAGGAAACGGCAAGTGCCAGATAGGAAAATATGACTTTTTGCCTATATAGATAACCAATGATAGATAATAAGAGAATATAAACATAATAAATAATATCACATCACATCATTTCATATCATATTAATATATTATATAGAATAAATAACATATATTAATCTTATAATATATAATAAATAATATAATTTATAAAAATCTACAATATAAAATAAGATAATAAATCTTAAAGCATGTTGTTCAAAGAGTCTATAGTGAGAAAAGAACTAAACAGAGAACCAGAAGACCTGGATTTGTTTGAATCTAGGCCCTGCCACTCATTCTGCTCCTGAGTAAATATAAAGAAATCTCTTTGAACTCTTTACACTATATAGCCATCATTTGTAAAATAGATAAAATAATTCTACTATCTACTCACTTTTTAAAAAAATATTTATTCATCTACTCTGTCTATCTAAATATCTATCTTTCTATCTAAAGACCTATTCTCCCCATCTTACCCAGGCTAGAAATATGGGGTGGAGGGATAAGGTATTCAGAGGCTTGTTTCTGTTACTCTTTGGGATGGGAGACCTTTCTATTTCTGATCTGGGCTGGTTTGTGCTCAGAGCTGTGGAACTGAAGAGATTCATCATCCTCAGCCACCTAGGTAGCTGAGATTATAGGTATGTGCTCAGTTTTTGTTTCTGGAAAGAACTTTGAAAATTTGAAAAATGAAGCATGTAATATAATATAATATTATATATATACATATATATGAGTTATTCTATTTGAGGGTTACTCTGAAATAATACAGAAAATTTAACTCCTTTAAATTCCTATGGTTTATGAATTTTAATTCTGGAGTTAATGTGGCAGTAATTTTGAGTATTATATGATTAGAGTTCAGTCATATTACTTGTCCCTTTCTCATTACACAAAAACTAGCACTTTTATTAATATATGAGTGATATTACTGAATTTAGGCCACATGGATAAGTAGAATGAGTGATATTTAATACTATTATATCTTGAAATGGGAAATGTTAAAGCATAGTTTATCAACCCAACTTTTTGTGTGTAATAAGCCTCTCTGTTAGCGTGGTGAAGCCTCTAGCACCCTTCTAAGAATATTTTAAAACTCAAAAAACAAATTACATAGAATTTCAAAGGAAAATATCATATTTAAATACAGTAACATACACAGATGCACACACATATGTGTATGTATGTATGTATGCATGTATTTTACCTAGGTTAAGAATCCTTGTATAAGAAATTAAATTTTTTGGAAATTACTTTAAATGATATATTATGTACAGTTTTTGCAACTGTCAGGTGACCTGTATGAAGAGGGGTAATGTTAGACTCTCTAGGGTAAGGTGATGGCAAAATTAATATACATAATTTTCATATATATTGTGTATAATGCCTGCATAAGTTTTCCTACTTTTTTAAGGGAAAAAAAATCTCCAAGTCAATAAAAGCAAGATTACTAGTATGGCAAATATGTACTATATTTATGTCAACTGACAGTGACTACAGAACACTAATTATTTAATATGGTATTATAAATGAGGTCAAAATTCAATTCATTTGAAAAATCATGCAGACATGACTTGTCACCATCACTGCCAAGCATCTAAATTTTTGACACAGATGAGTTATATGGTTAAGTTGCATGTTGCATATGAACCCAGAGTTTTTCAATTTGAAATTAAATAATCTTTTCAGGATGTGGAAAGTAAAAATGCCACAATATCTGTCATATCTCTCATCAGCTTTCATTTTGATGAGTATCATAAATAAGTTTCAAAAAAGGGAACTTAAAAGATAACTCTAGATTAGCTATAATTTGAAATTTTCATTAATTATATTTGAATGTAACTATTTTCTCTTTTTTAAAAAAGAAGTTGGGCGGAGCCAAGATGGTGGAGTAGAAACAGCTAGTCCAAGCCTCTCTGCCCCCAGATTCTCCCCAAACTATGTAAAAAAGGACTCTGAAAAACTTCTGGAGCCCCAGCACCCAAAGAACGACACAGAGAAGCTAACCTCCCGCTGAGGACAGCCCAGCACCCTGCAGGAAGGACCAGCGCAGTGGTCTGGGAGCTGGCAGCGCGCAGAGCACAGGAGCCGAGCCGAGCGCAGGTCCGCATGAGCCGAGGTTTTAGCCCCAGGGCGGCAGGGCCAGCAGCCAGCTGGAGGAAACCCAGAACACCAGGAGCTGTGGCAATTCCAGAATTATCAACATAGACATGCCTAGGACAAAGTAAGAGGTTAGTGTCCTATGGACT
>WOXC01008534.1:0-22807 GCA_011680675.1 Gymnobelideus leadbeateri
TATTGTGGTACGTCCAGAGTTAGTGTGTGTGTGTGTGTGTGTGTGTGTGTGTGTGTGTGTGTTATGAATGATTATGAGCCAGTAAACCAAGTAGAATAAAAAGAGAGTAATATCATGAACTCCAGAGAGGAGAGAGTACATAGGAGGAGAATTCAATATGGAATGCAGTATAGAGGTCAAGAGGGATGAGGACTGAGTAATGATTATTAGATTTAAAGACTTAAAAGTGCATGATTGGATTCAAAATGGGGATTTTTGTTGTCAGCAGCTTAGAGCATGATATCTCAAGTAAATACCAGAGGGGCCATGCCTTGACTTCAAGAGTTGTATGATTAACCCATCAAAGAGTGGGGAGACAGATCAAATTCCACCCTTATGGAACTAACTACAAGGCTTATTTCTAGCTCTCAAAATTCCCCACTCTATCTCCTCTATCTCTTATGCAAGTTGCCCAAACTATACTCTTCTGAGTTGACTAATGGCCCCTTAGGAAAATTATACAATAAACTAATCACTTCATTTAGCAAGTATAAAGGTGCCATTAGAAAAATTCCACTATTACCTGTTGTCCCACTGCATTACTTCATGACTGTGTTAGGCAATAGTGAGCTCCAAAACATTGAGTGACAAGTAAGACTACTATTTCTTCCTTTTTCATTTCAGATGGTAAAGAGTGAGTCGCATAGGGATGGGTTCTGATCTGTATTGTAGATATTACATTTTCTTTCCACTTAAACCTACCCATATACTAAACTTTCCAATAACTTTCAAATCTGCTGTACCTTCATCTTTCCAGACATTCACATTCTAAACATCAATGGTTTTGATTCCTCACCCTCCTTCAACCCACATCTCATCACCATTTTTTCTCTTTACATATCCATCACCCTAGTCCAAGCCCTCATTACCTCTCACCTAGGCCATTGCGATAATCTCCTAATTGGTCTCTTTGCCTCAAACCTCTCTTTTCCAATACATGCTCCATAGAGCTGCCAAAGTGTTTTTTCCTAAAGCTCAGGTCTGACCATACCGGTTTTCTACTCAATAAAATAAAGAGCTCCCCATCTTCTCTAAGATTAAATACTATTTCATTTTTATCTCATCTATTTGAAATGATTATTATTTGTGCAAATTTTATAATGTATTTAGTTATTAGTAGAGGAATTACATATACATATGCATATCTATATAATTTATAAATAAGGAGGGATTCATATATCCATGGTGCATACTCAAAATATTTTACTGCTGGGATCTGTAATGAGAAGTTTTCTGATATTGCTGTCCTAGAGGACCCCTTTGAGGCAAAACCGATTTGTTTCTTGAATATGGGGCACCACCCAGGGACTCAGATCTATCATAGATCTTGGGATTCTGAGAGGATGATGGTGCTACTAATTCTCAATGGGGAAGAGCAGCATGGAGGGAGACTCAAGTAAATGGCTTTATTATATTAGAAATTGTGGGAGGTATTTAAAAATAGTCTTTGAAGGGTAATGCTCTTTTGCTTTTCTCTTTTGTCTCTTCTCTCTCTTGGGCCCCCCTTTGTAGAAGACATCAGTTCAGGTCTTTTGCTTTTCTTTAGTGGCTACTTTGGAAACCCCAAGGAGGCTGTGACAAGTGTTGACTGATATTGGGTAAGTCAGCAAACATTTGTTAAGTACCTACTATTTCTCAGGTACATTGCTAAGCGCTGGGGATACAAAGAAAAGTGAAAACAATCTCTGTCCTCAAGGTGCTCACTGTCTACTAGTGGTGACAACATGCAAATAACTGTGTACAAACAAGATTTTTATACTATGTAAACTTTTATACAATTATGTACAACAAACAAGGATAAATCAGAGATAATCATAGAAGGATGGAACTAGCATTAAAGAGGACCTTGGAAGGCTTCTTCTAGAAGGTGGGATTTTCAATTGAGACTTGAAGGAAGCAAGGGAAGTCAAAATGGAGTGAGACAGAGACAGAGACAGAGAGAGACAGAGACAGAGACAGAGAGAGACAGAGACAGAGACAGACAGACAGAGAGACAGAGAGACAGAGAGAGACAGAGACAGAGACAGAGAGAGACAGAGACAGACAGAGACAGACAGAGAGACAGAGAGAGAAGAGGGAAGAGGGGAGAGAGGGAGAGAAGAAGGGAGTGATGGAAAAAGGGAAGGACAGAGGGAAGGAGAGAGAGTTCTAGGCATGAAGAACATGAGTAACAATCAGTGAAAATGTGCTGATTTGGGAGGTGGAGTGGTGTAAGGAATAGCAAGGAAGCCAGTGATATGGGTTTGTAGAATATGTGACCATTCTACTCCTATCCCCTTTTCAAAAAATGTGTGTATATCACTTATCATTAGAGCCATGATTAATGTTCAAAATGATAATTAA
This sequence comes from Gymnobelideus leadbeateri, assembly GCA_011680675.1. Lineage (NCBI taxonomy): Eukaryota > Metazoa > Chordata > Mammalia > Diprotodontia > Petauridae > Gymnobelideus > Gymnobelideus leadbeateri. The sequence goes on from WOXC01008534.1 coordinate 2,383, forward strand.
AACATTTTTATTTGCATTTGTCTGTTACTGGACTAGCAACTTCCTCCTAAATCCTTCTGTGCTAGTACTCTTTGAATTTATCCCTCTCTTTCTTCAGTAGCATTACTTGCTTATTAGCAAAATTCACCAAACATCCAGTTTTCCACAGTTGAAATTCCCTTTTTAAAGCAATCTTTGGCCTTTAAATGAACTTTAGTGTACTTCATTGCTATTATCATTTCTGCTGGAGAAGCATGAGCACATTTATAACATTTCTGATGGAGGAAATTTAGACATAGAGGTTTAAAGAGAAGAAGGGACACTCATATTTCCTTGAAATTGCAGTCTTTATGACAAAAGAAGATGATTATCAGAAGGCTAACTACTAGGAATTTGATTTTCCAGTCATAGCAAAGTATGAAGTAGAGAAAAATATCTGATATACTAGGAGGAAAATAAAAACTTAACTCTTCCCTGTAGCATTTTTGCTTCTGATTATTGACTTTTTTGTGTTTGTTTTTTTCACATTAACAATAAAACCATTTGGAGATTTCATTACCATGTACTTTTACCACGTGCACATGTGACAAACAACCAAAAAAAGTAGCAAAAGGTTTTTTCACTGGGAGAATTTGTAATTTTCTTTGTACACAGATATAAAAGGATATTGTGGGCAGTGGCATTCATACTGAGATTACTAACAATATTTTGAAGTAAAAGCAGGATTTAGATTCTTCAATTTATTTGACATTCATATTTTTCCTTGTAATTTCATAGGTATATACTAGCTCACATTTATTCAGGGTGTCTTAAAGGTCTAAGAGCAAGTTTAAGCTTTAATAACTTAAACTTTAATGACTTAAACCTACACTAAGACCTTTGGGACACCCTATATAATGTCTTTAACTTTTACAAAACACTCACATACATTTCTCATTTGATCTTTTTACAAGGCTATGAAGTAAGTGCCATCATCACATGGAGAGAAGTTACTTACCTTGGCAAAGGTTATGCAGAAAGTGTCTGTAATATGATTAAAACCTAACACCAAGTGTAGCAATCTGTCTACTCTACTACCTCTCATAAATTCCTATATTAATTCAGCAAACATTAATGTTTACTGTACGTTAGGCACTAAGCTAGGTACTGGGGTTATAAAGATAGAGACAAAATTGTCTATAAAATCAAGAACAGTGTCCAAAGGAGTGTACACAGATGAGTAAATAAAAACATATAAAAATCAATATAAGGTAATTTGCAGAATGGGGAGCACTAATAACTAGTGGAATCAGGAAAGATTTCACATGAACTTAGCCTTAGAAGGAGCCCAGAATTCTAAGAGGTGAAGGTGAAAAGTGTGAGCATGCTTGGACTAGGGGAGAGCCTGAGAAACAGCATAGACTGAGGAGATGGAACTTAATGTACAGAGAACAACAACTAGACAAGTCAAGACTTCGAGGAGAATGATGTGCAGTTCTCATTGAAAGAAAGGTTGGAACCAGATTGGACTAGTTTTTAATCCCAACCAGATAAATTTGTATGTTTTCATAGGGAGGAGCTCAGACTTTTTGAGCAAAGTGACCTGATTGGACCTGTGCTTTAAAAATATATTTTGCAATTATATGTAATAACAATTTTAAACGTTCTTTTTTTTAAAAAAATGAGTTACAAATTCTCTTCTTTCATCTTTCTACTCTCACCTCCTTGAGAAAACGAGAACTTTGAAATCAATTTTACATGTGCAGTCATGGAAAACATGTTTTTATATTGACCAAGCTGTGAAAGGATACATGGACTTGTGTCTTTAGAATGTCAGTTTGGCAGCTTTATGAAAGATGACTCGGACAGAAAGAGAATGCTGAGGAGAATATTCATTAGAGGTGAGAAGAGTATGAATAAGATGTGTTTTACAGGTAGAAATGACGATATTTGGCAACCGATTGGACATTGATAAGTGAGAGTGAATATGATGACTTGAAAGTTGAGAATTTGGGTGGCTGAAAGGATGGTGATACCCTCTGCAGAAACAAGAAATTAGGAAGAAGGTTGGATGTTGATTTTGTGGAATGGGCAGAGATATTGTGCAGGTAAAGACATAGCTATCACTTAGTGATTCATGAATCAGATCTGAAATATATCAAAAGTTACATGTCTCTAGCTACAATATTTCCCCTTATCCTAGAAACTACTTAGGATCATAGATACATAATTGCAAGGAACCTTAGAGGCCATGAGGCCCAACTCTTATCATTTTAGAGATGAGTTTCAGGAAGATTAAGAGACTTGCCCAATAACATAACCCTAAATATGATCTAAGATTGTAATAGTTTAATAATAATAGGCACCTAGGTGACACAGTGGATAAAGTGTTGGACCTACAGTCAGGAAGACCTGAGTTAAAATCCTGTCTCAGACCCTTTAGCTCTATGACCTTGGGCAACTCACTTAAGCTTTTTCAGTCTCATCTGTAAAATGGGGATAATAATAATATTTACCTACCAAGGTGGCTATGAAGATCAAATTATATTCCATAATTATTAAAAACTTCAAACATTAAAGTGTTAATTACATGTTAACCATTATAATTATAATTTTATTTTCTTTTTAAATTTACTGTGTTAATTCATGTATGCCACTAAGTTTTTCAATTTTTTTCATGTGAAGCATTGTCTAATCATGTTTAGGCAATAAAATTGTTTTTGTTAATATAGTAGAGATAATAACATTCTCATATTTTAAACATTGTTTATAATTGATGTTGATCCTATGTGCTCATTGCTATTATCCTACGTATTCTTTTGTTTCATGAGTATCCTAAAGATTCATAGTTTAGAGGTGTTCATTATTTAAATGTCTAACACACATGAAAAGTTAGAAAATATTTTAACTCTTACTTATATTATTGATACTGTAACTTGACAATTCTTGAGCCCATTTCTCAGTTTTCTATTCTAAAATGATGTATAATCTACCACCAGAGAGCAAAGATTTGTAAGGGGCTTAGCATTAGAGGAATTTCTTTGCTTTTATCCCATTAATATTTTCTCTATATCTACAGGGTAGTTATCAAGTCCCTAGAAAACTTTAACCTTTAATAACTTTATATTTGCTCATGATAAAGATGCAATATAAATGCCATGAATATGATGAATTCTTAGAATTTTTATGTGTTATTGTCAATTTGGGGTCAATATATTTTTGTACAACTGAAATTCATTAAAGTATAGGATAGCCATAGAAAAAGCAGTTTGCAAACTATTACAAATGATGTCACTTATATTGAAGATTAGAAAAATAAATCTCTATCTCTTTGGCTTTAAAATTTTAAGGTTTCACCTTTTAAATGTCCTTTATTGTGTGCTTCTATCATTAATATAAATAAAATTATTAATGATTAAAACTGAACAAGAACTTTATACCCAATATAATGTCCCTGAAACTATGCTAAATATGACCAAATAGAGTACTGGTCCCATAATCAACCTACAATTACTAAGCAGCAACTATGTTATGGGCACTTTGCTAGACCCTAGAATATAGTGAAGACATTCTCTGTCATTGATTAGTTTCACTGTTGGCAATGCATCATTAAATATATCTTTTATGTTTTTTGTTTGTTTGCTTGCTTGCTTTCCATAACGGCAAAGGAACTATAGCTTTCCAATCCCATCTAGCAAGATAAAGTGTGGAGAGCAGCAAGGATTGCTGGATAATTTTTGTTTGTTGGAGGGTGTGGTGAGGAGGGTGCTCAAAGCCTGGACCATTTTACTGCCCTTATATACATTTCTTTTATTGAAAACTACTTGTGTGGTAGAAATCCTACTTGGCATGATTCCAAGCTATCATTTTCCTTTTGATTTAGGCATCAAGTTAGGCAGAAAAATATGTATCAAATGAGCTTAGTTTTGTTCTTATGCATTTCTTTCCCCTTCTATGTTATTTGTATAGGAGACCAAAGAAATTTTGGAATTGAGAGATGAAAGTCTTTGAGCCCTAAACCCAGAGGGTCCTTGGCAGTTGATAGAAAGAGTGCTTCTAAATCAGGAGTTCTTAAGTTGGGGCATTGGAATTTGTTTTTGTTTATATTTTAATATTTCTTCAATATAATTGGCTTCTTTTGCAATCCTACATATGCACAAGTGCATCTATATATTTTTTCATTAAAAATGTAATTCTGAAAAGTCATACATAGGTTTCACTAGACTGCCAAAGGCATCCATGACATGGTAAACATCAAGAACTTTGGCTCTAAATGAATGCTGAAAAGGTGAAATGCAATGATTATGAATTGAACAGGGAGCCTCACAGACTTTTTGACTTTAATCTTAAGTCCCCAAATGACCCAAAATCTTTGATGACCAAGACATTTTGATTGACAAATCAAATTTGAACAGAAGGGAACTATCTTATTGAAGCTGATCTGTGTTATAAAGAACTCAATCAATACCTAGAGAATTCTCTTTTGGAGAAATACCCTTTCTGTATATCTAAGGCTCAGAGAGATAGGCTCTTAGGGGAGAAAATCACAGATATCCTCCTCCACCTCCTCCACTTCCAATTGCAAGAACTCAGTGTATGAATTTGTATTCTTTCTAAAGTATCAATAATAGGTTTTAAGTTAAAAGAGTGAAGGTTAAGCGTCCAACTACCCTTTCCTGGCAATGAAATTGCTGTTACCTATGTACATTCAGTTGTTTCACTGGTGATACACATTTTTTTTGCATAAAAGTATAATCCAGGTTTATGCATGAAATGCTTTATTGTTATTTTTATTAATGTGCTAGTCTATTATACTAAATAACTGATTTAATTATATCCTCTGGATGACTTGGAAAGATAAACTTATCACTGAGGGCTCATGGGCATTGATTTTGAATGAATGTGGATCCTCAGAACCTGGGTTCATCTTGTCTGAGGGACCCACTATACAAGCTTTGATGGAAGTGAAACATAAGGGGTAACATTACCACCAAACTCCTACTCCAATGTTTCATTACAACATTCATGGAGACTCTATCAGAGCAGCATAAGCTCCAGTGAACCTTACTAAAAGTGGCAAGGATTTGAGTATGGCTCCAGTGACTAAATGTATGTATGTAGTCCATAATCCAACCTACTAAGACTTTATCATTAGTTTGGTCCTGTGCTATTAGGGTTGGGAATAGCATTTTCAGACATAACAATAACAAAATATTAATGACTAAGCCATAGAGGAGTGGCAATCAATGTCTACTGGAAACGTGTTAATAAAAAATCATGGAAGATTTAGTCAACATTTTAAGACTCTGGAGAAAGACCTCAGAGGTATGAAAGGGAGCTACTTAGTACTATACTCCTACCAGCAACACATTCAACAACAAAAGCCAATTTTCTGGTCAAAGACTAACAACATAAACATCTTCCACATCCTTAAACTGAGAGGCACCATTTAGTAAGGTTTATAAATTAATGGGAACAAAAGGACAACTTTCACAATCTCAATTTCTTTTTATGTCTAATCAGTGTCTTTTGAAAAGCTGGAGAATAGACAAATTGATCAGTGTAAAAGGCTTTTACTTAATTTCAACATGATTAAACTTACATGGTACATAGGAAAACCTTTCTAAGAATGCTTGTGTTATTAGAATTATAGCTATCAAGGCAATGATTCTAGAATACTCATACATGCTTTTTATCACCATGGTATCAGTAAGCTATATACTCAAGTTTATTCTATCCTACTTTACTCCCTAACTTCTTGATCTACCATTAGGCAAAACATAATTTGCTTTAAAATGTTTCCCTTTCTCCTGTATACTAATGCTTACAATCTGTTCCCTTTAATGGAAAATTAATTATATCTGATAATGTTACTTGATCAAATCAGTTAGCATTGTTTAGCTGTTTCTCTGGATTGTGTCCAAGATTTCAGAATTTCCACTTTGGATTGTATTAATTATGAAAAATAGATAATCATCAAGAATCCTTTTAATAGGGGTGGGCAGATATGATTTTATTTATCCCCAGGATGATGAATCATTGTAAAATCAGTTATTATATTTATTTTTAACTAATTAAAATTTGAGAAATAAATAAATGCATCTATAGATGAGCATATTTACTTAAAACAATTGTATATTCTTATAATAGTTTGTTATATGCATTTTCACATATATTTTATTTTCAAAAAACCTTTTTAAGGTGATTATTATATATTTGATAGATGGAGAAACTGAGACCCACACTTTGGAGATTTGCCATGGCCACCCAGTGTTAACAGATTTAGAACTAGGACCCAGGATCACTTGGATATATTCTAAGTTTTTTAATCAGATGATAAAAACTGCAAGAGAAACCTCATCAGACATGATAATTAGGTAACAAGTAATGACCCAGTCAATAGGTCTCTACTCCCATACTTTTCCTAGTAGATGTGAATGCTATTATAGTCTCAACTTCCCTAGAGCTATTAACCACATTAAGCCAGCTGCCGTGAGATGCTGCTGAAAGTGGTAAGAGCTACTTATTGGTATTGGCAGATTCAACAAGACAACATGCTAATAACTAAAACTGAGTAGTACATTTGGTTCTTCTAAACCCCTGCTCTTTCCTGTGTCTTCAGTGCAACAATGAGATCAGGAAAAAGCAACAGTATTTCCTTTTATCCAGCACTGTTTATGGTGTATTTGACATCACTATAACCAAAGATAATGAATGGTAAATTTCAGTGGGTTTCCCGAGGATTGCTGCTAACTGCTTTCTGCCACAACATGCTTAGAAGCTGTAACAGCAAGCACTCTAGCATAGAGAACAAATATTGAAGCCAGAAAAAAAACTGAGATCAAGTTTTGCCTCTGACACATACTGTGTAATCACAATAAGTGATTTAAGCTCAGTGCCCTGGTATTGACCTATGTGAAAGGAATTTCCTCTCCTGGAAGTCCCTTCTACTAATGAATCACAAGTCTGAGTCCTTCTCCATTTTATAGTCATTCACCTCTTAACGTAGAAATTGAGTCAATTCAAGTCAATCAAGAAGCAACTATTAAGCACCTACTATGTACAAGGCACTGTGCTAAGTGCTAGAAATTGATATAAAGGTTGACATAAATAACAGATGTCTATGGATAGTCCTCTTGGAAATTAATCAGGAATGAAATCTAGGTCCCTGGTCCAGAGTTTCTATACCATAGCTAGATTGTGGTCTATGACATAGTTACCTAAGCCCTCAGCCTGATGAGTACAGAGATTCCAATACTGAGCTGTACCTAAACTGCATGGGGATTAGGGTGAATAAGGGATGCAGGGTGAATAGAATGCAGAAAGGAGATCTGGGAGTTGATGAAAAATTTTTTAAAAAATTAATTCAATTCTCTTGAATTCAATTTCAATAAAGAAGAATTTATTAAGTGCCTACTATATACTAGATAGTGAACTAGTTGCAGAGGATACAAAAATGTATAAAAACAATATTCTTGTCATCAAGGACATGGTAGAAGGGAGGGATTGATGCATCTTTACACTAACAAGGGGTAGGATGGTAGAAAGAAGATTCATAGAAATGTTGGGAACTGAGTTGATACCCGTAAGTAAAACAAGGATTCTGAGAGACTGAGAAGGGCATTTTAGTTAAGGAGAAAGGTCTGTGCAAATGAATTGAAGCAGGTATTGAAGCAGGTATGTGTACAGTCTGAGAACAACTAGAACAGTAGTGTGAGATTTTGGAAGAAAAGAAATGAGGTAGGTACCAAAAATTTGATTTGATAAGTCTATAGAGACATGACATTAAAAAAATGTGGCCCAATAACAGTCTTGATTTTACTCATTTAAATGAAAAAAAAAATCACTTTTGTAATTTGAATTTCTGACAAAGTTTTGGCATCATTTGAATGAAGAAATGTAAAATAGACAGGGCAATACATTAAATCCAATACCACTTAGTTTCCCTCAGCTAAATTTTGAGTTTTTTTTAAATTTCATAATTGATTTCCTAGGAAAACAAATTTTGATGGTTTATTCAAAAGAAGTTAATGCTTGCTTATTTTTTCCCTAATGGAACTTAAATCAAAAAATCATTTCCCTGAAAAATTGAGTGTTTTTTCCCTAAGTGCTTTTTACAAAGAAAACTATTTCATATGGAGGTAAGCATTTTTTATGTTAAGGGTTTGATTTAACATTTTTCTTCCATACAGTTTTGATTGTTCTATACTTCTCTTTCTTAAATGCATGTAATTTTCTCAATATCTCTCCTTTCCCCATCAACATAGAACTTGACTTCTTAAGTTTCAAGAGTTGTGAACAAAAATATTCAGTAGCTAATAGCAAACCTTCTGATCAATCAGTCAATAAATGTTTATAGCCCTCTAGAAAATCAGAGACAATGGTTCTTAGAACACAGAAACAATTTGTGGTTTGAGAGCATCTGACTCCTTGAACCTTTTATAGTTTGATAAGTGGGACCTGAAAAGTGTGTGTTTGTGTGTGTGCACATATGTGATGGACATCAGGAGCCCAGGGTCACCTCTATACCACAATGAAGCATAAATGAAGCAAAACAAGACTTTACTAATAGTTAATAATTTTGTACTGTATTATAATTGTAGAGGCTAAGGAAAATGGTTCAATTGAATATTATTGGCAAATCTTATTAACTCTATGGTGAGTAAACTAGGTTGAAAGTAATAGATTTTGAACTATGTGAAACATATAAACTCTTTTCATGTAATGTTCCCACTCAGAAACCTTTAATGGTGCTCCTTTGCCTACCGAATAAAGTCCAAGATCCCAAACCTGACAGTAAACTTCACAACCACGCCCAAAGTATTTTTCCAAACTTATTTGAAACATGTGGTATCATGCAAAGGTTTCAAACTCCAACATAAATGTTGCCACTAACATGTATATAAACCCCTGAGGGTATATATTGGCTTAAAGCACCACATATTAATACTATCTATATTTATTATCTTGTTATATATTTTGTTAAATATTTTCCAGTTACTTTGTGATGCTCTGGTCCATGCACATCTGGATCACATGTTTGACACCTGTGGTGTAGTGGACAGAATGTTAGACTTGGAGTCTAGAAGATTAAGTTCAATTTCATAATGAACTGGTTTATTTGGATAGGTTCAGTTGAATTCCCCAGCAGGTGGGTGAAGTATTTTAAATTCTAGATAAACTCCAGGGTTTTCTTAGCCCAGGAAGAGATGAAAAAAAACTTGAAGTGGACTGGGCAAGGTTACACTATCTAGGAAGATTTTTTACTGTGACTATGTAGAGAGACAATTTTGGGAAATGAACATTACCTCTAGTGTCAGTGATGTAGTATCATCCTTTTTCCTACCTACCAGTACCCAAGGAGAAGGAAGAACTGGAGGTCAGGGATGGTTGTTGTTTTCCATTGTGATTTATGGCAGTCTCTAAGGATATAACTCTGGCCATAGGCCCCTAAACTATTTTCTCTGAGAGGTTGAGAAGGCTCTAAGATTTTTTTTCTTCAACTTTCCCTTCCCCATGATTGGTTCATTACCAGACATTCTTAAATGATTTGTTTACTCAGTGTTTCTTAAGATATTTCCTTATTCTGATTTTTTCCTCTTCACATAAAGTCTAAGGTTGAAAATGAAAGCTGTGTTTGCATGTATATATATTAGTTGAATACAGGGGGTCTAATGGGAGAGGCCAGTGGCCAGCTAAAAATATATATAAGGCATAAATAAGGCAGAGAATCCAGTCTCTAGCCAACAGTTAGTTCAATAGCTATGCTATGGTTTTATTATTAATTCTATAAACTTCCTTATAGAAATGATTTTAAATGGATTTAACTAACGAGATTTTTAAAAGATAGTCTGGCTGATTTAAATTCCCAGCCCTGAGAGGAAAGAGAAAAAGAAACTGACAAAGATGGAAACAGACCAAGACTGAAATCAAAACAAAGAGAATGAAGTGTGGGTGAGAAGGAAAGGGTGTCAGACAAGATGTTCACCCTCCAGTGGGAGGTAAGAGAGAGGGTAGTGAAGACAAGGAAAGGTTATGCCCAAGGCCAATTGCCATGGTATACAGATATGTTCTGGGAAGATTCATCTCTACCTTTTTCCAGGGAGGAAGAAACAGAAAGAAAAGAATACCAGTCACTGATTCTTTCCCCCAACAGCAATACTATCTCTTTCTAAGTTTTAGAGGTAAAATGGACCTCAAAGACAATCTAGTTCATTCAACCCTCTAATTTTATTGATGAAGGAATTGAGGTCTAGGAAGGTCAAGGGATTTTGCTCAATATCACTTAGATAGGAAACATCAAAGAGAGGTTTTAAACCTATGTCTACTGTACCATACCTCTGATCTTAATTAGCTGTGTGACCATGGGTAAGACATATCCTCTCTGAGACTCAGATTCTTTATCTACAAAATGAGAATTATGGTACCTTGTTATGAATATAATAGTAAGGCTCAAAACAGCTAAAGTATAAAGCACTCACAATCTTTAAATTGCTACACAATTGTCAGTGGTTATCTCCCACAGCTTCTGTACAAGGATTCTAGGATACAAATGAACTAATTGGTTTTATGGCCAAAACACTCATCCCCAAAAACTTTTAGCATGTCCATTTTTACCTCTCAGCTGTGCCCTCTTTGGTGATCCATAATCATTCTCCTCTAGCCTTATCAGCACCTTCTCTCCATCACCATAGCAAGTATTTATTACTATTTTTTTTTTTTTTTAGTCTTCTCTATGTAGCACTATGAGGGAGAGTTCAAGAAGCCCTGGGGAAGACTATAAAGTTATACTGGTTTTCTTCACAGGTAAAATTTAACTACATCTCACTGGACTCAGTCAAAGGAATAAAGAAAAAAAAAGCACTGGTGAAGTTGACATCTCCATAGACTCCCCAGGGTCTTTTATTTTAACTTTATATATCTTCCTGTAGTCCACTTTAAGCCACCGGCTATCTGCCTTCCTCATTTGTTACACAAGGCTGCTGGAAGGGGAGTTAGCATAGTGAAATACTTTGGGCTCCTTCATCTTTATTGCTAGGGAGGAAGTGTTTTATACTTTCCACAGGAAGTAGAAAATTGGTATTAATATTTTGTTATTAACTACAAAGATTGGAGCAAGGATTCCCATTTGGTCCTAATCACAATAACTCGTGTAAGGGTTGCCAGAAGAGCACATAAAGTTGTAACCATCAAGAGCTCATAATAATGTTCTTTTAAAATATATATGTATGTATGTGTGTGTGTGTGTGTATATATGTGTGTGCGTGTGTGTGTGTAAAAGCAATTTTTAGCCTTCATCTTTGAACATTTTCAGTTCCAAGTTCTCCCTCTTTCTCCTTTTTTTTCTCCCCCTTCCCAGAGAAGGCAAACAACTTGATATAGAGTATACATGTGCAGTAATGAAAAATGAATTTCCATATTAGCCATGTTGCAAAAGAAAACACAGGAAAACCCCCCAACAAAAATAAAGAAAAAGTATGCCTCGATCTACATTTAGACTGTCAGTTACTTGCTATGGATAGCATTTTCCATCATTAGTTTTTCAGAATTATCTTATAACGTTTTGTGGAGAATAGCTAAGTCATTCACAGTTAATCATTGTACAGTGTTATTACTTGCACAATGCTCTTCTGTTCTCTTCACTTTGCATCAATTCACACATCTTTCCAGGTTTTTCTGAAACCCTCCCACTCATCATTTCTTATAACGCAATTGTATTCCAGTAAATCATATACCATGATTTATTTAGTCATTTCTCAACTGAGGAGTATCCACACAATTTCTAATTCTTTGCTACCATAAAAAGAGCTTTTGTAGGCATTGTACATATAAGTCCCTTTCCTTTGATCTTTTGGGGATACAGACATAATAGTGGTATTTCTTATGCATAGTTTTAAAGCCCTTTGGGGATAGCTCCAAAATGCTCTCTTGAATGCTTGGACAAATTAACAATTCTACCAATTCTGTATAACATGGGGATTGGCCTTGGACATAACCTTTCTTTGTCTTCACTACCCTCTCTCTTACCTTCCACTGGAGGGTGAACATCTTGTCTGACACCGCTTCCTTCTCTCTCTCTCTCTCTGTCTCTTTCTGTCTCTATCTCCATGCTCTTTCTGGTTTAGGTATTCACTCTATGTTTGTACCATAAAAGGAATTTGGTAGGACTCCTTCTTTGTCCATTTTCCCAAATACTTTATGTAGTACTGGAATTAATTGTTCTTTAAATGTTTGGTAGAATTTACTTGCAAATCCATGTGGGCCTGGGGATTTTTAATTGGAGAGCTCATTTATGACTTATTCAATTTCTTTTTCTAAGAGGCCTGTTTAAGTGTTGTGTTTCTCTTCTGTTAATCTAGGCTGTTTATATTTTCGTAAATATCCTTTTTCCTTAGATTGTCAGTTTTACTGTCATATAAATGGGCAAGATACTCCTAATAATTCATTTTGTCAGATTCTGGTTTTTATTACATTCTGTTATCTTCTATTTTATGGGTGAGTTTATTCCGTTCACCTTCATAGTTATAATTATTTTGCATTTCCTTCCACCCTATTCCTATCCCTCTGTTTAATCCTTCTCTTTCTCTTATTTTATACTCTCCTTTCTCAAAAGTCTATTTCTCCATCTAATCATTCTCCCTTCATTCATCCTTCTCTCTTTTCTTTTGTTATTCTTTCCTCCAGCTTCCCTGTGGAGCAAGATAGACTGAATTTAGTGCAGGCTGAATTTAGTGCAGGCCCTTACCACTTACACTTTGATTATTGAAATGGCCTGCTGGTGCCTCTGCTTACCTCAATTATTTTCCCTGCCATCTTCCCCTCCATTATAACAATAGCTCTTTCATGGCTTTTTTATGGGGGACAATTTACCCCATTCTATTTCCCCTTTCCTTTTTCTAGTACAATATTCTTTCTCATCCCTTTATTTTATATTGTTGGGGGTGGGTCAATTTCATCTAAGTTATACTACATTCACACTCACTGTCCATATATATTCTTTCTATTTGCCCTTATAGTAATAAAGTTCTTAAGAGTGACAAATTTATATCTTGCTATATAGAATATAAACAGATTAAACTTATTGAATCTCATGTTTTCTCTTTCTTGTTTACTTTTTTTAAAAAGCAATTGGGGTTAAGTAACTTGCTCAACTTTATATGGCCAGTCATTATTTATGTGTGGGTGCTCATTTTCTGGGGCTGGGACCAATCCTGGGTCATCCTGACACCAGGGCCAGCCCTCTTACTGTGCCACCTAGCTGCCCCTCTTGTTTAATTTTTACATTTTTATGTCTCCCTTGAGTCTTATATTTGGAAGTTAAAATTTTTTATTAAGCTCTGGTCCTTTGATTAGGAATACTTGAAAGTCTTTTGTTAAATGTCCATTTTTTCCCTGTCAAAGATTATATCTAGTTTTACTGGGTAGGTCACTCTTGGTTGTAATCCTAACTTCTTTGCTTTTAGGTGTGTCATATTCCTAGTTCTCTGGTCCTTTAATGTAGAAACTGCCAAATCCTACCTAATCCTGATTATAGCTCCATGATATTTGAATTATTTCTTTTTAGCTGATGCAGTACTTTCTATTTGATATATGAGCTCTGAAAGTTGGCTAAGATGCTATTGAGAGTTTTCATTTTGGCATCTCTTTCAGTTGGTGATTGGTGGATTCTTTCAATTTCTATTTTGTCCTACTGTTTCTAATATATTGGGGGCAGATTGATAATTTCTTGAAAGATGCTATCCAGAATTTTTTATCATGGCTTTCAGGTAGACCCATAATTATTAAATTTTCTCTTCTGGATCTTTTTTCTAGGTTGTTTTTTCCAATGGGAAATTTCTCATTTTCTTCTTTTTTTATACTTTAAAAATTTTGTTGTATCATATCTTGATGTCTCATGGCTTCATTAACTTTCACGTGCTCAATTCGCATTTTTAAGAAATTACTTTCTTCAATGAACTTTTGTACTTCGTTTTCCATTTGGCCAATTCTATTTTTTTTAGGGAGTAATTTTCCTTAGTAAATTTTTTCCATGCTATTGATTCTTTTTTCGTGATTCTCTTGCATTACTGTCATTTATTTTCCGAATTTTTCTTCTACTTCTCTAATTTACTTTTTAAAATCCTTTTTAAAACTCATCCAAGAGTTCTATTTGGGCCAAAGAAGAAATCACATTTTTCTTTGAGGCTTCATATATACCCATTCTGACTCTCTTTTAAGGTTGTGCCTTGAACTTCGTGTCATCATATTAACTTTCTCTGGTCAAGTTCTTTTGTTTGCTTGGTTTTTTTTTTTTGCTCATTTTTTCTGCCAATTTTGTGACTTGATATTTTTATGTGCCAGTTGGTCCCTGGTCCTGCACTGTCCTAAGCTTTGTGTACTGGGGCTCAGTTTCTTGCTGCTGACTTTCACTGGTCTTCAGGGCCTATCTGCTTTCTTGCACTAGAAGGTAGACTTCCTCTCTGGCTTGTACTGAAGGTGGGGAGGTTCTCTGTTGGTCTCCTCTGTCTTTGAGGTTTCTCTGCTGCCCCACCTTAGGGGTAGGGTGGGATTTGCTGCTGTGTTGCTTTGGAAACATAGTCTTCCTGCTTAATGACCTGATCTTTCCTGGGGGTGTGAACATGTTGCTGGGTTGCTATGGAAACAGGGCCTCTCTGTTGGTCAGTAATGGAGTAAGGCCTAGGTGGTAGCCTATGCTGGGGCTGGGGCCACTGGGATGGGGGCCTTGCCCTGTTGCACACATTGACTGCTGGCTTGTTTAGGGGGACTGTGGCTTGCAGGAATCTGGGGCCTTACTGGTGGATTGACCCTAGTTTGGAGCTTTGCTGCAGACCCCCTGATATGAGGCTTCCTGCTGCTGCACTTGATACCCTCTCACCTAATTAAGACAGTCCTTTCCTGGTTTTCTGCTATGCTAGTAAGAGCCTTTACTGTTCCTAGATCAGTTCCAAGATAGTTTTCAGGTTGTTTGAAGGGGAATTTCAGAGGGCTTCATAGGATTCCTTTCTACTCCACTATCTTGGCACCAGAAGTCAACTGTGCTTCTTTTAATGTAGTTTCCTGGCTATACCACACTGTTGATTCCCAGTAGTTCCAGCTAAAACCTCTAAACTCTTTTCAGATAAATTGCTATTATACTCCCCACATCTTGATTTCTGTGCAGCTGATTTGCTTTTAACCCAAGCTTAAGATGTTACATTTATTCCTATTAAATTATGTCTTATTATATTCACCCTGAGTTTGATCATGTTAGTTTTTTATGTTAAAAACTTCCAGCAGTGTGTCCTCTGAAAGATTGATATGTCAGCTCTTTCTCACTTGGATTTTGTGGGAAGTGGTAGGATGTGGTGTTCAGTAGAAGAAAGAGAGTAGGGGTATGAGTGAGGCTGTTGGTGTTGTTTTTTGGCAGCCCTACCTCTGCAATTAGTGTTCACTCCTCAGGACTCCATAGGTCTAAGCGCCCTGTTCACTTGTGAAAGAAATTATGATTTTTTTATGAATGCTTTATTAATTTCTGGTTTACATCATTCATTTCTGCCAGATTTTGAGACACATTTTTTCCCCATTTTTCCCCTACCCACCACCCCAGAATAGCAGTCCCACAAGATATCCTCTCATCCAATCTGCTCTCTCCCATATCTTCTCCCATACCCTCTTTGACTTTACCATTAGGGCAAGGTGAATCTCTGTGCCCCAAATGCCTGCACATCTTATCTCTCAAATATATGCAAAGGAGTATTAATAATAGTATTTATATATATTTGAAACATTTAATTTTAAAACTTCAAATTTCATATCCATTCCTTCCTCCCTTGTCACCTACTCCCTTTGGGAAGATAAACGATTCAGTATGTGTTCTACATGTATAGCCATGCAAAACATTACCATAGTAGATATATTGTAAAAGACTGCTTATATTTCACTCCCACCCATCCCACCCCCAACCTGGTCCATTCCCTACTTTGGTCCTGTCCCTCTTCGAAAGTGGGTACTTCCAACCTTCCCTCCCCCAAGAATGCCCTCCCCTCCATCATCGCCCCTCTCATCCCCCTTCCCCCTACTCTCTTGCAGGGTGAGATATCCCATTTAGTATGTATGTCATTCTCTCCCTGAGCCAAATTCAATGAGAATATGGTTTTGCCTTTTTGCCTTCCTGTTCTTCCCCTCCCCTGAAACTACTTCCCCTTGCCTCTTCTACATGAGATAGTTTACCCTATCCTGTCTCTCCCCATCTCCTCTTGCCACTTTCCTCTCTCACCTCATAATTTCATCCCTTGAGTATTCTCCCTTCCCAACAGATTCAACCTATGCCCTCTATCCATATATAACTGTAACCATATACACACAAATTCACATATGTATTCATATGACCACACCCCCTTCTTCCATTATTTTCATAGTGAGAAAGATATCATCAGTCACAGATATTGCTTTTCCATATAGGAATGTAAATGGTTCAACTTTGATAAGTTCCTTTTGATTTCTTTTCCCTGATTACCTTCTCAGGCATCTCTTACTTCTTGTGTCTGGATGTCAAATTTTCTATTCAACTCTGGTTTTTTCCTCAAGAATGCTTGAAAGTCCTCTATACCACTGAATGACCATATTTTCCCCTGAAACAAAATACTCAGTTTTGCTGGGTAGGTGACCCTTGGCTTTAATCCCAGCTCTTTTGCCCTCTGGAATATCATATTCCATGCCCTTCAATCCCTCAGTGTAGAAGCTGCCAGGTCCTGTGCTATTCTGATTGTGTTTCCACAATATTGAAATTGTTTCTTCCTGGCTGCTTGTATTATTTTCTCCTTGATCTGGGGATTCTGGAACCTGGCTATAATATTCCTAGGAGTTTTCCTTTTGGGATCTTTTTCAGGAGGTGATCTGTGGATTCTTTCCACCTCTCTTTCCCCCTCTGGATCTAAAACATCAGGGCATTTTTTCTTTAGAATTTCTTGAAGGATGATTTCTAGGTTCTTTCTTTGATCATGGCTTTCAGGTAGTCCAATACTTTTTAAATTATCTCTCCTGGATTTATTTTCCAGGTCAGTGGTTTTTCCCATGAGCTATTTCACATTGCCTTCTATTCTTTCATTTGTTTGGATCTGTTTAATCGCATCTTGATTTCTCATAAACTCACTAGCTTCCATTTGCTCCAGTCTAACTCTGAAGGAATAAATCTCCTCAGTGAGCTTTTGAGATTGTTTTTCCATCTGGCAAATTTGGCTTTTTAAGGCATTCTTCTCCTCATTGCCCTTTTGAGCCTTCTTTGCCATTTGAGTTAGTCTATTTTTTTTTCTTTTTGGCTTTTTTGGAGGGCAATTTGGGTTAAGTAACTTGCCCAAGGTCACACGGCTAGGTTTTTGTTTGTGTGTGCGTTAAGTGTCTGAGGTTGGATCAGAACTCAGGTCTTTCTGACTCCAGGGCCAACACTCTACTCACTGCGCCACCTAGCTGCCCCAGAGTTAGTCTATTTTTTAAGGTGTTATTTTCCTCAGTAAGGTTGTTGACTCTCATTTCATCCTGGCCACTCCCAGGGTGCTGTGCTTTCTGCTCCCAGAGAGCTGTGCTGGCCATTGCCTGCCGGGCTGCTGGGCTGTTAGCTTCTCTGTGTTGTTCTGTGGGTGCTGGATCTCCAGAAGTTGTTCAGAGTCCACCTTTTACATGGTTTGGAAGTGGTGTGGGCAAGAGTGCCTTGGAAGTGCTGTTTCTACTCTGCCATCTTGGCTCCACCCCAGGAATTATGATTTTCATATTAATTGATATGATGTGTGTAATGAATATGCTAATAGTTTTAGATTTCTCAAGAGCTGTCTGACTGGCTTGGGAGTCAAAATTAATAAAATTAACAATCTAGCTTGAAATGATTAAACATTTGACAATGTTCTCACTCAATGTAGTCTTCTGTTTGTGTACCTTAACTGAAGTGAATCAAAGACTGTAGAATGTGTTCTTGTCACAGAACTCTGGTCCTGCACCCCAATAAATAATGACCCCAAAGGACTCGAACAAAATTGCTCCCACAGGGCTCCAGAATTCTTATATGGTCCTTTTTTTGTTGGTTTGTCCTAGGAAACCACTCTGGCCCTGGGAAATGATTGTTTGTAATCCATCTTCCCCCTAAGTCCCTTCCTATTGTAATTTACATATATAATCTCTGTCTTCCATTCAGGCATGTGGAATTCTGATAAGGAGAATTCCTGATTTGCAAATCTGTTCCTCATAATGAAAGAATTAATTAAAAGGCTGTGGAATTGCTGGCACTTTGTCTCTGGCCTACAGTTTCATCATCTTCAGGTTAGAGACTGGTTCAGTAAAAATACTGTTAGTACCTGAGTCTGCATGTGTTCTTGTTGCTCAGAAGGGATTGCACCTAGAGCTGGTGCCCAGGAAACAAGAGGTCACACTAGGGGGCAGCAACTACCTTCACCACTTCATCCCAAGGGCTTGGGGATAGGGTGTGGTTGGACTAGGAAGGAGGGCCATGCCTATGCCAGCCTATCCAGTCTGATCCAGGGTCTAATTCTAGCAGCAGCCTCTGTTTAATTCTGATGTGATGTGATCTGCTCAGTCTTCCAGACTCCAGGGTTTTGTGAATTCCTCCCTTTCTCCTCCTTTCCCCACCCATTTAATTTTGTCCCTGCTCCTATTGGCTTATCTTCCAGGCCCTTTCAGAATTGTCCCTTTCCCCAATTAACTTCTGTAATTGGCCAGGACCAAGGCTTCTTGATGAGCAGCTTTGGTTAAGTTAGAATCCACTGAGGTTCTAAAGCTATGGGGCCTGAAGCTATAGAGTGTGGCTATTAAATGCTCTTAGCCCCTCAAGTGTCCTTATCTGTCTGATGAAGGGTTTGGGCTTGATAACTTTTTAAGTCTCTTTCCTCTTTAAATTTAGATATAGTTATTTTAGAAAAACAACATTTATACTAGCACTTATAAAAATATCTTAAAGAAAATGGAGAGAATGACCAATTATGTGGTTATTTCCAAATGCACAAGCACTAAATGTCACATCTGGCTATTTGAAGGAACTTTTTAGGCTCTTTTTTCTACCCCCATGTCACATTTTTGCTGGTTTAATGGTTTTGAATCAAATGTGATGTTCTACCTGATTGGCAAAAATTCTGCTTATTTTGTCCTTCTATGACCTATCATGCCATCATGCTAAATGAGGATTAATCAGGTGCAAGTGTTTTAGGTGAAGGTGAAATTACCACAGCCTACTATCCACAAAAAGAAAAATTATGAAGTGAACCCTTGACTTTAATGTCTGTACCATTTATATGACAAGTTATTATTTTCCCTCTCACTACTTTTCATATGATATTGTTGCCATTTTGGAGAGATACAGATTTAAAATGAAATTTTCATGTGATAACATTAGTAACACTCAGCAGATGCATTTTCTTTTCTTTTCTTTCTTTCTTTATTTTTTTTTTTTTTTGCTTTTGGAGGGCAGTTGGGGTTAAGTGACTTGCCCAAAGTCACACAGCCAGTAAGTGTGTCAAGCATCTGTGTCTGGATTTGAACTTAGGTTCTCCTGACTCTAGGGCCTTTATTCACTTCGCCACGAAGCCTGCCCCCTCCTTTTTTGTTTTTGTTTTTGTTTTTTGTTGTTGTTGTTTTAAGCAGATGCATTTTAGCCCCAGTATGATTTCCAAGAATAAATTTTTGAGGGGAAAGTAGGGATTACTAAGAATTTTTTATATTTAGCTCAGAATTATAAATAATGGTAACAGAGGATGGAGTTAATGATTACTGAAAGCTTCTAATTTTTCTTCCTTGAAACATGAGATTTATTAAGGAATATTCAGCTTTCAAGTTTATGGACTATAGTTTATTGCAGCATTAAAAAAGCCCCAAACCTCTCCAATGACTCTATTTAGCAGATTAGAAATAAGCAGTTGCTATAGTTGCTTCTGCCAGTAAATTAATTATGCTATCTGTATAGTGATAAACCAGTGCAATGACTTCCATTTGCTTAATTCTCATTTTTAAAGAATTTTTTTCAATGAACTTTTGGGCATTTCCTCCCCCCTTCTTTTAGTCAGTTTTGCTTTTTAAGAAGTTGTTTTCTTAAGTAAATTTTTTTTACATCTTTTACCTTTTGGCCATTACTTTTTTTTTTAAGTGTTTTTTTCTTCAAAACTTTTTTGTGTCACTTTTACCAGGCTGTTAATTTTCTTTTAGTTTGTCTTTCATTCTTTGCTCTCATTTCTTTTCCAATTTTTCTCCTACCAACCTTATTTGATTTTAAAAATCATTTTAATTTTTCAGGAATTCTTGTTGGGCTTGTGTTCATTCACACCCCCCCCCCCCACCTTGAGACTTTGCTTGTAACTGATTTTCAAATTGTTGTCTTCTGAGTGTGTGTCTTATTCTTCTGTGTCTCCATGACAGCCTTTCGTGGTCAGTTTATTTTATTGTTTGCTTTTGTTTCCAGCCTATTTCCTTTTTTTTTTTTTTTTTTTTTTTT
>WOXC01008535.1:0-59447 GCA_011680675.1 Gymnobelideus leadbeateri
TGCCACAGTAGGATTCTGCCACCAGACAGGGGAGCTTCTGCCTCAAACACTGGGGTTTTCTCAGCTGCCAGGGTTATTAGTTCTATTCCCTCTCTGAAGCATCCTCACGCTCTAGCAAGCTGGTCACACACCCCAAGACCTCCACCCTAGACTGAAGTCCAGATCCAAGAAGGTTAAAGAAAAAGTGATTACCCCCCAGAATGGTTGCTGGTCTCCCTACAGGCTGCAGGCCTGGAGCTGAAGCTGCCACATGGCTGAGGCTGTGCTGGGGCTCCTCAGCTGCTTCTCACCCCAAGGGTAAAAAGGCCAATGCACTCCCAACTAGTGGGTCCCAAAGTCCATACTGCATTGACCTCTCACTTTGTCCTTAGCATCTATGTGTTTATAATTCTAGAAAAGGTCACAGTTGCTGGTGTTCTGATGTCCCTCTAGCCAGCTGCTGGTCAGGTCTGCCCTGGGGCTAAAACCTCTGGCTCATGTGGGGCTGGGGTTAGCTCCCAGAGAGCTGCACTGACTGATTCCTGCTGGGCTGCTGGGCTGTCCTCAGTGGAAGTTAGCTTCTTTGTATCATTTTGTGGGTTCTGTAGCTCCAGAGTTTGTTCAGAGTCACCTTTTACATAAATTGGGGAAGGTGGAAGCCATTGTGCGGAAGTCCTGTTTCTACTCTGCCATCTTGACTCTGCCCCAAATATTTTCCATGAAATTTCTCTTTGTATCTTTTCCTTATGGGTTTTGTAGATAAGATATAGAAATGCTAATGATTTAGGTGGGTTTATTTTATATCTGGCAACTTTGATATAGTTGTTAATCATTTCAAAGAATTTTTTTTTAATTTTTTTTTAAACAAATACTTTATTAACTTCTGTTTTACATCATTCATTTCCACCAGATTTTGAGTTACAATCATTTTCCCCCCATTATTCCCCTACCCAACCTCCCAGAATAGCAGTCCCACAAGATATCGCTTCCTCCAATCTGCTCTCTCCTATACCTTCTCCCATACCCCCATCGACTTTTCCATTAGAGGAAGATGAATCTTTGTGTCCCAATGCCTGCACATCTTATCTCCCAATTATAGGCAAAAGAGTATTAATAATAGTATTTGTATATATATTTGAAACATTTAATGTTACGACCTTGAATTTCAGATCCATTTCCTTCCTCCCTTCTCACCCATTCCTTCTTGGGATATAAGTAATTCAGTATATGTTGTACATGTCTAGCTATGCAAAACATTATCATAGTAGATATATTGTGCAAGGATGCTTATAATTCCCTCCCACTCATCCCACCCTCCACCTGGTCCATTCCCTACATGATCCTGTCCCTCTTCTATAGTGGGTACTTCCAACCTCCCCTCACCCCAAGGATGCCCTCCCATCCATCATCTCTCCTCTCATCCCTCTTCCCCCTATCCTGCTGCAGGTTGAGATATCCCATTTAGTATGTATGTCATTTTCTCCCTGAACCAAATTCAATGTGAATGTGGTTTTGCCTTTTTTAGCCTTCCTTATTCTCCCCCTCTTTTGCAACCACTTCCCCTTGCTTCTTCTACATGGGATAGTTTACCCTACCCTGTCTCTCCCCATCTCCTCTTGCCACTTTCCTCTCTCACCTCATAATTTCATCCCTTGAGTATTCTCCCTTCCCAACAAATTCAACCTATGCCTCTATCCATATATAACTGTAACCATATACACACACATTCACATATGTATTCGTATGAACACACCCCCTTCTTCCATTATTTTCATAGTGGGAAAGATATCATCAGTCACAGATATTGCTTTTCCATATAGGAATGTAAATAGTTCAACTTTGATAAGTTCCTTTTGATTTCTTTTCCCTGATTACCTTCTCAGGCATCTCTTCCTTCTTGTGTCTGGATGTCAAATTTTCTATTCAGTTCTGGTTTTTTCCTCAAGAATGCTTGAAAGTCCTCTATTCCACTGAATGACCATATTTCCCCTGAAACAAAATACTCAGTTTTGCTGGGTAGGTGACCCTTGGGTTCATTCCCAGTTCTTTTGCCCTCTGGAATATCATATTCCATGCCCTTCGATCCCTCAGTGTAGAAGCTGCCAGGTCCTGGCTATTCTGATTGTGTTTCCACAATATTGAAATTGTTTCTTCCTGGCCGCTGGTAGTATTTTCTCCTTGATCTGGGGATTCTGGAACCTGGCTATAATATTTCTGGGAGTTTTCTTTTTGGGATCTTTTTCAGGAGGTGATCGGTGGATTCTTTCAACCTCTATTTTGCCCTCTGGATCTAAACATCAGGGCAGTTTTCCTTGAGAATTTCTTGAAGGGTGATTTCTAGGTTCTTTCCTTGATCATGGCTTTCAGGTAGTCCAATAATTTTTAAATTGTCTCTCCTGGATCTATTTTCCAGGTCAGTGGTTTTTCCTATGAGATATTTCACATTGCCTTCTAATCTTTCATTTGTTTGGATCTGCTTAACAGTATCTTGATTTCTCATAAAGTCATTAGCTTCCATTTGCTCCAGTCTAACTCTGAAGGAATGAATCTCCTCAGTGAACTTTTTGAGATTCTTTTTCCATCTGGCAAATTCGACTTTTTAAGGCATTCTTCTCCTCATTGCCCTTTTGGGCCTCCTTTGCCATTTGAGCTGGTCTATTTTTTAAGGTGTTGTTTTCCTCAGTCAGGCTGTTGACCCTCATTTCATACTTTTCCTGCATCCTTTTCATTTCTCTTTCTAATTTTTCCTCCACTTCTCTTATTTGATTTTTAAAGTCCTTCTTAAGGTCCTCTATGGCCTGCAACCCGCTCATGTTTTCCCCTGGGGCTTTTGGAGCAGGACTTCTGACCTCACAGTCCTTTTCCTGCTCTATGCCCCCAAAATAGGAGTCTAGGGTTGCATTTTTCTGTTTCCTTTGCCTTGGCATGTTGCCGCTTAATTACTTGACTTTTGGGCTTGTTGCCACACTATGGCTTTAGGGCCAGATAGAGGAATTTTCGTCCAGAACGTGTGGGGGCAACTTCCGTTTCTGGCAAGCTGTAAACCCACCCACGACTTCCACCCTAGATCACAATCCAGATCCAGGGAGGTTAAAGCAAGAGCGATTACCCCCCAAGACTGATCGCTGGATCTCCCCACGATTTGTAGGCTGGGAGCCGGGAATGCCTCTGAAAACTACAAAATGGCGTGTCTCCTCAGCGGCTTCTAGCCCCCAGGGGAGGGAGCTGACGCATTCCCCAAATACAGGTCCCAAAGTCCATAGGACACTAACCTCTTACTTTGTCCTAGGCAAGTCTATGTTGATAATTCTGGCGTCTCCACAGTTCCTGGTGTTCTGGGGTTCCTCCAGCCGGCTGCTGGCCCTGCCGCCCTGGGGCTAAAACCTCGGCTCACTTGGACCTGGGCTCGGCTAGGCTCCTGCGCTCTGCGCGCTGCCGGCTCCCAGACCACTGCGCTGGTCCTTCCTGCAGGGTGCTGGGCTGTCCTCAGCAGGAGGTTAGCTTCTCTGTGTCGTTCTGTGGGTGCTGGGGCTCCAGAAGATTTTCAGAGTCCTTTTTTACATAGTTTGTGGGGAATCTGGGGGCAGAGAGGCTTGCAAGAGCTGTTTCTACTCCGCCATCTTGGCTCCGCCCCCCTCAAAGAATTTTTTGTAGTTGATTCTCTAGGATTCTCTAAGTATGTCATTATATCTTCTGCAAAGAGTGAACTTTTTTTTCATTACTTATTCTTATTACTTCAATTTCTTTTGCTTGTATTATTGTCATACCTAACATTCCTAATGCAATAATTATAATAGTGGTGATAATGGACATCCTTGTTCAACTTTCATATTATTGGGAACACTGCTACCTTATCCTATTACAAATGCTTTCCTCTTAGCTTTAGATAGCCACTACTTTTTAATTTAAGTAAAACTCCACCTATTCCTAGCTTTTCTAGTGTTTTTAGTAGAATGGGTATTGTATTTTGTCAGACATTTTCTTCATCCATTGATGTAATCACATGATTTTTTTTCTTATTGATTCACTGTGTGAGTGTGTGAATGTTTGTGTGTGTGTGTGTGTGTGTGAGTGTGTGTGTGTGTGTGTGTGTGTGTGTGTGTGTGTGTGAAATTTAGTTTTAATTTTATTCATCTCTCCTTTAATATTCAGGATTTCCATTTTGGCATTTAATTGGGGATTTTTTCTTTTTTTCTTTTTCTAGTTGGGTATTATTTTTTCAGTTGTATGCCACAATTATTGATTTGTTCTCTCTCTTTTATTTATTATCCATTTAGAGATATATATTTTCCTTCAACTACAGCTAAGGCTTCATGATACAAATTTCTGCAGGTTATCTCATTGATATAATTCTCTGTATTTTAACTGATTGTTTCTATGATTTGTTCCTTGACCCACTCATTCTTCCATATAAGATTATTTAATTCCAAATGCTTCTTTTTTTTTTAATTTTTATTTATTCAGTATTTATTTACATATGTACATGTTATCTTTTCTTTTTTTTTTTTTTTTTGATTTTCAAATTTCCTTTACTTCCCTCCCCCCTTCCCTCATGACATCATATAGTACAGTATAGGGTCTGCAAATGCATTCATATTAAACATTATTCCAATTACAAAGGCATATTGTACTAGGTGGGATGAAAGATGGTAAGGAAGAAGTACAACCAAACAATGAGAAGAACAAGATCATTTAGTTTGCTTCCATCAGGATTCAGGCTCAGTTCTTTCTAGTTATATCTCTGGATGGCACATTTCTCACTTTCTTGAGTCATTCGGGATTAACTTATATCACTGCATTGCTGAAAAGAGTCCAGTCTGTCATAGTTGGTTGTCACAGATATGGTATGTCTGTGATTGTATACAAATTTCTTCTGATTCTACTCTTCTCGCTCAGCATCAGTTTGTATAAGTCTCTCCAGGTAATTATGAAATCCGTCACCTCCTCATTTCTTATAGCACAATAAAATTCCATTACATTCATATACCACAACTTGTTTAGCCATTCCCCAATTGATGGGCACTCCTTTAGTTTCCAATTCTTTGCAACCACAAAAAGGGCTGCTAAAAATATTTTTGTACATATGGTTCTTCCTCCCACTACTATGATCTCTTTGGGATATAACCCTAGGAGTGGTATGGCTGGGTCAAAGGGTATGAAATTATTTATAATCCTTTGGGCATAATTCCAGATTGCTCTCCAGAATGGTTGGATAAGTTCACAACTCCACCAGCAATGTATTAGCGTTCCAATTTGCCCACAACCTCTCCAGCATTTGTCACTTTCTTGTTTTGTCATCTTAGCCAATCTGACTGGAGAGATGTGGTATCTCAGAGTTGTTTTGATTTGCATTTCTCTAATTAATAGTGATTTAGAGCATTTCTTCATATGCTTATAGATATCTTTAATTTCTTTCTCTGAAAACTTCCTATTCATATCCTTTGACCATTTCTCAATTGGGGAATGACTTGTATTCATATAGATTTGGCTCAATTCTCTATAAATTTTAGAAATGAGTCCTTTATCAGAGACACAGGTTGTAAAAATTCTTTCCCAATTTCCCACCTCCCTCTTGATCTTGGTTACATTGGCTTTGTTTGTGCAGAAGCTTTTCAATTTAATGTAATCAAAATTATCCATTTTGCATTTTATAATGCTCTCTAATTCTTGTTTGGTCCTAAAATCTTCCCCTCTCCACAGATCTGTCAGGTAAACTATTCCTTGCTTTCCCAAATTGCTTACAGTATCATCCTTTACACCTAGATCATGCACCCATTTAGACTTTATTTTGGTATATGGTGTTAGATAGTGATCTATGCCCAGTTTCTGCCATACTGTATTCCAGTTTTCCCAGCAGTTTTTGTCAAATAGTGCATTCTTATCCCAAAAACTGGGGTCTTTGGGTTTATCGAACAATAGATTGCTATATTCATTAACTGCTGGGTCTCCTGCACCTAATCTATTCCATTGATCCACTACTCTACACCTCTGCCAGTACCAAGCAGTTTTGATGACTGCTGCTGTATAATACAGATTAAGATCTGGCATAGCTCATCCACCTTCCCTAGCATTTCTTTTCATTAATGCCCTTGATATTCTAGACCTTTTGTTTTTCCAAATAAATTTTGTTATTATTTTGTCTAACTCTACAAAGTAGTTTTTTGGTAAATTGATTGGAATGGCACTAAATATATAATTTAGTTTGGGTAAAATTGTCATTTTTATTATATTAGCTCGACCCAGCCACGAGCAATTGATATTTTTCCAACTATTTAGATCTGATTTTATTTCTGTGAGAAGTGTTTTGTAGTTGTGATCATATAGATTCTGGGTTTGTTTTGGCAAGTAGATTCCCAAATATTTTATAATGTCTACAGTGACTTTAAATGGGATTTCTCTTTCTATCTCTTGCTGTTGAGTTTTATTAGAGATGTACAGGAATGCTGAGGATTTATGTGGGTTTATTTTATATCCTGCAACTTTGCCAAATTTATTTATTGTCTCAAGTAATTTTTTACTTGATTCTCTAGGATTCTCTAAGTATATCATCATATCATCTGCAAAGAGTGACAGCTTGGTCACTTCTTTGCCTAATTTGATTCCTTTGATTTCTTTTTCTTCTCTAATTGCTACTGCTAATGTTTCAAGTACCAGATTGAATAAGAGGGGTGATAGTGGACACCCTTGTTTCACTCCTGATCTTATTGGAAAGGCTTCTAGTTTATCCCCATTGCATATAATACTTGCTGATGGTTTTAGATAGATGCTAGCAACTATTTTAAGGAAGGCTCCATTTATTCCTATACTTTCTAGTGTTTTTAATAGGAATGGATGTTGTACTTTGTCAAAAGCCTTTTCTGCATCTATTGAGATGATCATGTGGTTTTTGCTAGTTTTGTTGTTGATATGCTCAATTATATTGATGGTTTTCCTAATATTAAACCATCCTTGCATTCCTGGAATGAATCCTACCTGATCAGGGTGTATTATTTTTGTGATAAGTTGTTGGAGTCTTTTGGCTAATATTTTATTTAGAAGTTTTGCGTCTAAATTCATGAGGGAGATTGGTCTATAATTTTCTTTCTCTGTTTTATCTCTTCCTGATTTAGGAATCAGTACCATATTTGTGTCATAGAAAGAGTTTGGTAGGACTCCTTCTTCACTAATTTTCCCAAATAGTTTGTAGAGTATTGGAATCAATTGTTCTTTAAATGTTTGATAGAATTCACTAGTGAACCCATCTGGCCCTGGAGATTTTTTCCTAGGGAGTTCATTGATGGCTTGTTTGATTTCTTTTTCTGAGATGGGGTTATTTAGGTAATTCACTTCCTCTTCAGTTAATCTGGGCAACTTGTGATTTTGTAAATATTCATCCATTTCACTAAGATTGTCATATTTATGTGCATACAATTGGGAAAAATAATTCCTCATTTTTTGATTTCCTCTTCATTGGAGGTAGATTCACCCTTTTTATTTTTGATACTCATAATTTGGTTTTCTTCTTTCTTTTTTTTTATCATATTGACTAAGGGTCTATCAATTTTGTTGATTTTTTCATAAAACCAGCTCTTGGTTTTATTTATTAATTCAATGGTTTTCTTAATTTCAATTTTATTAATCTCACCTTTGGTTTTCAGTATTTCTAATTTAGTACTAAATTGGGGATTTTCAATTTGTTCTTTTTCTAGCTTTTTCAATTGCATGTCCAATTCACTGACCTCCCTTCTCTCTGCTTTAATTAAGTATGCACTCAGGGATATAAAACTTCCCCTGAGAACTGCCTTTAGT
Source organism: Gymnobelideus leadbeateri (assembly GCA_011680675.1). Taxonomy (NCBI): domain Eukaryota; kingdom Metazoa; phylum Chordata; class Mammalia; order Diprotodontia; family Petauridae; genus Gymnobelideus; species Gymnobelideus leadbeateri. The sequence goes on from WOXC01008535.1 coordinate 7,768, forward strand.
GCATCCCACAAATTTTGGTATGTTGTTTCATTATTATCATTCTCTTGAATGAAATTATTGATTGTTTCTATAATTTCTTCTTTGACCCACCAATTTTTTAGGATTAAATTGTTTAATTTCCAATTAGTTTTTAGTCTATCTTTCCACGGCCCTTTATTGCATATAATTTTTATTGCATCATGATCTGAGAATGACGCGCTTACTATTTCTGCCTTTCTGCACTGGATTGTGAGGTTTTTATGCCCTAGTACATGGTCTATTTTTGAGTATGTACCATGCACTGCTGAGAAGAAAGTAAATTCCTTTTTATCCCCATTCAGTTTTCTCCAGAGATCCATCATATCTAGTCTCTCTAAGATTCTATTCACCTCCTTAACTTCTTTCTTGTTTATTTTGAGGTTAGATTTATCGAGTTCAGAGAGGGGGAGATTAAGGTCCCCCACTAGTATAGTTTTGCTATCTATTTCTTCCTCTAATTCCTTTAACTTCTCCTCTAGGAATTTGGATGCTATACCACTTGGTGCATATATATTAAGTAGTGATATTGCTTCATTCTCAATGGTGCCTTTTAGTAGGATATAGTTTCCTTCCTTATCTCTTTTAATTAGATCTATTTTTGCTTTTGCTTTATCTGAGATAAGTATTGCTACCCCTGCTTTTTTACTTTAGCTGAGGCATAATAAATTTTACTCCAACCTTTTACCTTTACCCTGTGGGTATCCCTTTGTTTCAAATGTGTTTCTTGAAGACAGCATATTGTAGGATTATGGTTTTTAATCCATTCTGCTATCCGCCTCTGTTTTATGGGAGAGTTCATCCCATTCACATTCACAGTAATGATGACTATCTGTCTCTTCCCTTCCATCCTATTCCCTCCCCTGTTTATATTTTTGTTTCTTCCTTCTCCCTTCCCCTCCTTGAAGTTTTCCCTTTTGACCACCCCCTCCCTCAGTGTTCCCACCCAGTGACCCCCCTTCTTAACCTACCCTCTCCCCTTACTACTATTTCCCTCCCTTATAATCCCTCCTTTTAGTCTCCTCCTTTTCACCCCCCCTTACCCTCCCACTATCTATAGGACACAACAAATTTTTATACTTATCAGAGTAAATTACTCCCCGTTTGATTCCAAACCAATGAGAGTAAATTTCAAACAATGCTCCTCTCCCTCCCTCCAATTCCTCTTTTTAATGAATTTATGTGTCTATTCACGTTAGATTCTTAAACTTCACTGATTAATTTGATCCTTCTTTGAACCAGAACCAGTGAGAATAGTGTTTAAATGATGTTCCTCTCCCTCTTACTTTCCCTTCTTCTATAGTGTGTTTTGATGCCTCTTCAGATGGCATATATTACCTTTTCCTAGCTCATCCTTTCCTTTTTCCCATTACAGTACCATTGATCCCCTTAATAGTCTTTTTTTTTTAGACTCCATGTTAGTGCATTCATACCCACACCCTCTAAGTATAACCCTTTTGCAGGTCATGATAATCATAGAGATTTCAAATATTGACAGTTATCAGCTCCACATATAGGGATGTGAACATTTTGCTCTTGTTGCATCCCAAGTAATGAGCTTGTGTTTGTGGGTGTGGGTATGTGCACTTCTGCATGTATGAGTCTATGTTACCCTTGTTTACCTTTTTATGTTCTTCTGGAGTCTTGTAATTGGAGATCAAATTTTCCATTGAGCTCTGGCTTTTTCATTAGGAAAGTCTGGAATTCCCTTACTTCATTAAACGTCCATCTCCTTGCCTGAAAGATTATGCTCAGTTTTGCCGGGTAGTTAATCCTTGGCTGTAGTCCTAGCTCTCTTGCCCTACGAAATATCAAATTCCAGTCCCTCTGCTCTTTTAATGTAGAAGCTGCTAGGTCCTGTGTGATCCTAACTGTAGTTCCTCGATATTTGAATTGTTTCTTTTTTGCTGCTTGTAGAATTTTTTCTTTAATCTTATAATTCTGGAATTTGGCTACTATATTTCTTGGAGTTTTCAGTTTGGGATCTCTTTCAGGAGGAGTCCGGTGATTTCTATCAATAGCTATTTTATCTTCTGATTCCAGGACCTCAGGACAGTTTTCTTTGACAATCTCTTGGAGGATGTTGTCTAGACTGCTTTTCTCATCATGGCTTTCTGGTAGACCAATAATTCTTAGGTTGTCTCTCCTGGATCTGTTCTCTAGGTCAGTTATTTTTCCAGTGAGATATTTTACATTTTCTTGCAATTTTTCGATCATATTGTTTTTTTCGATTGACTCCTGCTGCATCATAGAGTTCTGAGTTTCAGTTTGGTTGTATCTAATTTTTAGTGAATTATGGTCTTCAATAAGTTTTGGAAGTTCCTTTTTTAGGGAGGTATTTTCTTTTTCCAAGTTGGTCATTGCCTCCCTGATTTGGTCTTTAAAATTTTTCTTAAGCTCCTCCAGGAATGCTGTTTGGGCTTGAGACCAGATCATGTTTCCTTCTGTGGTCTCTGGTGTGGGCAGAGAGTCTATATTGTCCTGTGTGTTTTGTTGTTCTTGCCCTGCATAGTATGCTCGAATAGACTTTCTTGCCTTCCCCTTCTCCTTTTCAGCTTCCTTCCCTCCCATTGTGACTTCCTGTTTCTTAGTGTCTCAGGCTATGAGTTTGGGGCCTGATCCTTGACTTTGAATACCTCTGGGTGGCTAGTTTATGGCTAAGTCAGGGAAGTCAGTGAGGAATGTAGATGTGTAGGTGGGGTTGAGTCTGACCACTTCAGATTTCTGCCTCGATACCCCTGGGCTATAAGTAGGCTTTTGTTGGTGAGGTGAGGTGGGGCTAGTTGGGTCCCCTCCCTCTCTTCTCTTCAGATTCTTGGCTGTCTCAGTTACACCCTTTCTTGGAGATTCTCAAGCCTGAGGCTATTTCCATTAACTTGGGATTTCAGTCTGGGTGGGAGACTTGTCTTTGGGTTTTCTGCTTCATGAAGGAGGGATGGGAGGATCTGAGCAGCTAGAATTTACTTTGCCATTCCAGCCCCTGTATCATACAGGCAGGCAGTTTCTAAATTTCCAGGCTGGGGGCTGAATGCAGCCTGAGAAGCCACTTTCTCCACTGGGGGCCTGACTCTCCTACCTGGCTCCAATGATCCGTTCCCTCTGCGAGATGACTGCGATTCGTCCTTGGTAAGTCTGCAGGCTGGGGCTTTTTCTCTCTCTGGTGTGGTCTGCTTGCCTGCTCTTAGGTCTGAGCTGTGCAGACCCCACGCGCTCTGCGCTCGACCCCACGCGCTCTGCGCTCGACCTGTGCGGGCACTCTGGGCAACCTCCTGTGCTGGATTCTGCCACACTCTGTCTTCCACTGGGCTTCGTCACTCCCAAATGCTTCTAAAGGTTTTTATTGGATATCATTATTTTGGAGCAGGGAAGGCAGGGCAATTGGGGTTAAGTGACTTGCCCAAGGTCACTTGGCTAGTAAGTGTTAATTGTCTCAGGCTGGATTTGATATCAGGTTGTCCTAACTTCAGGGCCTGTGCTCTATTCACTGTGCCACCTAGATGACCCTAATGGATATCATTTGATTGTATTATGTTCTGAAAAAGGGATATTTAATATTTCTGCTTTTATGTATTTAGTTGTGAGGTTTTTATGACCTAAATTTTTGTGAAGGTGTCTTGTACATTTGAAAATCAGGTATACTTCTACTTCTGTCTTATTTTTTCAAGATGCCTATTATATATAACATTTCTAAAATTGTATTCATCTCCTTAACTTATTTATAATTTTTAATTAGAATTATCTAATTTTCAGAGAGAAAAGTTGAGTTCCCCTGCTAGTACAGTTTTGCTATCTATTTCCTTCTGTCATTTAATTTTCCCCTTAAGAATTTGGATGCTATGATGTTTGGTGCATATGTATTGATATTACTTCATTTTATATTTTGCCTTCTAACAAAATGAAGTTTCCTTGTTTATCTCATTTGGTTAAGTCTACTTTTGATGTTGCTTTTTCCAAGATGATTGGTACCCCTACTTTTTAAAAAAAAACCTAGCTGAAACATAATACATTCTGCTCCATTTTATTTTAACTCTGCATGTGTTTCTCTGTTTTAAGTGTGTTTCTTATAAACAACATATTGTTGGATTCTGGTTTCTAATCCATTCTGCTATTTCCTTCTCTTTTATGGGTAAATTAATCTCATTCATATTTACAGTTATGATTGATAACTGTGAAGTTCCTTCAGTCATATTTTCTTGCTTATCCTTCTGTCCCTGCCTCTGTCTCTGTCTCTTTCTGTCTCTCTCTGTCTCTCTTTATCTCTCTCTGTCTCTATCTCTCTCTGTCTCTGTCTCTCTGTCTGTCTGTCTGTCTCTGTCTCTCTCTCTGTCTCTCTCTGTCTCTCTCTGTCTCTCTCTCTCTCTCTGTCTCTCTCTCTCTCTCTGTCTCTCTCTGTCTCTCTCTGTCTTTCTCTCCCTGTCTGTCCACACAAAAGTCTTTTTTGTTTTTCCTTTGACCACCGGCTCCCTTAAACCATTCTCCCTTTCACCACTCTTATCACTTTCTCTGACCCCTTTCATCCCTTAATTCTCTGTTGGCTAACAGATATCTATACCACTTTAATATACATATTTATATTTTTCCATCGGTAAATCAATTCACATTACAATGGAGTTCAAGTATAATCCATCTTACAACCATTTCCTGCTCCATTGAAAAAGTTCTTTGCACACTTTTTTTAGATGAAATAACTTTCCCCATATTTCTTTTCCCTTCCCCTACACTCAATTCATCCCTCTTTTTAATTCATTTTTTTTTTTTAGATCATCCCAACAAAATTAACCAACATTCATGTCCTCTCTTTATGTAAACTGTTGCTAACTGCCCTAATAATGATAAAGTTCTTAGGACTTACATCATCATCTTCTTATTTGGGAATCTAAACAGTTTTAACTTTATTGAGTTTTTTTTTTAATTAGATCTCTTTTGTGTTTACCTTTTTATGCTTATCTTTGATCTTTTACTTAAAAGTCACATTTTCTATTCACCTGTGATCTTTTCATCAGGAATGCTTGATAGTCATTTATTTCACTAAATGTCCATTTCCCAAATCAATATTATACTGTGTAACTAAGAAAATTACTCTTTGTTGTAATCCTGGTGTCTTTGCCTTCTGGAATGTCATATTCCAAGTCCTTTGTTACTTTAACATAATAACTATAAATCTTATATGAATCTACCTGGGGAACTACAATATTTGAATAAATTGTTTCTGAGTGCTTGAAGTATATTCCCTTTGACCTTTGAGATATGGATTTGGATTTAAATATTACTGAGGATTTTTACTTTGGGAATTCTTTCAAGGAGGTGATTGGTGGATAATTGGCATTTTATATTACCCTCTGAATCTAAGTTATCAATGCAGTTTTCTATTAGAATTTCAGAGAAAAAATTGATGTCTAGGCTGATTATTTGAAAATAGCTTTTAGGTGCACCAATAATTCTTCTTTCCTTCCTTCCTTCCTTCCTTCCTTCCTTCCTTCCTTCCTTCCTTCCTTCCTTCTTTCTTTCTTTCTTTCCTTCTTTCTTTCTTTCTTTCTCTTTCTTTCTTTCTTTCTTTCATTACATTTTATGTTTATTTTTAGTTTACATCATTCATTTCCACAAGATTTTGAGTCACAAATTTTTGCCTGTGTATCCACTAGACACCATCCCAAAACAGTGACCCTGATGTATACCGCTTCACCCAATCTGCTCTCTCCTATATCCTCCCCCATTACCCCTCTGATTTTCCATTAGGGCAAGATGGATCTCCATACCCCAGTGCCTGTATATCTTAATTCCCTGTTACGTGTTAAAAAAAATAAGAAGAATGTATATATTTTAAAATATTTCATTTTAAAAGTTTGAATTCCAAATTCTATCCCTACCTCCCTTGCCACATACCCTTACTGGGAAGATAAGCAATCCCACATAGGTTGTACATGTGTATCTAAATATAACTTTTCCATAGTGAATATATATTTTGAAAGACTGACTATATTTACCTCCATCCTATCCCACCTGCCACTTGTTCTATTCTCTACTTTGACCCTGTCCCTTTCAAAAGTGTGTGCTTCTAACTTCCTTCCCCTGCAACCTGCCCTACCCTCCATCATCAACTGCCTCATCCCCTTCCCCCCTACTCTCCTGTAGGGTGAGATATCCTATTTAGTGTGTATGTAATTCCCTCCCTGAGCCAAATTCAATGACAGTAAGGTTGACCCATTCCCTTTTGCCTCCCTGTTCTTCCCCTCCACTGTAACAATTTTCCCTTACCTCTTCTATATGAGATTACTTACACCATTCTGTCTCTCCCAATCTCCTCTCATTATATTCCTCTCACCTCTCACTTTCACCTTTTAAGTGTCATCCCTTCCTATTCAATTTGTCCTGTTTCCTTTGTCTATGTATATCTGTACACATATGTACACACACTCACTTATGTATTTATATGCCTATATATCTTCCTATATAGACATATAGATATATGCATACATATATAATATATATTTAATTTTTATATTTAATATAAAATTGAATGTAAATTATTTAATATAAAATTTAATATTATACACACACAAACACACACATAAATATATATATATATATATATATATATATATATCTTCCCTTCAACTATTTTCATACTGAGAAAAGTTTCATAAGTAACAAATATCACTTTTCCATGTAGGAATGTAAATAGTTCAACTTTGATAAGTTCCTTATGATTTCTTTTCCCTGTTTACCTTCTCATGCTTCTCTTTCTTCTGGTATCTGAATGTCAAATTTTCTATTCAAATCTGTTTTGATTTTTTTTTCAAGAATTCTTGAAGGTCCTGTATTTCATTGAATGACCATATTTTTCCCTGAAACATGATACTCAGTTTTGCTGGGTAAGTGATTCTTGGTTTTAATCCCAGGTCCTTTGACCTCTGGAATATCATATTTCAAGCCCTTTGATCCCTCAATGTAGAAGCTGCCAGACTCTCTGTTAACCTGATTGTGTTTCCACAATATTCAAATTGTTTCTTCTTGGCTATTTGTAATATTTTCTCCTTGATCTAGGAACTGCAGAAACTTGCTATAATATTCCTAGGAGTTTTCTTTTTGGGATGTTTTTCAAGGGGTGTTTGGTGGATTCTTTCAAACTCTACTATACCCTCTGGTTCTAAAACATCAGGGCAATTTTTCTTGAGAATTTCCTGAAGGATAATTTCTAGGCTCTTTTTTTTTTTTATCATGGCTTTCAGGTAGTCCAATAAATTTTAACTTGTCTCTCCTGGATCTATTTTCCAGGTCAGTGGTTTTCCCAATAAGATATTTCACATTGCCTTCTTTTTTTAATTTGTTTGGATCTGTTTAATAGTATCTTGATTTCTCATAGTCACTAGCTTCCATTTGTTCCAATCTAATCCTGAAGGAATGATTCTCTTTAGTGAGCTTGTGAGATTCTTTTCCTATCTGGCAAATTTGGCTTTTTTGTGGCATTCTTCTCCTCAGTGGTTTTTTGGGCCTCTTTTGCCTTTGTTTTTTAAGTTGTTACTTTTTTCAGTCAAGTTGTTGACTCTCTTTTTATGATTTTCTTACATCATTCTCATTTCTCTTCCCAATATTTCCTCCACTTCTCTTATTTGGTTTTCAAAGTCCTTCTTATGGTCTTGTGTTGCCTATAATCAGTTCATATGTTACTTGCAAGCTTTGGGTACAGGAGTTTCTAATTTTGTTGTCTTCCTCTTTTTCCATGCTTTGATGTTTTTTGTCCCCTAAATAAGAATCTAAAGTCACATTGCTGTGCTTACTTTGCTTCCTTTGCTTGCTCATGTTGACACTCAATTACTTGACTTTTGGGCTTTTTGCCACACTAGAACTCTGCTTCTAGAGAAAAGAGCTTTGTCCCAAATCACTGGGGTTTTCTCAGCTGCCAGAGCTATTAGTTGGCTGTCATCCCTGAAGCCTCCAATGACTCTGGCACTTGGTCACCCACCCCAGGACCTCAACCCTAGACAGCAATCCAGATCCAAACAGGTTAAAGCAAATTAAAGCAAGAAAAATTACCCCTCAGAATTGTTGCTTTGTCCCCTTACTATCTGCAGGCCAGGAGCTCTGAAGCAGCCACATGGCTGCAGCCAACACACTTCAGCCGTTTCTCCCTCCAGGGGCAGAGTCTGGAATATACTCACAGATGCACTGTTCCCAAAGTCCACACTGACCTCTCACTTTGTCTTTGGCATTTATAGGTTGATAATTCTGGAAACCACCACAGCTAGTGGTGATCCTCTCTCCTGAGGTCCCTCTAGCCAAGGCTGGTTGGGCTGCCCTGAGGCTAAAACGGTGGGCTCATAGTGGCTGAGCTCTACTGTCAGTGTGCTGCAATGGACTTTTCTCTCTGCATCCCAGTAAGCCTTCAGTGGGATATTTGTTTCTCTGCAACATTGTGGTTCTGTAGCCCTAAAGTTTGTTTAGAGTCATTTTATATGTATTTGAGATGGTTATGGGGGGAGCACGGGGAGTTTTCCTGCTTCTATGCTGCCATCTTGGCTCCACCCCTCCAATAATTCTTAATTTATCTCTCTTCAATCTGTTTGTTCAGGTCAATTGCTTTTCAATGAAATCTAATATTTTCTTCTAATTTTTCATTCCTTTGGATTTATTTTATTGTTTCTTGGTATCTCATGGATCTATTATATTGCATATAGGCTATTTTAATTTAAAAACATAATTTTCTTCAGTCGGCTTCTATATCTCTTTTTCCACTTGGTCAATTTTGCATCTTGATCTTCCCTGACAACACACTACCTTTAAGGGTCAGGTTCTTTTTGTTGTTGTTATTTCCTCTTTTTTTAGCCTAATTTTTGACTTTGAACTTTGTGTTAAAATTGAGCTTTGTTCCTAGTGTATGGGTGGTGTGTCACTGCTCCAAGCTTCAGGCTTTTTTAGTACTTTTGTATTTAAAGATGCTTCTGGAGATGTGGGAGTTTTTGATGTTTTCTAGTTAATGTGATCCAGAGAGAGGTGCAGTCACTGCTCCCTTGCAACTACAGGTGAATCTGCTACTGAGCACCTCTACTTCCTTGTGACCAGAAGCGATACTTCCACTGTGAGTCCCTGCTCACTTATTACGTTAAATGCTCCCCCCCTCCCTGGAACTGTAATTTTGAAGTGAGTATATACAATGGAATTTCCAAACAGTGCCTTGTTCTGTGTCCAGTGTTAGCTATGAAGTTTCCTACACTCTTTTCCTGACCACTTGCCTGATTTCCTTATATCTCTGATTTGAGATATTTCAAAGCTGCTGCTGCTTTTTGCACCTCCAAAACCAATAGCTGGAATTGCTTCCATATGGCACAGCCCTAACCCTAATGCCACACACCTATTCTTTTGACAACTTAACTTGTCTTGGACTAAAAAAGTTTCACCTCAAACATTTTTATTGGTTCTTCTACTACACAATATTATTTGAGACATTATATGAATGTTGTTCGGAGGGGAGTGTTGGGGGACCTCAACTGCTTCAACTACTTTGCCTTCTTGGCTCTACATCAGGGATATTTAAGTCTTGTGACATCTAGACCACCATAGAAACATTGTCAAGCTTATTATTTCTATTGGATCACCTTACTATTTTCAAAGTACATCTCATGGCATGGGGAGTTCTTTCCACAGAAGTTGAAGTTTCTGGGTTAAACAAACAACATACAGCAAATCAATTTGCCAGTCTTTGTTATCTATCAGATGTTTTCCACCGGTCAATCTCTCCTTTAAAAAAAAACTTAAATTTTAATCTATATCTATGATACAAATTGTAGTTTGAAGTGTTTGTTTTTGTTGTTGTTGTTGTTTTAAGGCTTTACAAATTCAAAGTGAAGAAGATCCAAGCCACTCTGGCCCCAGATTCCCCCAAAACTATGTAAAAGGGGACTCTGAACAACTTCTGGAGCCCCAGCACCCACAGAACTACACAGAGAACCTAACCTCCCACTGAGGACAGCCAGCAGCCCTGCAGGAAGGACCAGCACAGCACTTCTGGGAGCCAGCAGGGCGAAGTGTACAGAGCGCAGGGAGCCGAGCTGAGTGGAGCCCAGGTCCCCGTGAGCCGAGGTTTTAGCCCCAGGGCAGCAGGGCCAGCAGCCACCTGGAGAGACCCCAGAACACCAGCAGCTGTGGTGACTCCAGAATTATCAACATAGACATGCTTAGGACAAAGTTAGAGGTTAGTGCCCAATGGACTTTGGGATCAGTATTTGGGGAATGCATCAGCTTCCTCCCCTGGGGCCTAGAAGCCACCGAGGAAACACACCATTTTGTAGTTTTCAGAGGCAGCTCCAGCTCCTGGCCTGCAAACTGTAGGGAGATCCAGAGATCAGTCTTGGGTGGGTAATCACTCTTGCTTTAACCTCCCTGGATCTGGATTGTGATCTGGGGTGGAAGTAGTGGGTGTGTTTACAGCTTGCCAGAAACGGAAGTTGCCCTTCCACATGTTTGTGACGAAAATTCCCCTATCTGTTGCAAAGACATACCGTGGCAACAAGCTCAAAAGCCAAGTAATTAAGTGGCAACATGCCAAAGCAAAGGAAACAGAAAAATGCAACCCTAAACTCCTATTTTGGGGGCATAGAGTGGGAAAAGGACTGTGAGGTCAGAAGTCCTGCTCCAAAAGCCCCAGGGGAAAACATGAGCAGGGTGCAGGCCATAGAGGACCTTAAGAAAGACTTTGAAAATCAAATAAGAGAAGTGGAGGAAAAATTGGAAAGAGAAATGAGAAGGATGCAGGAAAAGTATGAAATGAGGGTCAACAGCCTGACTGAGGAAAACAACACCTTAAAAAATAGACTAACTCAAATGTCAAAGGAGGCCCAAAAGGGCAATGAGGAGAAGAATGCCTTAAAAAGTCGAATTTGCCAGATGGAAAAAGAATCTCAAAAGTTCACTGAGGAGATTCATTCCTTCAGAGTTAGACTGAGCAAATGGAAGCTAATGACTTTATGAGAAATCAAGATGCTGTGAAGCAGATCCAAACAAATGAAAGAGTAGAAGGCAATGTGAAATATCTCATGGGGAAAACCACTGACCTGGAAAATAGATCAAGGAGAGACAATTTAAAAATTATTGGACTACCTGAAAGCCATGATCAAAGAAAGAACTAAGAAATCACTCTTCAAGAGATTCTCAAGGAAAACTGTCCTGATGTTTTAGATCCAGAGGGCAAAATAGAGGTTGAAAGAATCCACCGATCACCTCCTGAAAAAGATCCCAAAAAGAAAACTCCCAGGAATATTATAGCCAGGTTCCAGAATCCCCAGATCAAGGAGAAAATACTACAAGCAGCCAGGTAGAAAAAAATTCAGTATTGTGGAAACACAATCAGAATAGCCCAGGACCTGGCAGCTTCTACACTGAGGGATCGAAGGGCATGGAATACGATATTCCAGAGGGCAAAAGAGCTGGAAATGAACCCAAGGGTCACCTACCCAGCAAAACTGAGTATTTTGTTTCAGGGGAAAATATGGTCATTCAGTGGAATAGAGGACTTTCAAGCATTCCTGAGGAAAAAACCAGAATTGAATAGAAAATTTGTAAAATGTGAATAAAAATACTATTATACTACCAACTAAACAGAGTTATCGGGTAAAAGACATTATATAAACCTTAAAATGTTGCATAAACATCCTATTATTTTGGAGGTAAGAGACAATAGCAGGATGGGAGCAGCTGTTTATATGCATGAGTAGTTTTCTTAATGCACAACTCTGATCATTTCACTCCGTTGTTTAAAACAAACAAAAATCAACCTCTCAATCGTGCCTCTTTACCTACCAAAATAAAGTCTAAACTTCTTGGCCTGACTTTCAAACCCCTCTACTGTCAGAATCCAGCCCTAGTTCATAGAATTCTTTACAGGCCATTACCTTGTCAAACTGGATAAATTATTTCTCAATTTCATCTGTTCCATCTCCACTTCCATGCCTAAGTTCTTCTGTGCCTAAAATATAGTCATTTCTCTTTTCTGCCTGTTGAAACCCTAACTCTAAGACCATTTCTTCCATAAAACTTTCCAAGTCTCCTAGTTTTCTCTCCTACTCTGCTTCACCTTTTATCTTTATATATTTTCTGCTCTCCTATCTTATCTTCTCTATCAGATTATTAGAAGACCAGGTGAGATACCATGAAGTAAGCCTAGTGAGCGTAATGCTATGATAGAGCAGTGGCATTGGAGTGTCAAAGGTAGGAGTTGTCTGGTTCATGTGTTTCCTATGTGTGGATAATATGTAATCCTTCATAGATGATACTTCTGAATGTTCATTCTCCTCATTGGTAGTGTTTATATTTGTGGAAGACCATAACATATGTTTACAGGGGGCCAATATTCTACTGTAAATCTTTTTTGTTTGTTTGTTTCTTACCATGCTATTTCATTAAATGCTTTTACTTTGAAAAAAAATAAACCAAAAAAAAAGAAAATTTGACATCCAGACACAAGAAGCAAGAGATGCCTGAGAAGGTAATCAGGGAAAAGAAATCAAAAGAAACTTATCAAAGTTGAACTATTTACATTCCTATATGGAAAAACAACAACTGTGACTGATGAAATCTTTCTCACTTTGAAAATAATGGAAGAAGGGTGTATGGTCATATGAATACATATGTGGATGTGTGTGTGTATGGTTACAGTTATATATGGATAGAGGGCATAGGTTGAATTTGTTGGGAAGGGAGGATACTCAAGGGGTTAAATTATGAGGTGAGAGAGGAAAGTGGCAAGAAGAGATGGGAGAGACAGGGTAGGGTAAACTATCTCATGTAGATGAAGCAAGGGGAAGTGGCTGCAAGGGAGGGGGAGAATAGGAAGGCAAAAAGGCAAAACCACATTCTCATTGAATTTGGTTCAGGGAGAGAATGACATACATACTAAATGGGATATCTCAACCTACAGCAGAATAGGTGGTAGGGGGAAGAGAGGAGGGATGATGGATGGGAGGGCATCCTTAGCAGGAGGGGAGATTGGAAGTACCCAGTATAGAAGAGGGACAGGATCATGTGGGGAATGGACCAGGTGGCAGGTGGGATGAGTGGGAGGGAATTATAAGCAGCCTTGTACAATATATCTACTATGATAGTGTTGTGCATGGCTAGACATGTACAACATATAATGTACTACTTATCTCCCCAGAGGGAATGGGTGACAAGGGTGGAAAGAATTGGATCTGAAATTCAGGGTCTTGGGATTAAATGTTTCAAATATATATAAATATTATTATTAATCCTCTTTTTTGCTTGTAATTGGGAGATGGGATATGCAGGTATTGGGACACAAATATTCACCTTCCTCTAATGGAAAAGTTGAAGGGGGTATGGGAGAAGGTATGGGAGAGAGCAGATTGGAGGACGCGATATCTTGTGGGACTGCTGTTCTGGGAGGGTGGGTAGGGGAAAAACGGGGGGGAAATGATTGTAACTCAAAATCTGGTGGCAATGAATGATGTAAAACAGAAGTTAATAAAACATTTGTTTAAATATAAAAAAGAAGAAGAAGATAACAGAAGTGGGGGAAAATTGGGAAGAGAAATGAGAAAGATGCAAGAAAAGTATGAAATGACAGTGAACAGCCTGACTGAGGAAAACAACACCTTAAAAAATAGACTAACTCAAATGGCAAAAGAGGCTCAGAAAGGCAATAAGGAGAAGAATGCCTTAAAAAGTCAAATTTGCCAGATGGAAAAAAGAATCTCAAAAGCTCACTGAGGAGAATCATTCCTTCAGAATTGGACTGGAGCAAATGGAAGCTATTGACTTTATGAGAAATGAAGATGCTGTTAAACAGATTCAAACAAATGAAAGGATAGAAAGCAATGTGAAATATCACATGGGAAAAGCCACTGACCTGGAAAATAGATCCAGGAGAGATAATTTAAAAATTATTGGACTACCTGAAAGTCATTATCAAAGAAAGAACCTAGAAATCACCCTTCAAGAAATTCTGAAGGAAAATTGCCCAGATGTTTTAGTCCCAGAGGGTGAAATAGTGGTTGAAAGAATCCTCTGATCACCTCCTGAAAAGGATCCCAAAAAGCAAACTCCTAGGAATATTATAGCCAGGTTCCAGAATTCCCAGATCAAGGAGAGAACACTACAAGCAGCCAGGAAGAAACAATTCCAATATTATGGAAACACAGTCAGAATAGCCCAGGACCAGGCAGCTTCTACACTTAGGGATCTAAAGGCATGAAATATGATATTCCAGAGGGCAAAAGAGCTGGGATTGAAGCCAAGGGTCATCTACTCAACAAAATTGAGTATCTTGTTTCAGGGGAAAATATGGTCATTTGGTGGAATAGAGGACTTTCAAGCGTTCTTGAGGAAAAAACCAGAGTTTAGAATAGAATAGAATAGAAAATTTGACATTCGGACAAAGAAGTAAGAGATGCTTGAGAAGATAGTTGTGGAAAAGAAATTAAAAGGAACTTATCATTTCTCCAAACACCGTTCCCTCAACCCCTTCACTGGCACATTACTGTGGAATCTCAGGAGCTCCTCCATCCCAGTAATAAAGTATCACTTATTCTTGATTTACTACACAAAGTACTCTCTGAAGACAGCATTGGATGATGAGGAGTCAGTCCTTTTTGATAATGCAATCCTTCAATCACTAACCCCCTGTTGGACCTGGCCAATAGAAGCGTATATATTACTTTTCTTTTGGTTTTTGGAGGGCAACTGGGGTTAAGTGACTTGCCCATGGTTACATGGCTATTTTTTGTGTTACGTTTCTGAGGCTGGATTTGATCTCAGGTCCTCCTGACTCCAGGGGCAATGCTCTATTCACTTTGCCACCTAGCTGCCCTATATTACATTTCTCATCAAGAAAATTAAGGGTTCAGAATATATGTACTGTAAGGCCTAGATAGCTGATTTTTGATTCTATATCCAAGACCAAAGCTTGCTAGAAAAAATTATTGATGGCACTATGAATAAAGTTGCTAGGTCTCAAGTCAGGAAGATATGAGTTCAAATCTGGTCTCCATGATACTTAACCTTTGTCTGCCTCAATTTCCTCAACTGATGGCAACAATACCTTCTACCTCATACCATTGCTGTGAGAATCAAATGAAGTAACAATTGTAAAGTGCTTAGCACAGTTCCTGGTATGTAGTAAATGCCATATAGATGCTTATTCAATGTCCCCTCTCAATCTCTCAATGGCCATTTCTTCTAGTCTTGACAAATGTTCATCTAGCCATTGCTTAAGGAAAACTTTGACAAGAAAGGGTGAACTCAATTCACTTCTACCACCCACACTGATTAAATATCTAATGTCTGTGCCCTGCATTATAAAGATGAGAAAGTTTATAGGATCTTATACCTAGAGCTAGAAGTGACTTCTTAGGACTTCTAGTCCATCTTCTAGTCCATTCTTCCATCTAATGCATGTGGAAGTTGAGATCCAGGTAGGTTAAGTTTCTACAGCTACTAAATTTCAAAAGTCATAGGATTTGAACACAGAGTCCTCTGACTCCAGAATCAGTGTGCTTCCTGCTGTACCACAGCATGGCAAAGCATATTGAGAAATGGCAAAAGTAACTTATCAAAACTGAACTATTTACATTCCTACATAGAAAAACAATAACTATAACTGATGAAACCTTTCTCAGTATGAAAATAATTGAAGAAGGTTATATGGGCATATGAATACATATGTGAATGTGTGTATGTATGTTTACAGTTATACATGGATAGAGGGCACAGGTTGAATTTGGTGGGAAGGGATGATGCTTAAGGGCTGAAGTTATGAGGTGAGAGAGGAAAGTGGCAAGAGGAGATGGGGAGAGAAAAGGTAGGGCAAACTATCTCATGTAAAGAGGCAAGGGAAAGTAGTTGCAGGGGAGGGGAAGAACAGGAAGGCAAAAAGGCAAAACCCTATTTTCATTGAATTTGGCTCAGGGAGAGAATCATAGACATACTAAATGGCATATCTCACCCTGCAGGAGAGTAGGAGGAAGGGGGATGAGAGGGGGGATGATGGAGGGCAGGGCATTCTAGGGGTAGGGGAGGTTGGAAGTACCCACTTTTGAAGAGGGACAGGATCAAAGTAGGGAATGGACCAGGTGGGGGGTGGAATGGGTGGAAGCGAAATATAAGCAGTCTTTTACAATATAAAAAAATAAAGTCCATGGATTTATAAAAAAAAAAAAAAGGAAAAGCAACAGAGGAGAGAACAAAGTGGTTGTCGGGGCAAGGTAGATAGGTAACTTGGAACCTTATGGTTTGATCTGCATTTGAAGAGAGAATGATGGGTAGTATCAGTGCTTTCTGAAGTGAGGTTTTGGGAGGAACTCTGTAATCAGAGTAACGGGCCGTAACTGGGGAGGTTTTGCCAGTGTGAGGTGATGGCCACTGAGTCGGTGGACTAGGTAGTTAGGTGGTGCAGTGTATTGAAGAGTCAGCCTGGAGTCAGGAAAATCTGAGTTCAAATCTAGCCTTAGATATTTACAATCTCTGTAACCCTGGGCAAGTCATATGATCTCTATTTATCTCAGCTTCCTTAACAGTAAAATGAAAATGCTATCACCTTCCTTGCAGGATTGTTATGAGGATCAAATGAAAAAATATAAAGAACTTGGCACATAAAAAAAAGAAAATGATTCCTTCAAAATTAGGTTGGAGCAAAAAGAAGCTAATGGTTTTATGATGAGTCAAGATATTATAAAATAGATCCATAAGAATGAAAAAATAGAAGGCAATGTGAAATATCTCATTGGAAAAACCATTGACCCAGAAAATAGATTCAGGAGAGATGATTTAAAAATTATTGAACTACTTGAAATCCATGATCAAAAAGGACCCTAGACATCATCTTTCAAGAAATTATCAAGGGAAACTGACCTGATCTTCAAGAACCAGATATTAAAATAGAAATGGAAAGAATTCACCGATAACCTCTTGAAAAAGATCCCAAAAAGAAAACTTCTTGGAATATTAGAGCCAAATTCTAGAATTCTCAAGGCAAAGAGAAAATATTACAAGCCATCAGGAAGGAAAAAATTGAGTATTCTGGAAACACAGTCAGGATAATACAAGATCTAGCAGCTTCTCCATCAAGTGATGGACAGACTTGGAATATGATATTATGGAGATCAAAGGAGTTAGGATTAAAACCAAAAATCACCTACCCAGCAACATTGAATATAATACTTCAGGAGACATTAAAAAATAGAGGACTTTCAAGCATTATTGATGAAAAGAACAGAGTTGAACAGAAAATTAGACTTTCAAATACCAGCACCAGGAGAAGGATGAGAAGGTAAACATAAAAGGGAAATCATAAGGAATTAATAAACCTGAACTGTTTAAATTCCTACATTGAAAGATGGCATTTGTAACTCATGAAACTTTTCTAAGTATTAGGATATCTGGAGAGAATATATCTATATCTATATATCTTTCTATACACACATATACATATGCACACACATACATTCATTTATATACACATACAAACACATATTTGCGTGTGTGTGCGTGTGTGTGTCTAAAGAGAGGGCCCAGGGTGAGTTGAATATAAAGAGATTGTATCTAAAAATAAAATTAAGAGCTGAGAGAGGAATATATTGAGAGAAGAAGAAAGGGAGACACCTCCTGAAAGAGATCCCAAAGAGAAAAGCCCTCAAAATATTGTGACCAAACTCCAGAATCACCAGGTAAAAGAGAAAATGCTTCAAATGCCCGGAAGGAAACATTTCAGATATTGATGAACCACAGTGAGGATGGCACAGGATTTGGCAGCCTCTACACAGAAAGATTGGAGGCAGTGGAATACAATTTTTTGCAAGGTAAAAGAGCTCAGGTTACAACCAAGGGTTACATACCCAGTGAAATTCTTCCAGGCAAGGAGATGGTCATTCAATGATATAATAGATTTCCAGACCTTCCTAATGAAAAAGCCAGAGGTCAATGGAAACTTCAACTTCCAATTACAAGATGCAAGAGAGACATAGAAAAGTATATAAGGTAAACACACACACACACACACACACACACACACACACACTGTTATTTAATAAGAGCAAACTGTGTATAGCCAAATAGAGGGTATAAGTATAAATTACACAAAATGAAGATAAAAATAAAAACTTTATCAAGGGCTACAAAGGGACAGCAATGGAAGAATGGGAATGAATGATGTGGAAAAGGGTAAATCATGGAACACAATGGGGCATAAAAACAATATAACAGAGGGAAAGAAGGGAGGGAGATGAGTATTATATCAGCTTTTCCCTCATTGGTTCTGGTGTAAGGAAGGAATAACACAATCAGTTAAGCATAGGAATCTATGGAGAAGAGACACAAAATGTATCATAATAGAGGGAAAGAGGGGAGGGAGAGGACTTGGTTCAGAGAAGAAATAACATACTACATTAAGTATAAAAATATCCCACAGACAATAGGAGGGGGAAAGGGCTCTGAAAAGGGGAGTAGTTAGAAGGGAGGAAAATAGTAAGGGGGAAAGGGAAGAAAAGGGAGGGGGTTGATAAGAAGAGAATACTGAGGGAGGCAGTGGTCAAAAGGAAAACTATTAAGGAGGGGAAGGGAGAAGGGGAGAAAAAATATAAGCATAAACAGGGGAGGGAATAGGATGGAGGGAAAGAGACAGATAGTAATCATAACTGTGAATGTGAATGGGATGAACTCTGCCATAAAATGGAGGTGGATAGCAGAATGGATTAGAAACCATAATCCTACAATATGCTGTTTACAAAAAACACATCTGAAACAGAGGGATACACACAGGTAAAGGACAAATACTGGAGTAAAATATATCATGCCTCAGCTAAAGTAAAAAATTCAGGGGTAGCAATCCTTATCTCAGACAAAGCAAAAGCAAAAATTGATCTAATTAAAAGAGAAAAGGAAGAAAACTATATCATGCTAAAAGGCACCATCAAGAATGAAGCAAAATCATTATTGAACATACATGAACCAAGTGGTATAGCATCCAGATTCCTAGAGGAGAAAGTAAGGGAATTAGAGGAAGAAATGGATAGCAAAAACATATTAGTGGGGGAACTTAATCCCCCCTCTCTGACCTTGATAAATACAACCTCAAAATAAACAAGAAAGAAGTTAAGAAGGTGAATAGAATTTTAGAGAGGGTAGGTATGATAGATCTCTGGAGAAGACTGAATGGGGATGAAAAGGAATATACTTTATTCTCAGTGGTACATGGCACATATAAAAAAGACCATGTATTAGAACAAAAAAAAACCTCACAATTCAGTGCAGAAAGGCAGAAATATTAAATGTATCATTTTCAGATTATGATACAATAAAAATCATATGCAATAAAGGGCCATGGAAAGACAGACTAAAAACTAATTGGAAACTAAATAATTTAATCCTAAAGAATGAGTGGGCAAAACAAGAAAGCATAGAAACAATCATTAACTCGTTTCAAGAGAATGATAATAATGAGAAAAAAATATCAAATTGTGTGGGACGAAGCAAAGGCAGTTCTTAGGGGTAGTTTTATATCCCTGAGTGCATACACGAATAAACTACAGAAAAGGGAGGTCAATGAATTATCATGTAATTGAAAAAGCTAGAAAAAGAAAAAATCGAAAATACCCAGTTAAATACTAAAAAAGAAATACTGAAAAGCAAAGGAGAGGTGAATAAAATTGAAATTAAGAAAACTATTGAATTAATAAATAAATCTAAGAGCTGGTTTTATGAAAAAAACAATGAAATTGATAGACCCTTAGTTAATATGATAAAAAAAAGAAAGAAGAAAACCAAATTATGAGTATCAAAAATGAAAAGGGTGAATCTACCACCAATGAAGAGGAAATTAAAGCAATAATTAGGAATTATTTTGCCCAATTTTATGCACATAAATTTGACAATCTTAGTGAAATGGATGAATATTTACAAAAATATAAGTTGCCCAGATTAACTGAAGAGGAAATAAATTACTTAAATAACCCCATCTCAGAAAAAGAAATCAAAGAAGTCATCAGTGAACTCCCTAGGAAAAAATCTCCAGGGCCAGATGGATTTACTAATGAATTCCATCAAACATTTAAAGAACAATTGATGCCAATACTCTACAAACTATTTGGGAAAATTAGTGAAGAAGGAGTCCTACTAAATTCTACACAATTATGGGACTGATACCTAAATCAGGAAGAGATAAAACAGAGAAAGAAAATTATAGACTGATTTCCCTCATGAATATAGATGCAAAAATTTTAAAGAAAATTTTATGAAAAAGTCTACCACAACTTATCAGAAGAATCACTTTGATCAGGTAGGACTAATTCTTTTATAAATAATTAATATTATAATTTTATAAATTTATATAATAGATTTATATATATTTTACATATATTTGTATATAAATTTTATAAATATAATTTATAAATAAATGATTTATTTATCACAAGAATCACTTTGATCAGGTAGGATTTATTCCAGGAATGCAAGGATGGTTTAATATTAGGAAAACCATCAGTATAATTGATCATATCAACAATAAAACTAGCAAAAACCAAATGATTATATCAATAGATGCAGAAAAGGCTTTTGACAAAATACAACATCCATTACTATTAAAAACACTGGAAAGTATAGGAATAAATAAAGCCTTCTTTACATAATAGGTAGCATCAATTTAATGCCATCAGCAATTATTACATATAATGGGGATAAGCTACAAGCATTTCCAATAAGATCAGGGCTGAAATAAGGATGCCCACTATCATGCCTTTTATTCAGTCTTGTACTATCAATGTTAGCAGAAGCAATTAGAGAAAAAAAATGAAATCAAAAGAATCAAATTAGGCAAAGAAGAGACCAAGCTATCACTCTTTGCAGATGATATGATGATACGCTGAGAGAATCCTAGAGAAGCAAGTAAAAAACTACTAGAAAAAATAAATAAATTTGGCAAAGTTGCAGGATATAAAATAAACCCACATAAATCGTTGACATTCCTGTATATTTCTTTTTTTTCCCAAATTCTTTATTAACTTCTGGTTTACATCATTTATTTCTGTCAGATTTTGAGTTGCAATTTTTCCCCATTTTTCCCCTACCAACCACACCAGAATAACAGTCATATAGGATATCCCCTCAACCAATCTGCTCTTTCCCATCTCTTCTCCCATACCCCCTTCGACTTTTCCAGTAGTGCAAAGTGAAGCCCCCTGCCCCATTGCCTGCACATCTTATCTCCCAATTATATACAAAATAGTATTAATCGTAGTTTTTATATATTTTTAAAAATATTGATTTTAAAAGGAAGATAAGCAACTCAATGTATGTTATACATGTGTAGCTATGCAAAATATTACCATAGTAGATATATTGTAAAAGACTAACTATGTTTCCCTCCCTCCCATCCCACCTTCCACCTGGTCCACTCCCCACCTTCATCCTGTCCCTTTTCAAAAGTGGGTGCTTCCAACTTCCCTCCCCGCCAGCCAGCCCTCCCCTCCACCACCTTTCCCCATCCCCCTCCCCCCCACTCCTGTAAGGGGATGGGGGGAACCCTATGCATGGCATTTGCTCCCTGGTCCAAATTCAATGAGAATAAGGTTTTACCTTTTTGCCTTCCTGTTCCTCCCCTCCCCTGCAACCACCTTCCCCTGCCTCCTCTGCACAAGACAGTCCCCCCACCCTTGTCTCTCCCCATTCCCCCTCATCACATTACCCTCTCACCTCCTGACCTCATCAATTAAATTTGACCTGTGCCCTCTATCTAAGTATACCTGAAAACATATACACACATTCACATATGTATTCCTATGCCCATATATGCTTCTTCAACTATTTTCATACTGAGAAAAGTTTCATCAGTTATAGTTATTGCTTTTCCCTGTAGGAATGTAAATAGTTCAATTTGGATAAGTTCATAGTGATTTCTTTTCCCTGTTTACCTTCTCAAGTATCTCTTGCTTCTTGTATCTGAATGTCAAATTTTCTATTCAACTCTGGTATTTTCCTAAAGAATGCTTGAAAGTCCTCTATTCCACTGAATGACCAAATTTTCCCCTGAAACATGATACTCAGTTTTGCTGGATAGGTTATTCTTGGTTTTAATCCCAGGTTCTTTCATCCACAGAATATCATATTCCATGCCCTTCCATCCCTCAGGGTAGAAGCTGCCAGATCCTGTGTTATTCTGATTGTATTTCCACTATATTGAAATTGTTTCTTCCTGGCTGCTTGTAATATTCTCTCTCCTTGATCTGGGAATTCTGAAACCTGGCTACAATGTTCCTAGGACTTTTCTTTTTGGGATCTTTTTCAGGAGGTGATCTGTGGATTCTTTCACCCTCTACTTTGCCCTCTGGTTCTAAAACATCAGGGCAGTTTTCCTTGATAATTTCTTGAAGGAAGGTTTCTAGATTCTTTCTTTGATCATGTTTTTCAGGTAGTCTAATAAATTTTAGATTGTCTCTCCTGGATCTCTTTTCCAGGTCAGTGGGTTTTTTCCATGTGATAGTTCACATTACTTTTTATTCTTTCATTTGTTTGGATCTGCTTAATAGCATCTTGATTTCTCATAAAGTAACTAGCTTCCATTTGCTCCAGTCTAATTCTGAAGGAATGATTCTCCTCAGTGAGCTTTTGAGATTCTTTTTCCATCTGGCAAATTCGGCTTTTTAAGGCATTCTTCTCCTCATTGCCTTTTTGAGCCTCTTTTGCCATATGAGTTAGTCTATTTTTAAGGTGTTATTTTCCTCAACTCAGGCTGTTGACCCTCATTTCATACTTTTCTTGCATCTTTCTCATTTCTCTTCCCAATTTTCCCCCCACTTCTCTTATCTGCTTCTTAATTTCCTTTATGGCATGTAGCCAGCTCGTATTTTCATTTGGGGCTTTTGGTGCAGGAGTTCTGACCTCACAGTCCTCCTCCTGTTCATTGCTTTGATCCTCTTTGCCCCCAAAATAGGAGTCTAATGTTGCATTTTTCTGTTTATTTTGTTTCCTTTGCCTAGGCATTCTGCCACTCAATTACTTGACTTTTGGGGCTTGTTGCCACAGTAAGAATTTGCTACCAGCCAGGGGAACTTCTGTCCCAAATGATGGGGTTTTCTCAACTTCCGGAGGTATTAGTTGGGTGGCCTCTGTGAAGCCTCCACATGTTCTGGCAAGCTGGTGACACACCCCAAGACCTCCACCCCAGACTGCAATCCAGATCCAAGAAGGGTAAAGCAAGAGCTCTTATCCCCCCAGACTGATAGCCGGATCCTCATACTGTTTGCAGGCCAGGAGCTGAAGCTGCAACTGAAGATTTTATGATCAAATAAGAATTAGAGGGTATTATAAAATGCAAAATGGATAATTTTGATTACATTTAATTGAAAAGATTCTGTACAAACAAAGCCAATGTAACCAGGATTAGGAGAGAAGTGGAAAATTGGGAAAGACTTTTTACAACCAATTATCTCTGATAAAGGACTCATTTCTAAAATATACCGAGAACTGAGTCAAATCTATAAGAATATAATTCATTACCCAATTGATAAATGGTCAAAGGGTATGAACAGGCAGTTTTTTGAAGAAGAAATTAAAGATATCTATAAGCATATGAAAAAATGCTCCAAATCACTATTGATTAGAGAAATCAAATCAAAATAACTTTGAGTTACCATATCTCAACAGTCAGATTGGCTAAGATGACAAAACAGGAAAATGACAAATGCTGGAGAGGATGTTAGCAAATTGGAACACTAATGCATTGGTGTTGGAGTTGCGAACTGAACCAACCATCCTGGAGAGCAGTCTGGAATTATGCCCAAAGGGCTACAAAAATTTCATATCCTTTGACTCCGTAATACCATTTCTAGGGTTATATCCCAAAGAGACCATAGAAGTGGGAGGAAGACCCATATGTACAAAAATATTCATAGCAGCTCTTTTTGTGGTGGCAAAGAATTGGAAATTAAGGAGGTGTCCATCGATTGGGGAATGGCTAAACAAGTTGAGGTATATGCATGCAATGGAATACTATTGTGCTTTAAGAAATGAGGAGCAGGGGTGGCTAAGTGGCGCAGTGAGTAGAGTGCTGGCCCTGGAGTCAGAAGGACCTGAGTTCAGATCGGGCCCCAGACACTTAACACACACAACCAAAAACCTAGCCATGTGACCTTGGGCAAGTTACTTAACCCAAATTGCCCTCCAAAAAAAAAAAAGAAAGAAAGAAATGAGGAGCAGATGTACTTCATATCTACCTGGAGAGGCTTATAGGAAGTGATGCTGAGTGAGATGAGTAGAGAAAGGAGAAATGTGTACACAATCATGGACAGAACATATGTATGACAACCAACTTTGATAGACTGGTCTTTTCTCAGCAATTCAGTGTTATAAGTCAACCCCCAAAGTGTCATGATAGAGAGAGATTTCTACATCCATAGAAAGAACTGAGTTTGAATTCAGATTGAAGCAAACTACCTGCTCTTTTTCTTTTTCTTGTTTTGTTTTGTTTACTCTTTCTCATTGTTCATTCCATCTGATACAATCCTTCTTTATAACCTGACTAATGTCTAATGTGAAAGTATTTGCAGCTTCTATACTTGATTGTATGCTGCCATGGGGGGGAGAGAGGGAGGAAGAGACAATTTTAAACTCTTTTTTCTGTTAGAGGACTGAGCTCTAGTCCTAGAAACAGGAAGACCTGTTACTTATGATGCTATGTATAACATTTAACCTTATTCATTCTCATTTTTGTCATTTGTAAGATGGAGGTCCATATCGTGCTTATAACATTTATCTCACATAATTGTTAATTTCAAAATGAGATAATGTAGGCATATGCTCAAAAAATCTTAAAGCATTCTATACCTTTTCACAATTATGATGAGAAGAGGATGGTTACTTTCAGTTGATTGAGGATTCTTTTGTAAGCCAGTAATATTTTGCAACCAATTTTCAGGACAGTTACTATCTCCTGTCTCTGTAAGCATTAAATATTGGTCTTTGCCAGAAGCCGTATTGAGCTTGCTAATGTTCTGGTTTAAATTATGTTTTTGGAAATGAATGCCCTTCATTAATAATATTAAGAAGGTGACAAAAGTAATAATGGTAAAAATGATTTGCTGATTTGTTGAAGGAGGGCTGTAGGCAGGGATCTGGGTTTATTGTTGAGCAGCCTCTACCTCAATTTTATTCAAATAAACAATATTCAGGTCCTTCTTCACTTACACAGTATCTAGTGCATTCATGCTGCCTGCTGCCAAACCTTCAGGTAATTAACTCTTTCTGGTTTTTTGTTTGAATAGTGTTGATTAAATGGCTAC
The DNA here is from genome assembly GCA_011680675.1 of Gymnobelideus leadbeateri. NCBI lineage: Eukaryota > Metazoa > Chordata > Mammalia > Diprotodontia > Petauridae > Gymnobelideus > Gymnobelideus leadbeateri. The sequence goes on from WOXC01008535.1 coordinate 33,057, forward strand.
TGAATCACTTATACACACTGTACACACACACACACACACACACGCACACACACACACACACCATTTGAAACACAGGTCCAGACCAGAATGTACATACATGTTTGTAAAAAAACTGGAGTGTTTTGGTTTGCTATTTACTTCTTTAGTGAGTACTTTTGTTTGTTTGTTTTTTAATTAAGCAAATAAGGGTTGTGACTTACCCAGGATCATATAGCTAGTAAACATCTGAAGCAGGATTTGAATTCAGATGTTCCTGATTCCAGACCTGGTGCTCTATCACTCTACCACCTAACTGCCTCGTATAAAATATACACGTGTAAAATATTTAAATGTATACATGCATAGATGTATATGCATATATTATATACGTATTTTGATCTGTCTCTGTATTTTCTTCAGTGGAAGGAACTCCCAGGTTGCTTGCTTTAGCAATGCAGAAACTTGCTCTACTAAAGCAGAACTTAACTGTTTTCTAAGTTAGAATCAGAGACAGCTTAGGTGGTCCAGTAGAGTGCTAGACGTGTCAGGAAGATCTGCATTTAAATACAACTTGAGAAACTTACTGGCAATGTGAACCTAGATAACTTAGTTAACCTCAATCTGATTTAATTTTTATCTCTAAAATAAGGGTAATAATAACCGCTATTTCCCAAGGTAGAGGATAAAATGAGATAATATTTGTAAAATGCTTTGCAAACCTTAAACTATATAAATGTTAGCTATTGTTATTCTTTTTGTTTATAATTACCTGGGGGTAATGAAAACTTAAATAACATGCATAAAGTCACATAGCCAGGCTGTTTCAGTGAGACTGGAACCTGGGTCATCCTGATTCTGAGGTCAGCTATCTATCCACTACACCATGATTTTTTTTAATGGAACTAAGCAGGCAATTTAGTCCAGGTTCAAAAACTGTCCAACCCACATCAAGGCTAAGGCTCCGGCTCAACCAGTTCTTGGCTAAAATGAAACAATTTTTTAGACAGTCTTCCAGCAACCTCTGTCATAAGCTGCAAGTTATTTATCAGAAACAAATGGAATATAAAACCTCATGACATTTAATTTTTAAAACAATAATTGCTTACTTCATTACCAGAATTAGAAACAGATAAAATAAAGCAAGAGTAAAAATAAAATAAATTCGTCCCCCCAGTAACCTCTAATATCAGCTTTGTAGACTTTGCTACAAAGCTTTCACCCTGCTTGTCAAAGAACAGAATTGAGGGAGCAAAGAGGAAATGGTTATTCTTATTATATGCTTCTGTTACACTGACCACTGTGGCATGGAAACATATTTTACATAGTAAAATGAGCATCCTTAGTCTCCAAAGAGTGTGGTTATGTCCTTCCTGTGAGTGGAAGTTTGGAGAGAGGCAGGAAAGAAAAGAGTGCTTGTGATTCTGCTCCCTTGCCAGGAGAAAGCTTGTTTGGTGGGGTTGAGGGAACTGGGCATGACCTGGGTAGTTTGTAGCAGACAAGAATTCTGGTTCTTAGCTTGGGAACTTCCCATTTGGCAACTACAGCATCTATTGGTTTGTCCCACTGACACTACAAGAAAGAAGTAAAACAAAACAAAACAAAAAGTTAACCTAAGGGAATATGTCAGCATACTGAAAATGTGGAAATAATGAAGTAAATTAGATTCAAGAAATGTTGGGAAAGCAACTACTATATGAAGGGTTCTGTGCTAGGAACTATGGATATAATGACTAAAATGAAAAAAATAAAATTGATACCCTAAAAGTATATGGGAGAATGGGGAGTGGGTAGGATGAAGAACACACAGATAAGTAAATACTAAATATACACAGAGTAATTTCAAAAGAGCAAGAAGACTGACAAATGGGAGCATTAAAAAAGGCCTTGTGGAGGAGATGGTACCTGAATGTTTCTTTTGAAGGAATCTAGGGATTCTAGCCTACAAGGACTGAGTGCACACTCTACTAAATTCCAGTTTTAGTGATGGATAAGATTATCAAGAGACTTTCTCATTAGTAATTAAAACAAAAAGTCCTAGTAAACATACACATTGAAGGGATTATGATGATGATGATAACAATAATTAGCATTACAAATATTTCTTTTTATCCTCATAAGAGTCCTAGGATATAGATACAATTATTATCTGATTTAACAGACAAGGGAACTGAGGCAAAGTAAAGTTAAATGACTTGCTCAGGGTCATGTAGTGTAAATATGTGAGGAGAGATTTGAACTCAGGTCTTCTTCCTGATCTAGCTCCAGCTCTGTATCTAATGTACTATCTAGCTGTCACCCATAATATATAGGATGATCTAGGAAAGGAGATTGAAAAGACATACAAGAAGAGAACCAGGAATAAGTGATGTCATAAGAACCTGAAAGGTAGTATATCCAGGGGGAGAAAATGGCCAATAGTGTCAAATACAGCAGAAAGAATAAATAGGATAAGGATTAGCAGGTATGACAATAGACATGACTTTACTAGTATAAAAAAATTCCCAATGTGGAAATTCCTTCCACTTAACCAGATTGACAATGGGTCTATACCTTAAAACTTTAGGGACTTGACTGGAGTGGTGTGAAATTAAATGAGTTGTCTATGATTATATAGATTGTATCTGTAGCAGTACTTTAATGAACTGAGGACTTAATGATTCTGAGGTAAACTCTCTATCCACTGCCTCTCTGAAACATGAGAATTACTCCTCAATGAGTAAATTTTTCCAATCCAAAAATTAATTTCTAGAAGAGGAAATCGTACTGAAAAAATAATAATATTAACATAAAACAATATAACATATTATGAAAATATATTATTATACAGATATCATATATACAACATTATCAATAAATGGTAATGGCCCTTCATGGTTACATTTAAAATTTTTATTTTATATGGATATGTTATGTACTTGTGTATGTATGTATATATATATATATATATATATATGTGTGTGTATATATATATATGCGTGTGTATATATGTGTATATATATGTGTATATATATATATATATATATATGTATGTATGTATGTATTTGTATTTTGAGGCTAAATTTCCTTTCCTTGCCAAGTCAGGAAGACCAGAGGCCACTCTTATGCCTCTCTCCACTGTGGATTGTCATGGAAGCTTTGTTCTTTTCCATTTCCTATTTGGGTTGGCTTGCCTCTGCTTAACCAGCCTGGTAGTCTCTATTCCTAGGAGGTTCACTATCTTGATCCTGATCTTAATGTGGCCATCCAATCTACTTTAGCCCTACTGCAGCTCAGAATTCCTAAGTTCAAGTGATCCACCAGTCTCATCTCTTCCAGTAATAGGGACTATAGATATGCATCATTATGACCAGTCTACTTGTTTTATTTATAGTATCTCAATTGATCATTTAATTTATAATAACTCAATTGATCATTTCATAATCCCATGAGTTTAAGTATTATTATGTTTCCTTGATAACGGAGAAAACTGGGACCCAAAGAGACAATGTGACTTCTATGAGGTCATAAATGTATAATGTTTCTTCAATTTAATATACATACAGTCTCTTCGGAGCCAAGACTCAAACCCTAGTCTTCCAACTTCACGTTCATATCTGCATTGAATTCCTACCAGGCATACTTCTTGTTCTGGGAGAAAAGGATAGTAGAAGATAGCATGATATGAATCATCTATACAGATCAGAAATGCATGATGTGAGAAACATTTTGGAAGGTGTAAGAGGACTGAAACTCATATTGGTTTAGCTTCAATGATGATGAATGAGACAGAAACAGCCTTTCCTATGTTATACCTCCTTCACATCAGTTGCCCTCTATGCATCTGATCAAAATGGCTCCAGTATTTGCTCAATGCTAGGTCAGAAGCAACCTGCCCAGATTGCTTTTGGATATTATAGAAAATTTTCTGAGGAAAATACCACTTCATTTCTACTTTCCCTGTATTTGTTAAAAAAACACATCTACTTTGGCACTTTCCACAGTAGTATGCTATTTCATTTTCCACAGCTTGAGAGGATTAGATTATACTTTGTGACCAAAATAAGGGTTGGGAATAAGTGAACTCCATGGTCTTTAGAATCCTATAATTATAGGTTCCAGTAGAAGAAGTAAGGTGAGCCTAGATAAACTTTGCCTCAAGAATTCCATTCTCCATGTCTGAGAATGGAAAGAGTACTGTATCTGCAGTCAGAGAAACTGAGTTCAAACCCCAGTTCTGCTACTTTCTACTTCTATAACCTTGGAAAATCATTTAATTTCTATGTGATTCCATTTTCTCATCCTCAAATGTTGGTATTAGACTACATAAGTTTTAAAGTTCCATAAAACATAGTATCTGGGACTTTAAAATATTATGGAATAGCATAAAGTAAAAGAAATATGAGTTAGATTTGAAGTCTTTTTTTTTTAAGCAATTGGGGTTAAGTAACTTGCTCAAGGTTACACAGCTAGTCATCATTTGTGTGTGGGTGCTCATTTTCTGAGGCTGGATTTGATCTCGGGTCATCCCAACTCCGAGGCCGGCGCTCTTACTCACTGCCCCACCTAGCCGCCCTAGATTTGAAGTCTTAAAAGGTAATGTAAAATCTAGGCTTTGCCACTTAAAGAATGCCAAAAGTAGAGGAACCTTAGTGATATAGCCTATCCCCTTTATCTTATAGAGGAGGAAACTGAGACCAAGAGAAATTATCAAATTTTGCCTGAAATTACTAAATTAGTTGGTGGCAGCCTGGAGTTAGAATCTTGGACTCTGGACTCTTAATCCAATACACAATACACACACACACACACACACACACACACACACACACACACACACACACAACATCACATATCTCAGGACTATGTTGTTGCCTCCCACAGGGGGGAAAATTCAATTTGCAATAGTAGCATGTAAATCAGGGGATAACTATTTGAATTATGGAGTTTTGGTGTATTCGAATTTTTAATTAAATGGAGGGCAACTCCTTAAAAAATTATATCAATAATCAATCACAGGAAATCCCTTATTTTTCAGCTCAGTTGAGAAATAATCATGGGTTATTTCTCTTTAGTTTCATATATTACAATTGGAAATTTCCATTATATGCCTATAATTAAAAAAAAAAATAAGCTTTAATGTGACACCTGTCCAAAGGGGGAAAAAAGTACTTCTTTTCAAAAGTATGTTATACTAGTACAGGATAAAATGGAGTTTAGCCAAATTTCATACCTAGGCACAAATGTAAGAAATGTGAAGTATGTGTAGGTCTGTAGGGGAGGTGAAGTACATGTTTATTTAATTATTTGCTAGGTTATTTATATTGATATGGCAAATATATATCATTTTTGCTCTTTTAACTCAAACAATACAAGTGAGTTTTATTGGAGTCATATCTGAAGAATACTCTTAAATGTACCCATCATCAAGCTGCACATAACATCACTTTTTTTTTCTTGCTTTTTTTTTTGGGAGGGCAATTGGGGTTAAGTGATTTGCTCAAGATCACACGACTAATAAGTGTTAAGTGTCTGAGGTCGGATTTGAACTCAGGTCCTCCTGACTCCAGGGCCAGTGCTCTATTCACTGAGCCACCTAGCTGCCCCTTAACATCACTTCTTTAACTTGCTGCAATACATCAAATTTGAAGTTAATTTTTAGTGCCTCATAATCTTTTAGTAGCACATATAGAAATACATAATAAAGGGGAAATAAACAAAACTTATTAAGCCAAAGGGAACTTCCATAAGAAAGCATAAGTATTTAGGATGGAGAAGATGGAAGGAATGAGGAATCATTGTAGATGGAAAAAGAAACATGACTATATCTCTAGCCTGGAGCCAAATAGATTTGTGGAGAAGGCCGTGGCTTCTACTTCATTTTCTGTGTCGGGTGTGGAGAGAGATTGATGTTTGTGTAAAAAAAAAAAATCTCTGGAAGATTTCAAAGACATTTGGCCTTTGCTGAAGCTGACCCCACCCTCTGTTTTTTTCTTTCAATTTTTGGTCCCATCTGCTGTGTGATTTGGCTCTTTGTCTTTATGGTCTGTCCCTCTACAACAGAGAATAATATGGGGAGACATGATTTCTCATGCTTAATGATGAAAAGAGAATTCATAGAACAAATGTAACCCTTAATAGAGTGGAGAGGAGAGAGTCAGGGATAAACTTTGTAAATGAAGTCAGTTTAATAGTAAGATATCAGACAATAGCAGTGTCTGGTAAATACACACAGAACAAAAGAAAACAGAAACAAGCAAAATAAAACAAAATCAAAATATCATAAATTCATTCTTTACTCTCAACTAGTGTCTCAATCATATAGAAAAGGTCACAGGTATAACATTAATAGTCTAGTATTAATGTCCAAGGTACAGGGTCTCTGCACTAGTTTTCTCTCCCCAGGGCTCAGGGCTTACGTCCAGATTCAGTTTTGGGGAAGGATGGCCTGAAATGAGAGAAGTGAAGGGTTAGTATTCCTTGTCTCACCCTATTTGGCTCTTTAAATCCCCATCCTTGGTCTCTAAGAACAATTTACTTAAAATTTAATTTCGGGGCTCCCAAAGGAAGGGGAGATACTCAATGTACATAATCTGTGTATGTCACATGTATTGTTTGTTCCTGTCCACAAAAGATATACTAAAGATTAAAGACCAATGGAAGTCATTGGAAGAAAAACTTAAAGCAGAATTTAGTAACAAAGTACATACTGTTTCAGTCCTCTGGGAAGCTGATACTTAAACCTTATCAGAACTGGAAGCAATTTGCAGTTAAATGCTAATTAGTTTAATATTTTGTCAGTTTTGCACTGCCACAAAAATTCCTTGTCTGTGTTTTCTAGTAAGATAGAGGTCAGGACTGAGTCAATCATCTTGTTGATGGTCATTTTCTCCCAGAACCCAGGAATATTACAAAGAAGTCCTTTCATTACTACCAGCCAGCTTCTATCTGAAGGGACTGAAGACCTTTGGACCTCCTAGTCTCAAGAACAACTCCAAGCCTGGACAAGTCAATCAATCAATTAATATTTGAGTGTCAGTTGTGTGCCTGCTACTGTGCTAAATACTTAGGATACAAAAAAAGAAGTGAAAAACAGTCTTTGCCTTCAAAGAACTTACAAACTAATGGGGAGAGTAACATATAAACAATACAAAATAAGCCGTATATAGGATAAATAGGAAATAATTAAAACTGGCAAAGCTCTAGAATTAAAAGTAGTTAGGGAAGGCTTAGCAGTTTGTAGAAGGTGGTACTTTAGTTAACACTTAAAGGAAGTCAGAGAAGTCATATAGAGTGGAGGATTGAGAGAGTTGTAGATATGGAGGACAGCCAGAGTGAATGCCTAGAGACAAGAAATGGAGGCATGTAAGAAAAGTCAGGGACTCAGACATATGCCCACCTAGATGAGCCCCTACTTTATGTGGGAGCAGCAGAAGGGTGACAAGGTAGTTCAGCTTGAAAGAATCAAAGCAGAGTGACCAAACCAGAAGCCACTTACTTTTAAAAAGCTTCACTGAGTCATTGATTCCCCTGGCTCAATACCCAATGGTAGGAATCACTTCTCATTTCAAAGCACTTGCATCCCTCAGCACTGAGCTATCATTTGGCCAGAAGTGAAATAGACAGGGATTTTGTCATCAGTGATGTTCCCAAAAATTGACTCCCCATGTCTCTGGAGTCCTTGGATGTTGCCAAAAGAACTCTTGGCCCATATTACCCGGGATGATCCACATGGGCCAGTTCAACCTCCATATAATATCAAGACTCATTAACATTTAAAGATTGTGAGAAATGGAAATAGCTATGAGAAAATTAGGTCTAACTTTCTAATTCCCTAGCAGAAAAACTGACATCGAGAAGTCAAATGAGCCATCCCCTAATTATAAATTGAAACAAAAGTGATCTAGAAGGCAGCAGAGTTTCCATAGCAAGTGTAGATCTTGCCTACAGATCACTCAAGGATTTCAGGTACATTGGGAAGAACCTTGCCCAATACACTATTTCTTTCACTTAGTTTCATTGAAATAACATTGAAAAACTAAATTGCTTTTAATCCTAAATATACTATGTGACAGATTATTAAATCAGATTGGATGGCCTCTAGCATCCTTTCCAACTCTTTCATTGTATGTTCTCTGAATTGATGATATTCACTGTTCAGCTTCAGTGTTCTTACTGAGTACTATATTTCTTATCATTGGGGAAAGTCCATTCCCTTCCCACTTTCTTACACACACACACACACACACACACACACACACACACACACACACACACACACACACTTTTCTAAGTTTTAATAGAGGAAGTATGAGGATATTAGGTACCTGAGGGGGAAAAGCAGAAAACTGAGAGCCAGGAAGGACTGAAATTAAACTGTGCCTGCTTGTAAGTTTGCCTGAGTTCAATATTGTGCCAGGATATAACACCATACTCTTTTTAGTGTTCTCAGAAAGAGGAAGGGAAAAGAAGATAACATCAGTCTAATTAAAGCCACATTAACTACTGCCCCAAATACAACCCAAAGGAAGACATGGATTGGGTCATTCATTTCTCCTCTCTTTGCCTTATTCTTCTCTTCTGTGAAATGAAGGGATTGATCTAGATGGATTAGTACCTAAAGGCCTCACAATCCTAAACCTCTGATGTCTTCCAGGTGACTTTACTGAGGGGAAATCTCTTACTAAATTGAAAAATTGAAAACCTTTGTTTTCCATAGCAGTGGGGTGGCATTTCACTTAAATTGTTGTTTTAGGCATGAAAGGAGGCCCTAGCCCCTGATACTTCACAGATATGCACATTGTAATATTCCTCAGTGCTTCATTGCAAAAGAGATAGTTAGAGTAACATAGTTACTGGTCAAGCTGAATCATGTACTAAAGACCTGTGTCCCTTCATAGCAGGAGGAAACATTGAGGAGCTCTGCTATAGATGGGGTGGGGAAATGTGGAGAAGAATGAGAGGGATGTCCTGGACAATTGTCAAAGCTGGCCTGCCTTAGCCTTTAATGCCTTCCCTATGTCCCTTGCCACACTCCCAGTAAGCTTCTGTTTAATTCCCTGGTCCTCTCTTGATGCAGCAGGGTAGCCAGGCAAAGGCAGATGCCATCTATATCAGTGACTAGAAACCTCATCTTATCACAAATAGGAGATCTATAACTCATCTTTAAGTCCTTACCTAATCCGTATGTGGCCTGTACACCATATTTTATGTGTAAATAAAGATTTTCTTCATGACAGAAGCAAACAAAACCCTAGAAAAAAGACATTACAAATCCCCTTCTAGTTAAGGGTCCATATTGCCTAGTCATTAAAAGATCGAAGGACATGAATGGAGAACCCCTGGTTGTTCCTGTAAACCACTAGTGCTGCTGCAGGCCAAAGATGAATTTCCTACTCTATGGACTTGGGTTTACAAATGCAAGCATTTTAATAAGAGAGAAAATCTAGGGGTTAGTCAGAAAGTGTAACTATAGCTGCTTTTAAAGCTGAGGTAAGTTATGGTATATCTTTGACTAAGTATAGTGTCATCTACCCTTGTTTCTTTCTGGACATATTTTAGATATTAGACAGTCAAGTGACTGTCTTTGCTATGTCATTAATTTTCTGAAATACTAAGAGGTATCAAAAGTAACTGTAGCAGCAAGCACCCCAATATCCCCAGGGTGACTGCCAACACAGGTTCTTAGATCTGCTTTTCAAAAGGAAAGCAATTCAGAATGGGTTAACAAGCTTACTTTAATCAAACAAACACACATTACCTAGTTCAGGGGAAAAAGGTCAGCACCCCAAACTTCAGAGTTACAGAACTTCAGAGTTACAGACAGGCTTCCAAACTGTCCCAACATTACATACATCAATACCAAATCACAGTTACCAGAGAGGGAAGCATCAACATCTGGGTTTTCAAAGCCGGGGGGCTCTCAACAACGGCTTCCCAGAGTCTCATCTGGTCAAATCACAAAACACTTCTCAAAGTGAGCCCCAAAGCAAAGCCTCTCATCAGAGTTTATATAGCCTTCTCCTGGCTCAATTATTGTAACAACCTCCTTGACCCACTGCCCAATCACAAAAGTATCAAGGTTGGGCTTCCCTGAAAAACAAGCCTCCCACCACAGGCTCCAGGTGCACTTAAGCTAAGGGCAGGGAAGATCTTTAAATTTGCATTTCCATTACATTCGGCCCCAAGATCTTTCATGCCCATAGCATACACAATTTACATTTGAATTAGCACTAAAACATCTCTTAGGTCACATTTTCAAGGTACATCTAAAGTTACCAAAGTGGCCACTGGGTCTTAAACAAAGTACATTGCATTTTCACATCAATTCACAAAATACAAAGTATATATCATATAAAGATCTCTTGGGAGGAGGGGGGTGTCCTTCCCACAACACTGCTCCAGCCCCTGCTTCCAAGTCCAGAGAGGGAGCTGGGCAACAAAACCAAAGTGGGGTCCTTGGGGTCCACGGCACTTCACCCCACCCACCATAGTCACAAGTCCATCCTCCCCTGGGTCCCAAACTGTGGGATGCAACAAGGAAACACATTCAGTGCCCCTGCTTTGCCTCACAGTCCTTATCTTGTCCTGTGGCTGAACTCCAAACTCCTGGGTTCCTTCTCCTCCAGCAGAAGGCAGCAGCTCCAGGCTTTTCCACAGGTCTCCATGCAGGCAGCTCACCATTCCTGCTCTCAGCTCAGTGAAGTCAGCATGCAGGTCTTTCTCTCCTGCTCCATGGCTCCACAGAATCACAGCTACCACAACTGGGAAACAAACAATTATCCCAGCCCCCATACTTTCCTTTTACTCAGCAGATCCCATCCTCGTCGCCATTTTGTAGCAGCAAGCACCCCAATATCCCCAGGGTAACTGCCAACACAGGTTCTTAGATCTGCTTTTCAAAAGGAAAGCAATTCAGAATGGGTTAACAAGCTTACTTTAATCAAACAAACACACATTACCTAGTTCAGGGGAAAAAGGTCAGCACCCCAAACTTCAGAGTTACAGAACTTCAGAGTTACAGACAGGCTTCCAAACTGTCCCAACATTACATACATCAATACCAAATCACAGTTACCAGAGAGGGAAGCATCAACATCTGGGTTTTCAAAGCCGGGGGGCTCTCAACAACGGCTTCCCAGAGTCTCATCTGGTCAAATCACAAAACACTTCTCAAAGTGAGCCCCAAAGCAAAGCCTCTCATCAGAGTTTATATAGCCTTCTCCTGGCTCAATTATTGTAACAACCTCCTTGACCCACTGCCCAATCACAAAAGTATCAAGGTTGGGCTTCCCTGAAAAACAAGCCTCCCACCACAGGCTCCAGGTGCACTTAAGCTAAGGGCAGGGAAGATCTTTAAATTTGCATTTCCATTACAGTAACTCAAAACATTATTTTGAGTACTTGTGATTCTACTCAGACTGATATTGAGTTTTCTGAATGAAATAACTGATTATAGGATAAAGAAATTTATCATTAGAGTGAAACTAAAGAACCAGAAAAAAATAGCCTTTGGATGTGGTAGCATACATATTGGGTATAAGGACCTTGGGGTCAGTGAAATACATAAATAATAGCTCACTTTAATATAATACTTTAAGATTTGTAAGGAATTTTACACTCATCACATCATTTCATAATGCTCTGAGATTTCAGGTGATAATTGTTATAATTATCTCCATTTCATAGATGAGAATATTGAGATTCAGAAAAAAAAGTCAACTTGTCCATGGTCACACAAGAAGTATGTATCTTTCTTCTTTCAGGAAGAAAGAAGAATATATTGGAAAATGATGGTGACACAAAAATAAAAGATACAATTACTTATGTTTTAAAATCCTAATATGAAAGAAATATTAAGTGTCTACTACATCCAAGGTACCTAAAGAAGTCCTCCTTCCATAGTAGGAATTTAAATGTTTGTCAAACGATTTAATAAGAATTTTAAGCATATTTACTATGTGTGAAGCACTGTGTACTCTCTCTCTCTCTCTCTCTCTCTCTCTCTCTCTCTCTCTCTCACACACACACACACACACACACACACACACACACACACCCCAAATCTAGATATATTCTGTCCTCAAGGAGATTCTTTTTTGTAGACTATCATAGGGACATTCAGAGCACCAGAGGAATTTGGTATGTAACTTATTTCATTTAATTTATATACAATTTACTTGCAGCAATGAAAGAGCAGGGAAATAAACCTTGTATTTTGGTCAAGGTTCTCATTGAGTAGTAGGGTTGATAATATTTTCTTCTCATTTTGTTTGCAACCTTTTTTTTTGTCTCCTTAGCCACTTATAGAGCTCAAGGATCCTAAGGTATAGATCCATGAGCAGTGGTGCCTGCTTGGAAGGTAGAAAAATTAGTCAGTTTGATTGATAAATGGGAAAACTGCTATATAAGAAGGGAAAATTGAATGGCCATTTTAAAAAGCTGGTACTCTCCTTTCACCCTATGAATCATATTAAGCTTAGACCTGGAGACACCAGACTCTAGTCCTCTTGGCTCCACTCTTCCTGAAGCCTAAGTATCTGTAAAAAAATCCCTCAATAAACTTTTAAAAAATTTATAAAGTTTATACATGGGATGTTTCTCTTTTTTCTTCCTTAGTGTGGACACATATATCATATAAGCAGTGATTTGGAGAAGCATTTGCTGCCAGATGTTGAAACTGAAAATTTAATTTCATTTATTTTAATTTTAAAGGAAAAATACTACAAATCAATCAAAATAATACAATTTGGTTGCTTGGAGATTAGTATGTGTCAGAGTCAGAACTTAAACTTAGATCTTTCTGGCCTCAAGGCCTTCTACCCTCTTCATCACTCTATCATCACCATCCACCACCAATTGAATGTAGAGCTTTTTAAGGCCATTAATATTTAATTTTTATTTTTGTACCCCAGTACCTAATGGGGTTCTTAGAACACAATTGTTATTTAACAAGTTATTGTTGATAGATTGTTAGTTAGTCATTATAACCATCATGATCTCCAATAAAACTAAAATGTCTGAATATTTCCACAGAAGAATATTCTGAGAATTTGTATATGTCTATTTACATTTTATTCCCAGGAATTTGTTGTTTCCCATCATTATTTATTTTAAGTACAATTTTGTTGTTGACTTTTGATTTTTTTTTTTTTTGCCTTTTGGAGGGCAATTGGGGTTAAGTAACTTGCCCAATGTCACACGGCTAGGTTTTTGTTTGTGTGTGTTAAGTATCTGAGGCCGGATCCTAACTCAGGTCCTTTCTGACTCCAGGGCCGATACTCTACTCACTGCACCACCTAACCACCCCGGTTGACTTTTGTTTTAATGCCATCTACATTCCTCAACATATCCATTCCTATTATTCTTCTCTGAGAGTCATGCAATATGACAAAATATAAAAAACAAAGAGGAAAACAACACCAAAAAACAATAAAAAGTGTTGTAGTAGGTAGGACTAACCAACATATCAAAAAAAAGAGTGAGATTGCATATAATGTTCTATTCCTATAGATTCTCTTCTATGCAAAAAGGTAGAGGCAGATACCTTCTCATGGTATTTTGGGGGACCAGATTTGATTATTACAATTTCCTGGCATTCCCTTTAATTTTTGCGTTGTTCTTTCAATTTACATTGCAGTGATATCTATTTTTTTCTTGATTCTGTTTATTTAGTTTTGCATTAGGTAGTGGAATTCTTCTCATGCTTTTCTATTTCATCATATTCATTGTTCCTTATTGCAAAGTAATATCTCATTACATTCATGGTTTGGTTTGCCACTTTTTAATCAAAGGACATCTACTTTGTTTTCAGTTATTTGATACCTTGCTCTCTCCAAAATAAATGCTACTAAAATGTTTAGAAGCATAATAAACATTTTTCTATCTTTTTAGGTATATGCCCAAAAGTGGAATCTTTGGGTGAAAATGTATGGGAATTTTAGTTACTTTCTTTACATAATTCAAAATCATTTTCTAGGATATTTGTACTGTTTGGTTTCACCATTTGTTTCTGTCCTTTCATAAAAGCTCCTCCATCATTCACCATTCTCTTATTTTACAAGTTTTGTCAATTTTTGAATTTAAGATGAAATTTCAAGGTTTAATTTACATTTACTTAATATTAGTAATTTATAGTACACTCATTTGGTCATTAATAGCTTGAAATCTTTCTTTTGAGAACTGTTTTTTTTTATACCCTCTCACTACTAATTTGTTAGCGAATAGGTTTCAGTGTTTTGTATTACTGCCAATTGTTTAAATATCTTACATATCAAAATGTATCATAAAAATTCTATGCAAAGATCTGAGTCATTCCCCATTTTAGTTGAATAGATTTTACTGGGAAAAAAAGCCTTTCAATTTGATGTAATCAAAATTTTCTCTTTTATCTTTTGCCCCTTATTTAATGAAGAATTAATTTGTATATAATGTAATATGTTGGTGAGGTATACAAGTGTTTAAGAAAGCTTAGTATCTCTGGGATTAGGGGTTGCCAAATCTTTCTGCTGCTTATCCACCTTTGGTGCCCATTTACCCAACTCTCACTGGTGGTTCCAAGAAGCTATAGTATGCACAGAACTCACACTCCAGTAGCAAATTGAATAAACTATGTTGAGGGTAACTTACGGGCCTCAAACCCATTGTTAAGATTTTCTTGGGGGGGTTTCTACCCCAAGCTTATGAAGAATTCACCCAGTAGAATGGGTGATGGTGAAAAATTTGTTCCAAAAGACTGTGAAGGTGGTGGAAGCAAGTACTATGGAGCACATTGACAAAAATGGAAGATTTAAGTGAGGCAAAGATGCACAGAGATTTTGACTTCACTTTCCCCTCCACAGTCATCAGAGTCCAAAACAAAAGTCAAGATGACTTGCACTGGCTCAGGATGCAAGAAAGGGAAAGAGAGGTAAAAAATTCCATACAGCTCTGCCTTACCTAAATCTAATTTGTGAATGAATCAAAAGGCATAACCATACCATTTTATCACTTTTATTAGCCTCAAAGTTATGTTACAAAAGGCAAGTCATGAAGCAGAATGTGTAAATACATTGGGAGCTATAGTTACAACTCTACATATAGGTAGCCGAAGCCATAGGGTTATCTTTTTAGTGGAATGAAGCAGCAGTGAGATTGGATAGCCTCCTGGGAGTTTGTGTGGTGTTTTTGAAGGACTGCATTACTCACCTCCTAGTTTGAAGAGGAGACTTGAAAAGATACTCTAAAATTGTCTGCTTAACTTGTGGTAGGCAGAGAATACTAACCTGAGGTCCAAAGCAAGAAAAAATGTACAAAATCTTATGCCTCCCAAAAAGAGTGAATGACTTATTGTCATTTAGTGAATGGCTTATGACAATATGATTACTACTTGCAAGAGAGCACCACACTACCATTATTAGTGTGTATGATCCCACCATGATGAACTCTTATGAAGTCAAAGAAAAAAGTATCATGAAAACCTGGAGACCTCATCATCAATGTGCTGAAAGAGAATGAGCTTATAATTCTGGGTGACTTTAATATCAGATTAGATTTAGGTTCTCAGACATGACAGGAGATACTTGGGAGCATAGTTAGAAACAGAAACAGCAGTAGGCTCTTAACAACACTCAAGTTTTGTTTATCTCATGACTTCATCAACAACATTGTCTTCATTTTCCTAAATTCAGTAAAACTTCATGGATGCAACCTTTGCAGCAAACATCGGCATTTACTAAATTATGTCATTTGTAAGAAAGAGAGATAGAAAGCATATGAGAGAGGCAAAGGTGATATGTGGTTCAGAGTGCTAGACCAATCACCAATCACCAATCCTCTCCAAACTAAACATTTGTATTCAACAAAAACAGTAGCTTCCAGGCCAGACAACTACCAAAAAACTCAATGTCAACAGATTAGAGCACTTCACAGAGTATGAAGTTTGTTGCTAACTTGGAAGGAAAACTGAGCCAACACATGGTTGGCAATGGTGAAACAGAAAAGGAGTGGGCAACTTTCAGTGACTGGTTGTATAGCACTGCATTTACTCATCTGGTCCTGAACACTCCCAAACATTAAGTTGGTTTGATGAAAATGATGGGGACATTCAGAAGCTGCTAAATTAAAAACAAGAACTCTGTTGACTTTACCAGCAAGATAGTTCATCTCTCTCTAAGAAGGCATTGTTAAACTCCATTAAAAGTAAAGTGCAAGCAAAGTTTTGAGAGATGCAAGACTCTAGGTTCAGTAAGAAGGCAGATGAAATTCAGTTTTTTACTAATACTAAAAATCTGAAGCGCTATTACGGTGCTGTAAGAGCTTTTTATAGGCCAAAGACCTATAGTGAATTCCAAGCTATTAATAATCAGATGAATGTATTATAACTTATCAATATTATGCTTCTGATGGAGCCACACTGATGAGTGATAAGGGCATAATCCTGGAGAGATGCACTGAACATTTCTATAGTGTTCTCAAAAGACCATCATCCCCCAGTGGTGAAGCCATTGACAATTTATTTCAGTTTGAAGTCCCTCTCTAGCCAAACATCCAACTGAAAAGGAGCTTTTGCATGCCCTTAGTCACCTCTCATGTGACAAAGGATCTCATACTAATTTTATTCCAGCAGAGATGTATAAGCCAAAGGGCCCACTGCTCATATAAAAGTTGACTGAAATCTTCCAGTTTATATGGCAAGAAGAGGTTATCGCCCAGGAGTTCAAGGATGCCACCATTGTCTATTTGAATGAAAAGGAAATCAATTGTCTTGTGACAATCACAAAGGTGCGAGGGAGGGTGTCTCAGTTTAAATCAAGAATCAAGATTCTTGCTAGAGTCCTCCTTAGTAGACCGATGGTTCACCTAGAAAATGGTCATTTATCTGAGAGCCAATAAGGTTTCTTGCTAATTACTGATAGGTATAAAGCTGCCTTCATTGGATGACATATAGGTCAAATACATGGGTCCATACTTTAAGTAGTTAGGATTAGGCAGGTATTGAATCCAAAGTGGTTTTATTTCCATTTTTACCAGATCCATTGTAACTACCTTCAGGTATGATATAGTCACACATACTTGTCATCTGTTCTGATTCTTTCCTTGGTTCTCCTCTTTTCTTCTAATGCCTTTACTGTTTCATCTGCTACTTTCTGAAGGGTGGAAAGAGTGCAGAATGAATGCACATCAAGCAACTCTACATTCTTGGGGGTCCCTATTGTGGAACCAAGCAAGAATAAGCATGTTTTAATCCTCTCACTTTTCATGTATGGTTGAACAAGTCAGTATTTGCTATTCTGTCTAGAACTAAAGGAAGCCAAGAGGGTGGAATGTTCTCATAAATTCTATGAGTCAGGAAGATCCGAAGATCAGTTCAGTGTATAACCTATGAAATTGCTTTGTGTTCCCTCTTGGGACTCATAGAGACTATTGGAAGAAGGGTATTGGGAGAGTGTTTTTATGATTAGTGTTTTAAATTAATTCATCGATTTTATTTTGTAGATTCTTTTTTTTTTTTTGTCCTGATAATTTAGTAGTATTTGCTCTATATTTTTCAGGTAATTCCTTCTGTCAGAGGGCAGAAGATTAGAGATTTAAAGAAATCTAGAGAAAATGACTAGACTTCCATCTTGTTGATCCTGTGATCCCTTTCCAGCATTACTACCTAAAGCAAATGCCATAGCTCAGAAAGGAAAGAAAGAAGGAAAGAAAGAAAGAAAGAAAGAAAGAAAGAAAGAAAGAAAGAAAGAAAGAAGGAAGGAAGGAAAGAAAGAAAGAAAGAAAGAAAGAAAGAAAGAAAGAAAGAAAGAGAATGAAAGAAAGAAAGAAAGGAAGAAAGGAAGAAAGAAAAAGAAAAAGACTTTCTGCATTCATATAACTATGGTTTTTACATTTTAAAATTTCAGACAAATCATGGCAGGAAAATAAATTCCTCCTGATATGAATTACTTTTATATTTAAATGATTTGGATAGCAGGATAAACGAGTGTTTGGATGCCTAGAATTACAAGTTAGATACTACAGCAGATACAACTATAAGCAGATAAACCAAATTGTAGGTTGTCTCCTTTGCACTGATACATGCAGCTAAATATTTTGATTTATGAAAAGGATTGCTTCCTTGAAAAGGGAGTGGAACATTCAAATGTAGGTAGAGAGTAACTGATGAAACTCATGACCTCCCTCACAACGCAATCACATGTTTTAAAAGGCTACAATTTGGAGGGAATCCGCTGGCATCGGCTTGGCGCGGGGCCGCAGTAGGCCGAGGTCGAGCTAGCTCGGGCCTGGGGCTTCCGCGGCCTCCGTTGGCGGGGGCAGCGGGCCCCAGGACTCAGGCGGGGGCCTGGGAGGACGATGGGGAGATGCGGGAGGCTCTGGGCGCTTGGAGATCTCAGCGGCCTCCACCCCCTCCACCCTCCAGCACCCGCCAGCTCGGCCTCGCTGCCGGCCCTGTGCGGCCTTGGCTTGCCCCTGTCGCCCTCTGAGCGGTCGGGGAAGCCGTGCGCCCCGCTGCGGCCGTGCTAGCACCCCCTCCCCCGACTCCGAGCGACAAGCGCTTAGAGATCCCTCTGCTTCTTCGCGCGGCAGGGAGTCGACATCCGCCACAACAAGGACCTGAAAGTCCGGCGCAAGGAGCCCAAGAGCCAGGACATCTACCTGCGCCTGCTGGTGACGCTTTACCGGTTCCTGGCCCGCAGAACCAACTCGACTTTCAACAAGGTGGTCCTGAAAAGGCTGTTCATGAGCCGGACCAACCGCCCCCCCGCCCCCCCCCGCCCCTGTCACTCATGATCAGGAAAATGAAGCTTCCTGGCCGGGAAAACAAGACCGCTGTGGTAGTTGGGACGGCGACAGACGACGTGAGGATCCAAGATGTCCCCAAGCTGAAGGTGTGTGCCCTACGTGTCACTAGCAATGCAAGGAATCGCATCCTCAAGGCTGGTGGGAAGATCCTCACCTTTGACCAGCTGGCCATGAGCTCACCCAAGGGCCGGGGCACTGTTCTGCTGTCTGGTCCCCGGAAGGGCAGAGAGGTGTACAGACATTTTGGGAAGGCTCCGGGCACTCCCCACAGCCATACCAAACCATACGTCCGATCCAAGGGCCAAAAGTTTGAGCGTGCCAGGGGCCGCCGTGCCAGCCGAGGCTACAAAAACTACCTTCCTCCTTGTTATATTAAAGGGTTTTCAACAACAACAACAACAAAAGACTACAATTTGATATTCTCCAAGTTTTACCTCATGTAGTCTACTAATCCTCTCTACTGACTGAAGTATTAAGATTAGTAGCATAATAAATTAGGAGGTGCTATAAGAATACCAAAGGGAAATCTGACAACTAGCATGTGGCGTAGGAAATAATATTACTAATTTGAGAATTATGATCCTATATATCCTCTATAAGAGACAATTGACCGCCCAAATGAAGTGACTTTACTTCCAACATAAAATAGACCAGGTAGTTCTTATTCTATTAAACGCTCACAAAACTTTCTCCAAAGACAAAATGACTCAAGACCATAAATTATTATAATGAACTTGTCTATATAGCACTTAGTTAACATGTTTGAGGAGGAAACTCTTCCTTCTCCCCATTGGCAAATATCAAACAGTTACATCTCCACAGTTAAGTTGAAAATGTTTACTCAGCTTCTTTTACTGACCAAATCAGTTCCTGGATATGAAGCACTTAACGCATGTGCGCGAGCACGCACACACACACACACACACACACACACACATTCACAGGCTCACACACACATGCACACACACTTATGTTGCTTCCAAACAAAGGGATATAAAAAGAAACATATAAAGTATATCCTTTCTGTGAAATCTTGCATGATAATGAGCAGAATAGATGATCTCCTTCATGGAAATATATTTATTATTTATAATTTTATAAAAGAAACTGGAGGGAGAAAATTTAGGAGGCAACCTAATAGAGAGGATAGTGGGCTTAACTTGGTGCCATGACTACCTAAACTCAATTCTTCTCCCCAGTAGCTATGTAACCCTAGGCAAGTCACTTAACCTCTAAGAACCTGGAACAATTCCCTAGGACTCTAGCATCAGAGGACCTGGGTTGGTATCCCATCTATAGCACTCTACTGCCTTTGTAAACTTGGGCAACTTACTTAATCTCTCTTGGGCCGCATTCTCTTCATCTGTTAAATGAATACATTGAACTACAGAACATCTAAGGTCCCTCCCAGCTCTAAATCTATGATCCTATGATCTAACTCATTGAAAAAAATGCGACCTACATACTGAAATTCTTTTTCTTCTAAATAAACCACAAACCAAATATGGAGCTGACCTTATGAATTTGTGAGGTATGAAAGTTGGTCTTTTTGATTTTAAACTGAATTGTGACAGGGAAACAATATCCAACCATCACTGAAGTTCTATTATATGGCATGACTACTAAGAAGGGTATTAATCCAAGCCTGACCAATAGACATGCACTGGAAGTGAATTATTTGTATAGTGCAGAACCTAGGTGAAATGTAAAATATCTAATTAGTAGTAGTGATTAGGAGGAAAGCCATTATGGTTTGTATATAGTAGGAGATAGCATGATTTGGTGAGAGAGCTTTAGCTTCAAAAATCAGAAGACAGGTTTAACTTGTGACTCTCTCATTTACTCTTTGCATAACTCTGAATTTGTCCAGGTTGAACTCCCTTACTTTTCATATCCTCACCTGTGAAATAGAAATATTCTTTTGGGGAAGGTTGGGGTTGGGGTGGGGTGGGCAGGTAGGGTGGCACTTGTGATTTATTGCTGTAAGAAGTTTTCACTGAAAAAACTCACACAATCAATATTTATTGACACATTCCCTATAGCTTTTATTCTTACAGAGAGATCCAGGGCCTCAGAGGTTAAGTGACTTACTCAGAGTCACAGAGCTAGTGTCAGATATTGGATTTGAACCAGAGTCTTCTTGCCCCAGAAATTAGCTCTCTACCCACTAAAGAATAATCCCTATATTGAGGAAATATGTTGTTCAATGACTAAGTCTCTTTAAGAAATGAATCAAGGGATGTCCCCTTTAAGAAAAAAAAATCAAACTGGGAGGGGAAGAACCTCAGGGTTACTGGACAAAAGAGAAACAGTTACTATTTACATTCATTCAGAGCCAGCAAAGCCTAAAAAATAACCATTAAGTGGTGCTTTTGCATGGACCCAATCCACTATTCACTATATGGAAGTTGTCTTACTCACAAATGAGAACAAGAAAAGACCTTAGCTTGAAAGGGTCAAGGCCGTCCACTGCATTCTGGGCCTTCTCCAGTCATCCTGATTAACACCTGGCAACTGGACCTAAATGACTCTGGAATTGAAGGTGAGGGTAGTGGCTTTGCATGGCCCTCTCACACTCAAATCAAAGTCAATTGCAAGTCATGCCATCATCTCCCTGATGTCATGGATCTCTTAGAGAATGAAGGACAAACCACAACTTGTGAGTAGTCTGAGCTTCCTTGAATGGAGACCCAGCTGGCCAGGTCATGTTGGGCAATACAGTGGGTTCTGTTCTCCTTCTCTCCCCTCCTTTCCCCTCCCATTCCCTCCCCTTCACTTTCCTTACCTGAGGGTGTTCTACCCAAAGGAAGGCAAATTGTGTTGGTCTAAAAGCTGCTTCTTAGAAGACAGCTATATAAGCCACTATGTCTTCTATACTGAAAGTTTTTCTCATTTTGGGAGAATTCACTAGACCTTGGGCTCCATTAGTGCCAATGTCAATAATTTGGGATCACTTTTTTGCCACAATAAAGTACAGATGTTAGTAAAATTTTTATTTATCACACTTAGATTATTAAAAGATTTTTTAAATGAATGTACTATAGATAACATGCATCATATGTCATTCACAGGTATCTCTAGGTATTCGTTATTTAGTCAAACATAGAAGAAAGGTGGTTTTTGAATACATACATTTGAAAATCTTTTTATGAACAAATATTTTTGTAATAAATATCTCTTAAAAGGGTGTGACATATAAGATATTCACATAAATGATATGAACAGGCAATTTTTAGATGAAGAAATTAAAGCTATCTACAGTAATATGAAAAAATGCTTTAAGTCACCATTGATTAGAGAAATGCAACTCAAACCAACTTTGAGGTACCCCATCACACCTATCAGATTGACTAACATGACAAAACAGGAAAATGATAGAAGTTGTAGTAGATGTGAGAAAATTGGAATACTAATGCATTGTCGGTAACGTAGTAAACCTATCCAACCATTATGAAGAGCAATTTGAAACTATGACCAAAGGCCCAAAATGTGCATTACTGTTTGCCCCAGCAATACCAATTCCAGGATTATATACCAAAGAGATCATAAAAATGGGAAAAGGACCAATGTACAAAAATATTTATTGCAGCTCTTTTTGGAAATTGAGGGGATGACCATAAGTCGGGTAATGACTAAAGAAGTTTTGGTATATGAATATAATGGAATATCATTATGCTATAAGAAATTACAAGCATGTGTAGTTCAGAAAAACCTGAAAAGACTTATATGAACTGATGCTGCATGAAGTGAGAACCAGGAGAACATTGTACACAGTAACAGCTACATTATGTGATGACTAACTTTGATAGACTTATCTCTTCTTAGCAATGTAAGCATCTAAGACAACTCCAAAAGACCCATGATGGAAAATGCTGCCCATATGCAGAAAAAGAACTATAGAATCTGAATGCAGATTGAAGCATATTATTTGCTCTCTCCCCCTCTTTTTTTGTTTCTTCTTTTTCATGATTTATCCCCTTGGTTCTAATTCTTCTTTTCATATTAGGGAGGGAAGAGATGTGGAAAAAAAATTTAGAACTCATAATCTTTTGGAAGTGAATGCTGAAAATAAAAATAAAGAATAAAAAGAGAAAAAAATAAGTTCTGGGTTTCAAGTCATGAAGACATGGGTTCAAATCCTGTCCCCCAAACATATTAACTCTGAAACCTTGGGCAAATTACTTAACCTCTCTCAGACTCAGTTTTTTTCATCTCTTAAATGAGAGTATTATATTTAATAGCTTCTAAGATACTTTTCAGTCCTAAATATATACTCCTAATTATCAAATCTCTCCTATTGAGAAGAAAGAAAGTTTTGGTCAATAGATCCCTTAGATTTAAAGTTACAACTAGGAAATTGGCAAAGATGATAAAAGATGGGAACTGCTATTCACAGGGCTAAGACTGTGGGGAGATATGGTCTCTAATTTGTTGCTGGTGAACCTGAGAATTGGTCCAACTACTTTGGAAAGTGATTTGGAATTATTCAAAGAAAGTAAATAAATGTTGGGTACTCTTTGATTCAGAGATTCCACTCCTGGCTTTATACTCTAAGAAACTTAACGACAAAAAGAAAGGCCACTTACAGTGTTATATAGAAAAATAAACATAGTGAATACAGAGAATCATGCAGATACTTATATAAACTGATGCAAAATTAAGTAAGTAGAAAGAAAATAATATAAACAATGACTGTCACAATACAAATGTAAAGAATAACAACAAAGGAATGCAAATTGAATGTTACAGTATTACAATAACAACATTTGGTCAAAAATATGAGAATACATTTCCTCTCTCTGTCTCTATCTCCACCCACACACACACACACACACACACACACAGGTGTGTATAGGCATGTATAGGTATATGTGTATATTTATATCTATATATGTGAATAAATATATGTGTATGTGTGTGCATGTGTATATATAAAACATGGGCATGAAATACTGCTTATAATGTCAGACTCAATAAGTTGATTAATAGTTATTCTGTTTCTTTTAAATTTTTAAAATAATTTTCCACTTTTAAAAATGTGATAAAGGATGACTCTTTGAGTGAGGTCAGAGAAGAATATAGTGGGAAAATGATGTAAAAAGCATAATATATCAATAATTATTTTTTAAGTATTTAGATTAGAGCAATGAAATAAGCATAGATTGGGAGACATAAAAAAGTACACTGCTTTTTATTTCCCCAATTTATTCTTGGTCACGAAACTGGAACAAAGCATGGGTAGAATACTTTGTTCCATAATTCCCTAGTTACCACAGTTAGGCACATTTGCCTATTCACACAAATGACATACCTGTACTTTATGGGTTTAGCAATCTGAAATTAACTTGCTCATGACTGTGGTTCTGAATGTTAATTGTAAGGAGGGGGCGGAGAGAAAAATCCTTCATAGCATCATTGCTCCTTAAAAAAATATATTAATAATTTTTATTTTAGATAGTTTTAAGTCCAGTTTCCTTTTTTTAAAAACAACTCAGGCTGTATTGTTCTAGATGAAGCTAACAATACTGATTGAAAAGAGGAAAAATAGTCATCAAGATAACTGTTTGTATTTATCTTCACAAGCCAAAATTCATTGAAATCTTTTCTAACTGTAGCACTGGTGGTATTAATTATATAGGATAGCTTCTTTTCCTGTCAAAACAAAATGAACTTTTCTCCATTTTAATAATTTTGTAATTATTCTTTAAGGATTCTACATATCTGGGGCAGCTAGATGGCATAGTAAACACACCACCAGCCCTTGAGTCAGGAAGACCTAAACGTAAATCTGGCCTCAGACATGTGGCACTTACTAGGTGTGGTGTGAAGTCACTTAAGGGGAAGTGACTTAGCCCCAAAACAGCAATCACACTGGCTATGCCTTCCTCCAATCTGCTCTCTCCCATATCTTCCCTCATTCTCCTTTCAACTTTTCTAGTAGGGCATGGTGGATCTCTATGCCCAAGTGCCTGTATATCTTATTTCCCAATTATATGTAAAATCATATTGATAATAGTATATATATATATATATATATATATATATATACACATTTGGTTTTAAAACTTTGAATTCCAGATCCATTCCCTTCCTCCCTTGTCAACCACCCCCACTGGGAAGATAAGCAGTTCAGTATAAGTTGTACATGTGTAGCTAAGGCAAAACATTACCATAGTAGATATATTATACAAGACTGATTATATTTCCCTCCCTCCTATCCCACCTCCCACTTGGTCTATTATCTAGTTTTGTCCTGTCCCTTTTCAAAAGTGGGTGCTTCCAACTTACACCCCCCTAGCTTACCCTCCCTTCCATCATCCCCCATATCATCCCCTTCCACCCTACTCTCCTGTAGGGTGAGATACCCTATTTAGTGTGTATGTTATTCCTTCCCCGAGCCAAATTCAATACCAATAAGTTTGACCCATTCCCTTTTGCCTTCCTGTTCTTCCCCTCCATTGCAACCATTTTCCGTTCCTCATTTATATGAGATAGTTTACCTCATTCTGGTTTTTTTTGTCTCTCCCCATCTCCTCTCATTATATTCCTCTATCACCTCTTAATTTCACCTTTTAAGTATCATCCCTTCCTATTAAATTGGTCCTGTGCCCTCTATCTATGTATACCTGTCAAGACACACACACACACACACACACACACACACATATATATGTATGTATATACACACACACACACAATCACATATGTATTCATATGCCTTCTATTCCCTTCAACTATTTTGATACTGAGAAAAGTTTCATCAGTTACAATTATCATTTTTCCATGTAGGAACACAAATAGTTTCAACTTTGATAAGTTCCTTATGATTTGTTTTCCCTCTTTACCTTCTCATGCTTCCCTTGGTTCTTGTATCTGAATGTCAAATTTTCTACAGGTATACTTGAAAATTTTCTATCTCACTGAATTACCATATTTTCTCCTGAAACATGATACTCAGTTTTGGTGGGTAAGTGATTCTTGGTTTTAATCCCAGCTCCTTTGACCT
Organism: Gymnobelideus leadbeateri; assembly: GCA_011680675.1. Lineage (NCBI taxonomy): Eukaryota > Metazoa > Chordata > Mammalia > Diprotodontia > Petauridae > Gymnobelideus > Gymnobelideus leadbeateri. Next base: position 58,798 of record WOXC01008535.1, read on the forward strand.
CTGGAATATCTTATTCCAGGCCCTTCAGTCCATAAGTGTTGAAACTGCCAGATCCTCTGTTATTCTGATTGTGCTTCCATAATATTCAAATTGTTTCTTCCTGGCTGCTTGTAATATTCTCTCCTTGATCTGAGAATTCTGTAACCTGGCTATAATATTCCTAGGAGTTTGCTTTTTGGGATCTTTTTCAGGAGGTGATCTGTGGATTCTTTCAACATCTATTTTGCCCTCTGGGTCTAAAACATCAGGGCAGTTTTCCTTGAGAATTTCTTGAAGGATGATTTCTACATTGTTTTTTTGATCATGGCTTTCAGGTAGTCCAATAATTTTTAAATTATCTCTCCTGGATCTATTTTCCAGGTCAGTGGTTTTTCCTATGAGATTTTTCACCTTGCCTTCTATTCTTTCATTTGTTTGGATCTGTTTAAAAGCATCCTGATTTCTCATAAAGTCACTAGCTTCCATTTGTTTCAGTCTAATTCTAAAGGAATGATTCTCCTCAGTGAACATTTGAGATTCTTTTTCCATATGGCAAATTCGACTTTTTGAGGCATTCTTCTCCTCATTGCCTCTTTGAGCCTCTTTTGCCATTTGAGTTAGTCTATTTTATAAGGTATTATTTTCTTCTATCAAGCTGTTGACTCTCCTTT
>WOXC01008536.1:0-59813 GCA_011680675.1 Gymnobelideus leadbeateri
CACAGAAAATTTTTATCTCTCTCTCTCTCTCTCTCTCTCTCTCTCTCTCTCTCTCTCTCTCTCTCTCTCTCTCTCTCTCTCCCTTTCATTTAAATCAGTACTTACAGAGCCGTTTTTGGTGTATTTCCTTTCCCAGTCATGCCAGTTTCTTTTGAGAAAACATTTGCATAGTTTAATGTTTAAGTAATAACTGGTGCCTGCTGTCTTACTGGATCTTTTACAAGCATTGAAATTGAGGCTCATATGAGAAGGGTAGATTTTGCATCTCTAAACTGCTTGTGTCTAGCTGATAAATGTTCATATTTTTCTTCTACTTTTAAGAAGACCCAGACTTATTGTATTTCTTACATTCTCAAATAGGAGAGGAGGAGAGAGGGAGGGAGAGAATTTGGAACTGAAAATAAGGATTTTTTAAAATAACAAAAAGACCCAACCTAGTTGCCTTGTTGTGAGATCCTAGGGACAGAAGATCCATAGGCTAAACACTGCTGGCTGGCCTAGATATCCTGAGAAATTATACCCCACAATCCCCAGGGACAAATGCAATATGGGAGAGAATGTGCTTCAGTTCCAGGACAACCATTTGTACTTCTGCTCTTGCTATATCTTCTTAGTAAATATGCCTTTGTACAAGCTAATTGATATTAAGTTAATAGTAAAGTGCTAATCAGAGAGTTATCCAATGATAAAATAAAGAAGAGATAACTGGTTAATTGATATCAAAGGTGCATTGGAAAGTCAGTTTAAGCCAGTCGTATTAGAGGGACCCCCTTAATCATCAGGAATATCCTAAAACCCTGAGGCGAGATGTAGTCAGCCCCACTCTAGAGATGCAACCTGCTAAAATGAGTAGAAAATATGGTAGGGACGTATCCTCAGTCTTTAAAGGTTCTATAAGCAAAAATACCACTGCAAAGATAATAGATTTAGAACCAGAAAGACCCTTAAAGATATCTACCTGTGTGACCTTAAGCAATTTACTTAGCCTTACCAGGTCTCAGTTTCCCTATCAGCAAAATCTGGTGGGGGGAATGGAATGGATGACCTCTGAGATCCCTTCCAAATTTAAATTTATATTCTTGTCATCATCATTGAATCCAACACTTTCGGGGGTATGCGAAAAACAGAGGTTCAAAAAGACTCGGTAAGTAGCAGCCACTGTGCCATAATAATAGCTAATATTGATACAGTCATTTGATGTTTGTAAAATACTTCACATACATTATCTTCTCAACATTTGAAGTAAGTGATATTATTATCTCCATTTTAGAGATTAGAAAACTGGGACTGAGAGAGGTTAACTGACTTGTCTAGATTCACACAGCTGATAAGTAGGATTAGAACTCAGATTTTTCTGACTCAAAGTTCAGCTCTCTAACCACTAGCCTCACTAGATACCTCCACTTTTGACTAAGATCTATTTCAGAGAAATATGTACTTGATAAATTCTTTGTAGAACTCTATGAGATCCTCTAAACAAAGCCAACTTCTAAAAAATATATTGAATGATTAAATATGTACTTGATAAATTCTTTGCAGAACTCTATGAGATCCTCTAAACAAAGCCAACTTTTTAAAAATATATTGAATGATTAAATATCGACTTAGGCACATACTATAGTGGGGGGAGAAGGGGAGTGGAATATGGAAAACTAGACACAATATTTGAAAATTAAGGTAGCCAAAGGTTGTAGAGACTGAAGGGAGTTATAGACATTTGATATAGACTCAGGAAGACCTGGATTTGAAGCCCATCAAAAGATGACCTTAGAAAAGTAATTTAACATTCTGTGCCTCAGTTTCTTCAAATGTAATATAATGGGATTAGACTTAATGGCTTCTAATCTCCAGTGTACCTCTAAAATCTATGCTCCTAAGCATAGATCCAACTAGGAAGCTAGTTTCCCTAGGGAACAGTCCACCCAAGGATTTACAGAAATTTCTTGATTTCAAGATCAAGATTTATCAGGAGCAAAATCAAGAGTGATTTCTACACTCCTAGTATTCCCAAGTACTTTTCTACCTTCTAGTGCTCTCCTTCACTGCCTAAAAAACCCACCCCCTCCTGAAGGTGTCTGAATGTGCCTTGATCCTTGGGTGCTAATGTCTCATGCTGGTACTTGGCCACCCAGAGCTTGTTTTTATCACTCCCTCCTCTTTAACTAATAATTACTGCTAATACTTGTTACTCACTTCATATCTTTAAAAAATTCTACCAACACATTTGATCTTCAAAATACCCCTCACAGAAAGAACTGATGGAGTCTGAATGCAGATCAAAAGCATACTATTTTCACTTTTTTGTTGTTTTTTTTTTCTTTTGTCCTGATTCTCCTTCACAACATGACTAATATGGAAATATGTTTTACATTATTGCTCATGTAGAACCTATATCAGATTGCTTGCCATCTTGGGAAGGGGGGAGGGGAAAGGAGAAGGAAGAAAAATTTGGAACTCAAAATCTTTTTTAAAATGAATGTTGAAAATAGTCTTTACAAGGGGTGGCTAGGTGGCACAGTGAATAGAGCACCAGCTCTGGAGTAAGAAAGACTTGAGTTCAAATGTGGCCTCAGATGCTTAACACTAGCCATGTGGCCTTGGGCAAGTCACTTAACCCAATTGCCCTGCCTTCCCCCTCTGTAGCGGCAAGCACCCCAATATCCCCAGGGTGACTGCTAACACAGGTTCTTAGATCTGCTTTTCAAAAGGAAAGCAACTCAGAATGGGTTAACAAGCTTACTTTAATCAAACAAACACACATTACCTAGTTCAGAGGTAAAGGTCAGCACCCCAAACTTCAGAGTTACAGACCTTACAGATCAAACAAGACAGGCTTCCAAACTGTCCCACCATTATATCAATACCAAAATCACAGTTACCAGAGAGGGAAGCATCAACATCTGGGTTTTCAAAGCCGGGGGGCTCTCAACAACGGCTTCCCAGAGTCCCATCTGGTCAAATCACACAACACTTCTCAAAGTGAGCCCCAAAGCAAAGCCTCTCATCAGAGTTTATATAGCCTTCTCCTAACTCAAAGATTGTAACAACCTCCTTGACCCACTGCCCAATCACAAAAGTATCAAGGTTGGGCTTCCCTGAAAAACAAGCCTCCCACCACAGGCTCCAGGTGCACCCAAGCTAGGGGCAGGGAAGATCTTTAAATCTGCATTTCCATTACACCCTCCAAAAAGAAAAAAAAGAGAAAAAGAGGAGAGAGAGAGAGAGAGAGAGAGAGAGAGAGAGAGAGAGAGAGAGAGAGAGAGGAGAGAGAGGAAGAAAGAAAGAAAGAAAGAAAGAAAGAAAGAAAGAAAGAAAGAAAGAAAGAAAGAAAGAAAGAAAGAAAGAAAGAAAGGAAAAGAAAATGAAAATAGCCTTTACAAGTAATTGGAAAAAATAAAATTCAATTAATAAAAAATATAAATGCTCCTCATGGATAGTCTCTCATCTATATATGAGTGATTTCTTGCTAGCTATGGTGAGCCATAGAGAACTATACAAAAATGAAAGGTGCAGTATTTTTTGTACTTTGCCTATTATTTATTCAGTATAAGGAGTTGCTTGTGAGAACCTACTTCTACCAACAAAGACTGGTAACTTTATTGCAACTTATGTAGTTTATGAGAGTTGCTCATATCACTGATTGGCTAAGTGACTTGCCTGGGGTCACACAATGTAATACAATTCAATAAACATTTATTAAGTGCCTCCTATGTGCCAGGCACTGTGGAAAGTGCTGGAAATACAAAAAGAAGTCAAAGACAATCCATGCCCCCAAGGAGCTTACGATCTAATGGGATAGACAATATATAAACAAATTTGTACAAAGAACACTCTATCCTGGATAAAAGGCAAATAATTAAGAGAGGTAAAGGACTGGTAAAGGACTAGGGGTTGGAGAAGGCTTTCTTCAGGAGGGGGAATTTTAGGGGAATCTTAAAGGAAGTCAGAATGTGTCAGAGATATTATTTGACTCTGTCTTCCTGATGCCAATTCATGCTTACTATGTAATGTTGCCTCTTCTAAATGACTATATCTTAACAGATAGTAAAGGACAAGTTTCTGACATAGGGTCATTTCTGAATTTTGCATTTGTGGGTTGAGAAGTCTATAAACCAGCACAGATGCCAGTGATTCAATCCCTGGATGTCTGCTCTGGCCTGCTTTGTGCCAGCAGGGCCCTATCGGGACTGCCCTCAGCTCCCAGTACAGTGTGATAGACCCTTCCTGTTGGCCTGCCAGGCTGCCTTCAGCAAATTTGTTTCTCTCTGTCACTTCGTGGTTTCTGCAGCTCTAAAATTTATTTAGAATCATTTTTTACAGGTATTGGAGGTAATTGGGGGAACGAGCTCAAGCAAGTTCCTGCTTTTACTCTGCCATCTTTTCTCCATCTCTATTTCTTATCATATTGATAGCTTCATGAGAAAATTGCCTATTCTTTGACCAACAATTGGGAAATGACTCCTATTCTTATAAATTCAACAAAGTTCTCTATATATTTGAGATATGAGGCCTTTATCTGAGAAATTATAGTTGTCCCCCTAATGTTCTACTGTTCTAATCTTGGCTTCATTAGGTTTTTTTATACAAAAGCCTTTTAATTTAATATAATCAAAATGATCATTTTATATCTCACAGTGGTCTCTCATTTATTGATAAGTTCTTCTCCTATCCATCAGTCTGATAGGTAATGTATTGCCTATGCTTCTAATTTACTTATATCTCCCTTTATAACTGAGTCATGTATTCATTTTGCTTCTTGTGATCATTTTTGCATCTCAAGGAACCATTATTCTGTCCATCTGTTATCCTTTGTCCAAATGACCTTCTTTCCAGGTCACACATTTCCTGGATGATACCTGATAAATAAAATTTGTCCAATCTAGGTGGTGCCCAGAATTGTGTGTTAACTGTGCTGGTTCCAACAAATGGCACTTCTTCCTTTTTCTAAAGGAAAAGGGAGGACCAATAGTAACACCCAACCCAAAAAATGTGCCAGCACACAACATGCACTATTATAAGCAGCCAATTAGACTAATAGTGTTACAACACTATTCTATGTTGTTAGATATTGGAATATCTCTTACTCTGTCAGATATGTAAGAATGTCATACATATTTTGACTGTGTTCCTTCCTGATTTGCAAATGAAGCAATTTTGTTTGAAGGAAGAACAAGTATTACTCAGCTTCAGTCATTTCTGGATATTTTTAGCAAATGTTTTTTTTTCTTTTTTGAATTTTTCCATAATGGAACTTCAGAATGAGTTAAGGTTTGTTTCCTGGTGTCCTCAGCTCTCTGTTTTCCTTGCAATGTCATTCTTCTGAGCTGATATCTTATAGCTATTTGAATGGCGATGAAGGTAGTAGAGGAATCATGACCTCTCCCATTTACCTCCCTTGGTAATCACAGTTTAAGGATGAGACCATAAGGCAAAGAGCTCTTGATTAGACACTATTGAATTAGAGGAAGAAGGTGCATCTTTTTTCACTTAACAAGAGTCAGATTCCGTTCCATCTAAATTGACTACTGCTGGCAGAATTTCCATTATAAATCAGTATTGTCTCACTATCATAGGTTGAAGCAACTGAACTATGAGCCTACAACCTAATCTGATAGGGCTTCCAGAAGTTTGCTCCTGGACATTGCTTCCTCCATATCTCTTTGGTCTCTTAAATCAATTCATGGATCAGAAGATCATAAATTCAAAGATGAAAGGTTCCATAGTTCCATGTAAAGTCTTGATTCTATAGATGAGGAAACAGACTTTAGAGAGGTTAATTAAATTGCCCCCTAGGTCACACTTGGCAGAGCTGGTATTAGAAGCTAGGTCCTCTGATTCTCTCTCTAAAATACCAGTCTGGGGCTATACAAATGTGCATACCCTTTGATACAGCAATAAAACTTCTAGGGCTGTAGCCCAAAGAGATCATACAAGTGGGAAAAGGACCTGTTATGTACAAAAATATTTATAACAACTCTTTTTGTGGTGGCAAAGAATTGGAAATCAAGGGGATGTCCTTCAACTGGGGAATGGCTAAACAAGTTGTGGTATATGAGTGTAATGGAATACTATTGTGCTATAAGAAATAAGGAGCAGGCTAACTTCATAATAACCTGAAGAGACTTCTATAAACTGATGCTGAGTGAGGGGAGCAGAACCAAGAGAACATTGTACACATTGTATCTGTGATGACTAACTTTGATAGATTTAGCTCTTCTCAGCAGTACAGGGTTATAAGACAACTTCAAAAGACTCATGATGGAAAAGGCTATCCATATCCAGAGAAAGAATTACGGAGTCTGAATGCAGATTGAAGCAAACTATTTGCTCTCTCTTTTTCATTTTGTTTTGTTTCTTCTTTCTCATTGTTCATTCCAATGGTTATAATTCTTCTTTACAACTTGACTAATATTTAATGTGAGAGGAAGAAAATTTGGGATTTAAAAACTTGTGGAACTGAATGTTGTAAACTAAAAGTAAATAAATTTATAAAAATGAAAAATAATACCAGTCTGATTATTTCCCTCACTTGCTCCTTCCTTCCTCCTGTCCTTATTTCTTTTCTTTATTCCTTCTGCCCCTCCTACCTTCCTTTCTCTTTTCATCTTTTTATTCTTCTTCTCCTTCCTTCAATAAATTCCTCTTGATTCATTGAAAAAATATCTCTTTCCCTAGAACAAAACTGTATTGATTTTCTGGGTTCAGTTTTGATAAAATGTTAAGACAAATTCTCCAGGAAGTCTTGACACCGCAACAGATTTGGGGAAAGAGAAGATTCCATAACTAGAGGAAGGTGAAGAAAATTCCCTTCTATCCATAGTCACTGTAATAGGAGTAAAAGCTTTTAAATACTGAAAAGGTAATAAAAATATCAGAAATAAGTAGTGTATCTCAGGACCAGCTAGGTGGCACAGTGAATAGAGCACTAGCTCTGGAGTCAGGAGTACTTGAGTTCAACTCCAGCCTCAGACACTTAACACAAAACCTAGCCATGTGACCTTGGGATAGACAGTTAACCCCAATTGCCCTCCAAAAAAAAAAGCAAAAAAAAATTTAAATAAGTAGTCTATCTCCAGCATTTGGACAGAAAAAAGCAGTATTTGCCATCTGATAGAATGGTAATTCAGATGTTATTGGTAAGAGATTCTTGGGATATTTCAACTTTTACCATTTGAAAGACAAGGGCCATGACCAGTCATCTTGACTTTTGTCTTGCCATTGGATTTCAATGACTCTGGAGAGTGAAGCTGCTGACTTTGACATCACCCTTATGTTGTCATTGCTCTTCCTGGATAAAGGAAACAACAACAACAACAACGATTTAAAAGACAAAGGAGTGGTGTGTGAGGTGTCAGTAAACTCTTTTAATATAACCTATATGGGGAGAAGATTTTTTCCTCCACAGGGAGGAGGGGGAACACTGGAACTGAAACAGCTGGAATGAGTGAAGAATCCATTAATGCAGCACTAGACATCAAAAATGTTCTCATGATTAATGAATTCAAACATTCCTGGCTTAGTAAGATGATGCAAGATTGGAACCTCAGTAGAAGATTTCATTGTCTAGATCAGTATAGAAAGCAACATAGACCCTAACCTGCCAAACTGCCCAAACCTCATTGGGCTATAGAATGGATAAATATTGGTTGTAGTCTCACTTAATTTACATTATTGTATAGCCTCCTTGAGAGTAGTAATTTTTTAATCCATTGTATTTATATCCCCATTGTTTGACATATGATAGATATTTTTAAAAATGTTGCTTGATTGAGATATCCCCAGAATCCCAATAATATCGGGCTCCAAAGATGGAGGTAAGGATGAAACATATTTCTTCCTATAAGATTTCAACAGGAGTGAGCATTCTTCCAATGGTTTGCACGTCAGTGATAAACTGGGCAATTTACTCACACATGGGAGTGGCTCTATCTCTGCTATTTAAAATGCACACCCCAATTAAGTCACCTACAGGGCATACTATAATTTTTTTTACAATTTCAAGGGTCTATAATTTTACCAGTGTGAATGCTATCTACATCATTGAAGATGATAACTGCCCTGTCCTTTCATAGACTGTCTTTCTGAGCTGCATTGGCAGAAACAAACATTTATTTCTAATAAAGTATATTATTCACTCAGCCATATTTCAGTCATAAAAATAGTGACTGAGAAACTGGAGAAAGTGAGAAACTGGAAAACAAAGACATTTATTCCTATGGTACCCATTTAGCCTTTAGGTACAATTTTCTGTGCTCCCCTAATTTACTTATGATATCATCCTTTATGTCTAAATCGTGTACCTATTATGACTTTATCTTGGTATATGGTGAGAGATGTTGCTCTATTACTTTCTGCCAAATTGCTTTTCAGGAATTTCTGTGAAATAGTGGGATCGTACTTCCCAATTTTGGGGTTAACAAATTTTAGATTATTATGGTCATTCACTACTGTTCCATTGTTCCATCAGTCTCTTTTAGATGTCATAATTTTTTCTAGCTCCATAAAATAGTTCTTTCATAGTTTGATGGGTATAGTAATGAATATGCAAATTAACTTTGGTAGAATTGTGATTTTTATTATATTGGCTCAGCCTACTCATGAGCAATACATATTTCTCTATTTGTTTATATCTGCCTTTATTTTCATGAAAGGTGTTTTGTAACTGTGTTCATATAGTTTCTGAGTTTGTTTTGACAAGTGAACCCCCAAGCATCTTATATTGTCTACACAGAATGTAGACAATAAACAGAATTTCTCTTTCTGTCTCTTCTTGCTTGGTTTCGTTGGTGGTATGTAGAGAGGTTGATGATTTATGTAAGTTCATTTTATAACCTGAAAATTTGCTGAAGTTGTTATTTGTTTCGACTAGTTGTTTCATTTTTTTTAATTCTCTAGGGTTCTCTAAATATCTTATCATTTGGAGTGAGGGATCATTTTCTTTCCTCATTGCTTTTTTTATTCTTCAATTTCTTTTTCTTTTTTTGTCATTTCTATAGCTATTGTTTCTAGTACAGTACTGAATAATAGTGATGATAATAATAATACTTTTTCCTCAATTTTATTGGGAAGGTTTCAAGTTTATCCCAATTACAGATAATGCTTGATCTAGATTTTAGATAAATATTACTTATCATTTTAAGAAAGTTTCCAACAGGAATGAGGGTTTGCATCTATTGATATGACCAGGTGATTTTTGTTTGAATGAATGGCATGGTCAATTATTCTGATAGTTTTTTCTAATATTCAACAAGCCTTATAGTCCTGGGATAAATCCCACATGGTCACAGTGTATGATCTTAGTAATATATTGCTATAATCTCCTTGCTAGTATTTTATTTAAATTTTTTGCACCAATATTCATTAAAGGAATTAGTCTAGATTTTTCTTTCTCTGTTTTAATTCCCCTGGTTAATGAATCAAGAAATTTTATAAGAACCATTGTTTAACATTTTTTTTCAAATACTTTACATAGTGTTGAGATTAATTAAATGTTTGGTAGATTAATTTATAAATCCATCTAATCTTGGAAATTTTTGCTTTGGGAGCTCACTTATGGCTTATTCAACTTCTTTTTCTAAGAGAGTGATCTGAGTATTCTATTTCCTCTTGTTTATCTCATTTCTATTTTTGTGAATATTCATCCATTTCACTTAAATTGTCAGTTTTGCTGGCATAAAATTGGGCACAATAAATCTTAATAATTGATTTAATTTCCTCTTCATTAGAGATGAATTCATCCTTTTCATTTTAGATGCTGGAAATTTTGTTTGTTTTTTAATCAAATTAAACAATGGTTTATCTTTTTTTAGCTTTTTCATGCAAATCAGCTCTTAGTTTATTTATTAGTTAAATGGCTTTCTTGCTTTCAATTTTTTTTAATCTCTTTTTTGATTTTCAGGATTTCCATTTTAGTGTTTATTTGGCATTCTTAATTTGTACTTTTCCTATTTATTTTAGTTGCTGCCAAATTCATTGTTCTTTCTCTTTTATTGACGTACATGTTTAGAGATATAATTTTTCCCAGAAATAGTGTGTTAGCTTCATCCCATAAATTTTCATGTATTATCTCATTGTTGTCATTCTCTTTAAGTTGTTGATTGTTTCTATGATTTAATCTTCGACCCACTCAACCTTTAAACATTTAAAGTTAAAATGATCTACTTTTCAATTAATTTTTAATCTATGTTTACTTGGACTTTTATTAAATATAATTTTATTGCATTATGATCTGGAAAATGATACATTTAAAATGTCAGTTTTTCTGAATTTGGTTTTGAGGTTTCTATGCCCTAATACATGATCAGTTTTGGGTTGCTTTTTTTTTTTTTTTTTTTGGTGAAGGTGCAATGTACAGCTGAGAAAAAGGAATACTCCTCTATATACCCATTCAGTTTTCTCTTGAGGTCTACCAAATCTAACTTTTCTAAGATTATATTCATCTCCTTAACTTCTTTCTTATTTATTTTATAGTTAGATTTATCCAGTTCTGGGAGGAAAACGTTGAAATTCCCAACTAGTATAGTTTTACTGTTTATCTCCTCCTATAATTCATTTAACTTTTCCTTTAAGAATTGGGATGCTATGTCATTTGGTACATATATTTTTTGTACTGATATTACTCCATTGTCTATGGTACCCCTTAGCAAGATGTAGTTATCCTGCATATCCCTTTTGGTTAAATCTAATTTTGCTTTTCCTTTGGATGAGATCATGAATGTTGACTTTTTTCGCATCAGCTGATAAATAATAGATTCTGCTCAAGCTCCTTATTTTTACTCTTTATATGTCTATTTTGACATATAAACAGAAATATTGTTGGATTCTGGTTTCTAAACCATTCTGATATCCACTTCCATTTTATGGGTGAATTCATCCCATTCACCTTATAATTGTGATTGCTAAATGTGCATTTCTCTCCATCATATTATCTTCTGTTTATCCTTCTCTCTCTCTAAAGTTGTTTTTGCTTCTGACCACTAATGTTTTTTATCCACTCTTATCATTGCCCCCCTTTTTTCTTATCCCCTTTCTCTCAAAGTTCCCTGTTGAGAAAGATAGATTTCTATTAACCCATTGTGTTTGTGTTTGTGTGTGTGTGTGTGTGTGTGTGTGTGTGATTTCTACTTTTGAACCAATTTAGATGTGAGGTTCAAGCACTGCCCATCCCACATCCCAGCCATTTTCTAATTCACTGTAAAACTCTTCCTTGTACACCTCTTTTATGTAAAATAATTTTCTCTCTTCTTCCTCTCCCTTTCTTCTTCTACCAGGGCAACCCTCTTTCTCAAATATCCATTTTTAATATAATATGAACATAATTTACTCAATTCCATACCCTCTTTCTATGCAAAATCCTAACTGCTCTAATAATAAAGAGAGGGTTCTTAGAGGTTTTATATATATGTCTTCTCACATAGAAGGTAAACAGTTTAACCTTATTGAGTCCCTTATGATTTCACTTTCATGTTTACCTTTTTATGCTTCTCTTGTGTATTGCCTTTGAAAGTCAAATTTTCTATTCAGCTCTGGTCTTTTCATCAGGAATGCTTGAAACTCTTTTATTTCATGAAATATTCATGTATTCCCTTGGAGGATTATACTCACTCTTATTGGGTGGGTTATACATGGTTGTAATCCCAGCCTTTTTGTCTTCTGGAATATCATATCTGAAAAGCCCTCTGCTTTTTTAACCTAATAAGTACTAAAACTTTTGTGATCCTGACTGTGTTTCCACAGTATTTAGATGGATTCTTTCAGCTGCTTGAAACATTTTCTCTTTCAACTGGGAGCTCTGGGATTTGGCTATAATAATCCTTGGAGTTTCCATTTTGGGATCTCTTTCAGGTGGTTACTGATGCATTTTTTAAATTTCTATTCTACTCTTTGATTCTAGGATACCGAGTCAGTTTTCCTAGGTAAAATTTCTTAAAATATGATGTCTAGGCTCTTTCTTTGATCATATATTTCAGTTAGTCCAACACTTCTTAAATTATTCCTCCTTGATCTATTTTTCAGGTCATTTGTTTTTCCATTCAGACAGATCACATTTTCTTCTATTTTTTTCCATTCTTTTGCTTCATTTTATTATATCTTAATGGCTCATGGAGTCATTATCATCCACTCATTCAATTCTAATTTTTACGGAATTTTTTTCTTCAGTAGTATCTCTCTTTTTGGCCAATTCTGCTTTTTAAAGGAGTTATTTTCATCAGTTAAATTTTGTACCTATTTTTTCACTTGGTCAATTCTATTTTTAAGATGCTTTCCTCAATATTTCTGTGCCTCTTTTACTGAATTATACCTGTGGTAGAGCATTCCAAGCTTATACTGGTCTGATCAGCCACAGCTGGGCACAATTTGACTTGACTCCGACAGAGTGATGTCATTTTGGTCCTCTTTGAGAATGAAGGACAAAAACCAACCAATCGTCTTTTAATAATTTTCTTCCTTTGTTCTTATTACTATGCCTATATTTTCCTCTACCACTCTTATTTTCAAAATCATTTTTAGCTTTTCCATGGATTCTTATTTGACTTGTTCCAATTCCTATTTTTCCTTTGAGGTTTTGCTTGCATTAACTTTATTTTCTCCTTCTGAGTTGATCTTCCCTGTCACCATAGTAGCTTTTTGTGGTAGGGTTATTTTGTTTTGTTTGCTCATTTTTCCTCCCTATTTCTTGATTTTGAACTTTATGTTAAAGTTGGGCTCTGTTCCTGGTGTGGAAGAAGGTGGGGCACTATCTCAAGCTTCAGGCTTTTTCACACTGCTGTTTTTAAAACTAGTTCTGGAAATTTAGATGTTTTTAGAGCTTGCAAGGTGGTATGATTTGGGGACAGGTGTGACCACTGTTCGAACTCTGATTCTTATCCAAAAAGACCCCTGATTCCCTGGGATTAGTAATAGATACTGTTCCTCAGGGCCCCTGCTCTCTTGCAAACAGAAATTGTACTGTTCCTGATAGTTCATTATCATTTGGGACTGGAACTGATACTACTCCACAGGGCTCCTGCTCCTTCTTGACTAAAAGTTCTCCTCTCTGCACTTGAGCTGACACAGAAGTGGGTATAGACAATGGATTTGTTAAAGAGAGTTTTGCATCCAGTGCTAGCACAGAGGACTGCTATAATCTCTTTCTGACCAGCTACCAGGTCCCTTACTTTCTCTGACTTGTGAGTTCCTGTTGTTGCTGCTGTTTTTGTCACTAACTAGTCCTACCATTTTATGGGCTGTGGGCCAACCTCCACCTCTATGTCACAGATCTCCCTTTCTGACATAAAGTTGTCTTTGGTTGGGAAAAAATATTTCACTCTGACATTTTGTTGCCTCTACCACTCTAGAATTCTATTCAATACATTATTTTAAAGTTTTTTGGAGCAGAATGTTGGGAGAACTCAACTGAGTACTTTTTCTACTCTGTCATCCTGGCTCTTTCCCCAGAACCTTAGATAATTTCAATTAAATTTAAATTGGATGCACAAAACATGTATTAAGTGTACACCATGTGAAGAGCATTGTGTTCAGCTCTCAAAATAAAAGCTAAAAAGGTAGGTTCCTTCCCCTCTAGGAACTAATGGTATAATAGGATAAGTGCTAAGATAAGAGACATCTGTAAGGTTGAAGAAGGGGACAAAAGAGCATGAGATGGAGAGATAATGTCATGGAAGCAACAAAAAGAGCTTGAACAGACTTTGGGAGACAGTGGAGGATAGAAGAGCCTGATGTGCAATGGTCCATGGGATCACAGAGTCAGACACAACTAAATGAATAAACAACAACAAAAGGTTGAAGGTCAATTAGTCAGTGAATCCCCCCCACTCCATTTATGGTTGGTTGTTATCCTTCATACACAAAGAAGATGTAAATGACACCACTATGATGGGGCCAAGGTATCTGACTGTGGCTGATTAGACCAATACAAGCACAAAGGGTTCTAGCATGGATTGACACAAATAGTCCACGTGAAAATGTCTCTAAATTTTCACATCTAAGTTTCATTTAAGCTACTGAAATTCTGCTTTGCTCATAGAGCACTGTACCATCTTTGATGCAGGCATGCCATACTGGGTGGTCCTGTGACACTGTCTCCAATGTCTTACAATCCATTCCAAAGTTCTTCTTAGAGACCCTTAGAGTGTCCCAGTATTGCATCTTTTGACCCTTGTGTGAGTGTTTGCCTTGTATTAGTTCTCCATAAAATAGTCTTGTAAGCAAACATATATTTGGTCTTTGAACAATGTGGCCCACCCATAAGAGTTGCTGTGCAGTCAAGTTTGAATGCTTGACAGTCATTCAGCTTGAGAAAAGACATCAGTGTCCAGTACCTTATCTTATCAGGTGATTTTCAGAATCTTCCTAAGACAATTCAAATGGAAATATCATAGCAACTGATCAAATACTCTAATATTGATATACAGTAGGTGAGAACACCTCTATTTAATAAATCAATTCATTAATCAAAAGCATTGGATTAAATTGAACAAATTAGTTAATTACTTTCAAAGGATTCACTTGATAAAGTGAACTGACACTGTCCAGCAGTTGTATTGGGATTGGCTAAAGAGACTTGGCCCTGTCCTTTGAGTCTTCAGTAAAAAAAAAAAGAAGCCAGTTCAGAAACCCAAGATTCAAGTATCTGGCAGCCTGGAGAACAGAGCTCTTGGGAAAGAATTATTGTGGGAAGGAGGAGAAGATTCTCTCTCTTCCTCTTCTATCAACATCACCTTGATCAAAGTTCAATTTGTGACTTTTGTATTGGGTGTCATAGTAGTGTCCTTGGGATAATAGTACCTGGTGACAGTGTCCCCATCAGGAGCTGAAGACCAACTAGACAGACTGAGTGAAAGGAATCTTCAGAACTATACTAGAAGCCTAGGAAATTATCTCAGTGGGGTACCCCGCTGGAGGACTCTATGAAAGGAAAGAAAGAACTTCCAGAAAAAAATCTTACTGGAATTGGGAGTTATCCTTTTTGCTATATGTGCTTTAAGTTTAAGGTCACTTTCCCCTGAACTTTGTAGGTATTTGTGGATAAGTATGCTCTTGGTGTTGAAGGCAGGTGGGAAGTTTTGTACCAATTGTCCTTACCATCTTAGCAAATACCTATTTCTAAAAACTAAATAAATCTAACTAGCCAATTGATAAGAATGAATAAGAATTGAGGGAAGCATATTGGTGAAAGGTCATAACCTAGAGGACTACAATTATCCCTTCCATATTGTGACTGTTCCAATCTTGGTATTTGATATATAGCAGGTCACATTAGAAATTAAATAGGCATTTGGGGGGCATTTCATGGAAGCCACAGACAATACTTGAAGGTCAGTAGATTACACAGATGAAGTTTAGAAACTCAGACATGGATAAAATATATGTATAGTATTATGTAATATCAACATATTTTATGTTTTAATACCATAATAATTTGGACTTCTTCTCTGGTGTGAAGAGGACAAAACAATTCTATGTGGATTTTCCAGATTACAAGGGTTCCACGCTTCTAACTAACCCCCTCAATGTGGAAGGGATAGCTATAAATAAATCACGCCCCACCCCCCCACCCCCCCACCCCCGCCTCTCAGGCTCCTTCGAACCCTAAGAAGAGAAATAACAACTGTTCTCTATAGACCCACCTGGACTGTGTAAATAAGGGTTAGGAAAGTGAGTCCTAGAGCATGGACTTCACCAAAATGAAAGTTAGTCCCTGCCTTCAAGCTCCCTCCATTCTACTGGGAGAGATAGCATGTACACAACAATCTGCCAACTAAACAGAATTTATTAAACCTTTACTTTGTAACAAATACTCTATTGGCCATAAGAAAATTTCTCCCATCTCCAGTGATGGCCAGTGGTCCACCATGACCCCTTCTTCTAACTCCCTGCCCAATGCCCACAATCCACCAAGGCCCCTAGACACCTACTACTTAGATGAGATAGACATTACCAAACCTTTTCCTTCAGCCCCATGAAGGACCACTAGGCTGTTCCATCTTTCCTGACTTAATGTCTTCAAGAAGCCTGGCCATGCCATGTGACCTACTGATATCACTTAAGGATGTCTGGGCTTTTCCATTCATCCCACCATTAAAGTTCTAGGACTTCCAAGACGTTCCAGCTCTGTACCTAAACTTACTTTTCTGTATTATCACCCCAAATTAAAGGATGTGCTCCCTAAAAGCAGTTACCGTCGGGTCCTTTCTTAATAATAATTAACCATGATAATAACAACATTTATATAGTGCTTACTTTGTGGCAAGCACCATGCTAAGCACTTTACAATTTTTATCTTGTGTAACCTCACATCAACCCTGGGAGGTAGGTCCTATTATTATTCCCATTTTACATAAAAGTAAACTGAGGTTAAGTGACTTGCCCAGGGTCATATGACTAGTTAGTATCTAAGGTCATATTTGAACTCAGGTCATCCTGAGTCCAGGTCCAGTATTCAAACTATCTCAATTCAATAAATTCAATTTAATAAACATTTATTAAGTGCCTAATACTTTCCAGGCACTGTGCTAAGAACTGAGGCTATAGAAAGGCAAAAGACAGTTCCTGCCCTCATATAACTTACAGTCTGCCCTCCAAGCTTCCTTTTTGAGTATCCTTGATGTTTGGCACATAGAGGGCACTAAATAAACTGTTTTATTCATTCCTTCATATAGAAGTATATGAAAACCAAATGCAAGGTGACTGAGGAGTCCCTAGAAGCTGGGAGATCTGGAGCAGTTTTCTGCAGAAGGTGGTGGTTGGGCTGATAAAGGAAATTAGTGCCTGGAAGATGTGGAAATGAAGGAGCATATTCCAGCCATGGGACATGGCCACTGCAAATGAATGGATGTGGCAGATGAAGTTCCATTTGTGAGCAATAGAAAGGAGACCCTTTGGCTGAACCATAGTGTTTGTGGAGTTTCTTAATATTAATAAGGCTGGCAAAGGAAGTTGTGAAAATTAAAGTCAGGAGTCAGGTTATGAAATGTAAATCACAAAGAGAGGAGTTTGTGTTTAAACCTGGATATAAAAAAAAGCCAATGGAATTCATTGAGCATGGAAGTGACTTGGTCAGACCCATCTTCCTGCTTTTCTTAAAGCATCACTTGGCAGTTCAGTGGAGAAGAGAGAGATTTTGGAGAGAGAGAGAGAGACAGAGACAGAGACAGAGAGAGTAGAGACAGAGAGACCAATTAGTAGGCTATATGACTAAAATCTGAAAGGTAGACTTGTGACAAAAAGCCAGAAAGAAGATTGGAAGCCAGATTGATTGCTGTAATTTCTTTGATTTATATTCTTTCTCACTTTTACAGCACTCCCTCTCTATTCTGCCTTGTACTTAAAGAATGGTAAAATAGCCATTTAATCATATTTGGGGAACAATGACCTTGAAAGTACACCTTGGAAAGGCAGTTTCAGCTTTTGTTTGTCTATTTCCAACCAGGTGCCCTGATTATTTTATCTTAAAAAAAAAAAAAAAAGATCATTTTGCTTTTCCTTTTTCAGATGTGTGATCCAGCGTAGCCTATGGTACATTGGCTAGCCTGGATGAACTTAGGCAGGCACAGGCATTGTATAAATCATATGTAAGTACAGTGGTCACCATGAAGCCACTCTCCTTGTCTGAAGACAATGTCACCTTCTTTCCACTCTCTTTAAGAAGAAATCTTCTAGGTGTGAGACATGATGTCAAAGCCATGATTACACAAATGGAAGGGATTCTACTGGAAGACTTAGGGAGGATGTGGCTACTTTTAAGTCATTGAAGAGTTGTCTGGTAGAAGAGGGATCAAAAGTGTTTTGTTTGGCTCCAGAGGGCAGAACTAGGAACAAAGGATGGTGTTGTAAAGAGACAAGTCTAGAATGCTTGCCAGAAAAATAATAATTCCTAGCAACTTTCCCAAAGTGGCCCAGGCTGCCCTGGCAGGTAGTGCATTCCCAGGCACTGAGATTCTTTGAATGCAGGCTGGATAGCTGCTAGTTGGGTACAGTGTAAAGATTCTTATTCAATTGTAGTTCAGGACAGTTGGCCTGAGCAGCTAGATGACAGCATTGTGCGTAGTATCCTGGGCCTGAAGTCAGGAAGACAACTTCCTGAGTTCAAATCTGGCCTCAGAAATTTACTAGCTATGCAACCCTGGGCAAGTCACTTAACCCCTGTTTGCCTCACTTTCCTCATCTGTCAAATGAGCTGGAGAAGGAAATGGCAAACCACTCCAGTATCTTTGCCAAGAAAATCTTAAATGGGGTCATGGAGAATCATCCATGATGGAAATGACAGAACAGCAACAAAAACAGGTGGCCTCTCTGTTCCCTTCTCTCTCCAAGTTCCAGTAATTCAATGTGAAGCTTTGAAGGAAAGGATGAAGTCAGATATGTGACCATTCCACATAGAGCAAAGAGAGTACAGTTCTTCGTCAAAGGGAGATCTGCTTAAGGTAGCTTAGTGGGAGTCCCTGGAGCAACATGAAAGTTCTGGTTACTAGGAATAGGGGAAGTTGGATTGAAAGCTGCATGAAAATTTAAAAAAAATATGATGGAAAAGATTTTTATTCAGGTACCAATCAGAACAGATGACATCTGAGGTGCCTTCCTAGAAAGAAATTCTGTGATTTTAATTATATAATTACACAATTCTTCCTTCCTTATCCCCGCCTTCATATTTATCACCATGTTTGCTGATTCTCACACACACACACACACACACACACACACACACACACACACACACACAGAGGCATCTTTACACATTTATTGTATATATGTATTTATAAGTTCTATACATTTTAAAAAATTTGTTAATGTCCTTTCATAAAAATGAATTTTATTAATGTCATTAATATATTTTATCTTTATATCATGATCATTTCCAAAACCTTCAACTTATCTTAATCCTCTCTTTCATAAAGAAATGCAATTAAGTAAAAATACTAATACAGTGGCTGTATTTGATAAGGTCTATAGCATTCCACTTAAGTAGGAGTCCTCAACTTCTGTCCAATGTTTCCTCATCTGTCTTCCAGAACAATCATTGTTTTTTAATTTACACAGTTTACCTTTCTCCAATTATTATTTATTTTTATTATTATCTTCATTAAGTACATAATTATTTTGTTTCACTAATTTTACTCTGAAAAAATTGATCCAAATCTTGCCATGTTCCTCTGAATTTCTCATTTTTGCCAATTATTATTTCATTATATGCATTCCTGCAATTTTTCATCTATTTCCCAAAAGACAAATACCCACTTTCTTTTTGATATAATAAATATTTGGCAGATGTTAGACCTTTGTTCTCTCTTTGTCCTCCATGAGTCAAGGGCTGTGGACTCTTTACTTACTTTTTTATAAAATTTAAATTGATTTATTTAAAGGTTGCACCAATTGACAGCTCCCAAAATATTGACTGGTTGGGGCAGCTAGGTGGCGCAGTGAGTAGAGCACCAGCCCTGGAGTTAGGAGGACCTGGGTTTTGATCCGGCCTCAGACACTTGACACATACACACAAAAGACCTAGCCATGTGACCTTGGGCAAGTCACTTAACCCCAATTGCCATACTCTCCCCCCTCCAAAAAAAGCAAAAAACACCCCCCCCCAAAAAAAAATATTGACTGGTCCTAGTTTGAGAGAGAGAGACAGAGACAGAGACAAAGAGACACAGAGAGAGAGAGACAGAGAGAGTTTGGAGGTCATAATTGTATAGTATGAGGTGAAACCTCAGAATCACATGTTTTTTTTCTTAGTTATGAGCATATTTTTTTCCTTAATAGTTATGAGCATATTTTAAAAATATTATTTATAGCATGGAAATACTATTTTTAATGATTCATATTCTTTAATGACTTATTGAATGAGAGTACTCTTGGTCTTGGTCTACAGAAGACAGAACTGAGAGCAAAGGATTGATATTGCAGAGAGGCAAATTTAGGCTGGTTACCAGAAAAAAGAAAAATTTCTAACAACTTTTCCCAAGTGGCCTGGACTACCCTGTGAGGTAGTGAGTTCCAAAGCATTAAGAGCCTTTGAACAAAGGCCAGACAGCTGCCAGTATTTATGGAGTTTTGTTGTTGTTGGGGGGGGGGGGAGTTGAAACTTATATTTGTGTCATATCCCTTAGCATATCAGATGTCAGGAATAATAGTAATGCCAATTACATAGTACTTTAAGATTTATACAGTATTTTCAAAATACCATTTCATCATACTCTGGGAGGTAGTTGCCCATTTTACATATGTGGAAACTGAAGTAGATATAGGTTAAATGACTGGCCCAAGATGGCTAGTAAGTATCTAAGAGTAGATTTCAACTCAGGCCTTCCAGACTTCAAAGGTATTCGACCTAGCTTCTTTCTTTCTTATGTCCAACAATCAATTTTCTCTATTGGCCAATGCTGTGGGCTAAATTTCCCCTCAAAGGTAATGCCTGCCACAGAGACTTCAAGTATTTTATTTGATGTCCTTGATCTAAGTTCTTGCCCCTCCTTTAGCCTCCTTCCTTCTAATAAAGGAAGATAAAGTTCCTGTCCTCGCCACCACGTGTAATTTTCTGAAGCAGCTGGGCCCATTGAGGACCACAGTCCTATTTCACCTTGTATGTATATCTCCTTGTCTTAAATCTCACTGGATGTTTATGCTCCACAAATCAATTATTCCATGGCTACAAGGACAAGCTAGATGCTTTTTGGTATTCACTCCTGGCCTGAGCTAGTAACTGTTTCACTGGCTTGTTTCCCTAGAAGGGATTTATATAGTCAGTCAGCAGAATTTGTCCATCCCCTTGTATCAAAATACAAAAAACAATGGCAAAAGGGTCAGCCATGCTCAAAATGTGGATAAACTAGCTAACGATGGAACGATTCAACTGAGGTCAGTGGGAAAAAAAAAAGAGGGCTTAATTAGAAGCAATTTCCAAGTGAAGAAATAGAAGAGAGCATTCATTTATACATGCACATACATGTATACACAAGCGTGTGTACATACATATGTACATATATTATGTGTATGTTTTCATATGTACATGTATATATAAATATACATATACACATACATCTATACAGAGACAGAGAGAGAATACACACTGGGAATGGAAAGAGGAATGCTATGCTGGTTACCGTGGCGAAAGAGAGGGTAGCAAGGAGAGAACATTGCCTTTGTCCTCATGGAACTCCAATGTATGAATAACCAGATGTCCTTGGATGAGAGGTGGATTCATGTCAGATTAAATTCCACACCGATGAATTGTATTATAATGAAGTCCCAGTATCCAATAATTTAGAAATTCTATTTGGCCTTAGGTTTGTGATTGAAAATATCCCAAACAATGTTAAAAAGCATTTTAGCAATTATTCTGAAAGTTCACAAAGATGAGAAGCTTCTCTGAATTGTAGATTCTGTTTGATTCTGAAGAAACTGAAAACTACCTCCTGGTCGGTCTTACGTGAGTTTGAATCACAGGAAATAAGTGGCAAGATGAAGTTTTCCTTGAAGCTCAGATCATTTGCCACACTTTATTCCAGCTTCAATTACTAGTCACATTTTTGACATTCAAGAGAGCAGGTTGGAGAAAAAAATTTAATCATAAAATCACAGCAAACCACTGGAACGCTGGACAGTTTTAATTCTCCCTGATGCTTTTTGACCTACTTAAGTTCAAAGCTGCAAGTCTCTGATGATGGGTAGAAAGGAAGGAAGGATGAAAGGGAAGCTGGGAAGGAGGAGAGGAAACAAGGAGGGAGAGAATGAGAAATAGAGGGTGGGAGAAAGCAAAGAAGGAGGGAGGGAGAGAAAGGAAGTTAGTGAGTGAAGGAGGGAGAGAGAGAAAGAGGTAAGCAAGGATGAAGGACCATGTGGATGTTGAATACTCTTTACTTCTGGGGTATGAATGCCATGCCACATAATAGGTTAAGATCTCACCCTACCCCCGCTTTTTTATTCTTACCAAACTGCTTCACTTGGAAAAATCAAATGTGCACTCATGCAGCTAGAGACCTTATTCACTTTCAGCAGTGACAAATTTCTGGATCCAGAAGATGAGGTCTGCAGAAACACAGGCACATTCCGACAGTTTATAGACAGGAGCTGACAGTTTGATGACCTGAAGTGACTGAATTGACCCAAAGAGAATAAGCGGCTGTTTTCCAGTTTTTTAGCATTGGCATAGCTGTGTCCTAGAGGAGATTAGGTCTGAGATGCCAATGGGAGACACAGAAGGAGTGCCAAATGTCTATTTTGGGAGCTTGGTTGCTAATTTAGCTTCAATTATCTTCGATTTTTTAAGCACACAGACAGCAAGCTGCAGTGGGGAGAGGGGCAGAAAGGGGGAGGGGTATAAGCATTTATTAAGCACCTCCTATGTGCCAGGCACTGTATAAGTGCTTTACTAATATTATCTCATTTGGTCCTTACTTCATTTGATTTGAGACACAGCTGTGGTGTAGTGGATAAAGCACTGGTCCAGAAGTCAGGAAGATCTGAGTTAAAATATAGTCTCAGAAACTTACTAGCTTCCTGACCCTGGACAAGCCACTTAACTTCTGTATGCCTCAGTTTCCTTACCTATAATATGGGAACAAATAATGTCACCAACCTCTCAAGGCTATTGTGAGGACTGAATGAGATGATATATATTTTTAAAGTGTTTAGTTCAGTGCCCTGGTACATAGAGGATACTATATAAATGTTTTTCCCTTCCACCCTTCTTCAGAACAGCCCTGCCCAGTGCTCTACCCACTGGGCCATCTAGCTGACTAAGTGGCTGCCTCGGTGAAAGGTTGGAAACTATCAGAAAATAATTGTTCCAAGTTTTCTCAACTATCCATTCCCACTGGCCACATGCAAATGAGCAACTAGGAAATAGACACTGGTTCAGTCTTTGCCCTGGGCAGGTGTATTGTCTCTGAGCTTATTTCTTAGTGTCTTGGTCTTTGTTCCTTTCATTCTTCAAAATTTCAGGTTTGAATGAGACTCATCCTAACTCAAAGTTAGGAAAACTGAGGCCCCAAAGGATTAGGTAACCTCCGAGTCACAGACAGTTTTGTTTGACACTAACCATTAAAAAAAAGTGTGTTTCAAAGAGGTAAGAGAAGCCCCAATCATCACCATGAACGAACAATCCAAAAACATTAAAACTTCCTTCTGATTGCACCTCTGGGAGCAGAAAGAACCACAGGATTTAGCACTCTGCCTTCATCCTTTTCCATCATTCCTGCCTCACCACCAAATCATTCACAATAATTAAGTGGGAAAAGCGATATGGCTGCTCACTCCACTTGGATGAGCTTGTGGTGTTTCAGTTGTTTAAGCCATGTCTGACTTCATTATCCCATTTGGGCTTTCCTTGGGAGAGATACTGGAATGGTTTGCTGTTTCCTTCTCCAGCTCATTTTACAGATGAGGAAATGGAGGCAAACAGGGTTAAATGACTTGCCAGGATCACATAGCTAGTAAATGTCTGAGGTTGGGTTTAAACTCAGGTTTTGCTGACTCCACGCCTGGCACGCTATCCACTCTGCCACTCAGCTGCCCATGAGTGGCTAGCATAAGCTAGAAATCACCATTTTGTCTTTTTGGTGAGGTAGAAAACCACCAAACCCCAGCCTCAAAAGGTCCGTTCTGTCTTATTCTCTGACTGCTACTTCATCCTTAGCATCCTCAGACACTGCCATCTAATCTGTGGATACACACCAAGTATGCCCAGGCTTCTCCATCCCCTCCAGTGCAGTACTTGAAGGATTATCAGGTTTTATCAATTCCTGTGCCAATGAAATTTCCTATCTGTTTTACTGTCTCCCTCAAACAGAGTGTACGCTCCTTGAAAGCTGTGGTGACCTCATGTTTTTCTGTTTCTATTCTCAGTGCTTGATACATAGTAAGCACTTACTGAATGTTTTTGCCTTTATCCATGCTTCATAAAGTTGTCTGTCTCAGACAATAGTGGCTGCAAGGCCCAGAGTGCGGCTGATGATGAAAATCATCCTATTTAGTATTTATATAATATGTTATGGTTTACAAAAGATACCTTATATGAGTTATTGTTGTAGCTGCAGTGCTGGCAACCCTGAAATGCAAGGGTACCAGGAGAGTCTACCTGGAAAGAATTCAACCATTCAAGCCTTTTTTCAGTCAGAGTAGCAAGTTTTTATTA
This sequence comes from Gymnobelideus leadbeateri, assembly GCA_011680675.1. Classification (NCBI taxonomy): domain Eukaryota; kingdom Metazoa; phylum Chordata; class Mammalia; order Diprotodontia; family Petauridae; genus Gymnobelideus; species Gymnobelideus leadbeateri. The sequence continues at coordinate 24,131 of WOXC01008536.1, forward strand.
AAACCCCACTATTTTGGGCAAAATTCCTAGTAAATCTGTGGTATTATAACACCAGTAGGAGCCAGTGAGATTCTAAGAATCTATGAAATTTAATGGGAGTTAAGATTGGTACTTTTATACAAGAAAAGACTGTGAGAAGATCTGGATGGCCAGGGGTGGGCCAGGGGCAACCTAGAAAGAGTCTAGATGGGATTAAAAAGTGGTAAATGGCCTGGGGGGTCCAGGTGCAGACTAAGGGAAGAGTTAAATCCTCAGAGAGAGACAGTGAAAGGGCAGATAGAAGGATCATTGAAAATCTACGTGGGCTGGGATGGACCAGATGCCTCAGGTGAAATGCCAGTGTAGAAATGTACAGCACAAAGACCTGCTCTTTTCTTTTTAGAGGTCCAAGTCCCGTAACCCCATCATTGGTCCAGGTCACATCACCTTATCATTGTCATTTGACTCTCACCACAAGCCCTATGAGATTATGATTGTCTCTGTTTTACAGAGGAGTAAACTAAGGCCAGGAACATTTAGATGACTTATCCAGAATCATACTAATAGTAAATACAGGAGGCAAATTTAAATTCAAATCTTCCTGATTCCTAATCCAGTACTATAATTAATGCTAACTCCTTGTTGATATCCTCTGCTCGCTTAATCAATATTTATTTTGGCCCTGTTGGGATATTTTTTAGTCATGCCCAACTCTTTGTGATCCCATTTGGGTTTTACTTGGCAAGGATACTGAAGTGGTTTGCTGTTTCCTTCTTAGGTTCATTTTATAGATGAGGAAACTGAAGCAAACAGGGGTAAGTGGCTCACCCAGGGTCACATATGCCACTATTAAGTGGCTGAGTCTGGATTTGAACCCAGGTCTTCCTGACTCTAGGCCCAGCAATTTATCCATTGCACTACCTACCTGCCCACTGAGGCAAGTGAGTTTATCCTAAATTTATCCTCCTAAAACCCAACTCTGACCACTATTCAATTGACTCCAGTGGCTTCCTCTGGCCTCTGGTATTCAAAGAAAAAAAAAATCCTGTTTGGCTTTTAAATTCCTTCCTACCTTTCCAATCTTTTTATGCCTTATAACACCTCCTACACACACACACACACACACACACACACACACACACACACACACACACACACACACACACACACGTGCGCATGTGGGCATATTTTCTACCATCCGGACTTATTCTTCCTCCCACAAGACAATCCATCTTCTTGACTAAATTTTTACTGGCTGCCCCCCTGCCAGGAGTTCTCTCCCTCCTCAGCTCTGCCTCCTGGCTTCCCTATCTTCCTTCAGGTCTCAGCTAAGCCCCACCTTCTGCAAGAAGCCTTTACTAGTAGTCCTCAAGCTTAATGCCTTTCCTCTGGGATTTTCTCCTGTTTATCCTGCATATATCTTGTCGGGCATAGTTGTTTGCGTGTTATCTCTAACATTAGACTGGGGTTTTTTAAGGTGTGATTGGTTTTTTTGTTTTTCCTTTCTTTATATCCCTAGTATTTAGCATGGAGCCCAACATATAGAAAGACATTAACAAATGCTTGTTCACTTGACTCAGTTTCCACATTTGTGAAGTAAAGGAATTGGAATAAATAACCTTTAAGATACATGGCCTTATGATCTTGAATTAAAAAGAATATATCCCAGTGGGTAAACTGCTACTTACTACCTGTGAAAACTTGTGTGAATTACCTTACCCTTTCTGTGCCTCAGTTTCCTCATCCTTAAAAACATCTCTAAAGCCACATTTCAGCCACAGAGACCAGGAGAATTGGGATCTATCTAGTCCTGGTCCTATTTATATCTGGGTAACCTTAAATAAATGGCTGGATTTCTCTGGGCCTTTCTGTTCATTTGTTAAAAGGATTGGCTGGAGGCAGAGGTGCCAGTGGGGAGGGAAATGATAAGGCAAGCATTGCCACTTCCTAATCCTGTCTAGGGCTCAGCTCTATAAATCTAATCCTTTTAACTTGCTTGAACCCTGAGGGGAGGGATGGCTTCATTTTTGTTTTCATGGATAGACACAGTATCTTTGTCACTTTCTAATCAAGAGCACACAAACTTTTCAAAAGCCAGAAGGGAAGGCAGAGGGCCCGGACATAGAGGTAGCAACTGCTCTGTACTTCACAAAGCAGATTTCTGAAGTACTCCAACTCTGTGAACTGGCCTGATGCATTGCAGTCCTGAACTCTGACTGCTTCCCAAATGCTGAGCTCTTAAAAATTTAAAGGACTACATTACTTTCAAATGGTTATTCTCTGCTCCAAAGCCATGCTGCATCATTGCCAAAGGCAGCGACAACTTGAAGAGCAGAGAAGCACCAGCTATTTCAGATCCTTCTGCTAGGCAGGCAGTACCTGGTTGTTCCAGGTACCAGGCAGCAGGTGTTCCTGGCTGAAGGTTTGCTCTTCAACCTGTGTATGAGGCAAGAGATGCCAGCTTCAAAGACATAAACACTCCGGCTGCCTGTGAGACAAGAGCCCCGAGGAGAAGTCTGTTTTCAGTTGGGCACAGTAATGATACTTCATCCTGTTTGGGACATTTGCAGTGAGTGGGAAGACCAACTGGAAAGGCTTTTAAAAAAAGAGGAAACCCTGATTACTTAGAAAATGCACTTCATGCTGCTTCTAAGTACTTAATAACTATGCATTTAATAACCCACTGGAATAGAAATTTGTACTTTTACTTGGCTGTGGAAACTCTCTCCTCCTCTTCACCATGCCCATGTTCCAAAATACAAGCGACTCAGGGCCTTCCAATCCCTGGTGCATTGGGGATGTTACAGTGAGTGCTTTGAAGGATTCCTAGAAGCAAGAGGGATGCTGGAACCATCTTTATACTGGGTTGGGAGATCTGATTATTAAATTTTCAGTATGAGCATTTATATTTTGGAAATCAGCAAACATTACCAATGAAGATTTGATTCATTATTTTGTTGATTTCTAGATTTAAGAAAGTAATGGAGAAAATTTCAGTAATGCAAATTAAGCTTCAAAGTGTGTAATGTTTCCTTTTTCATTCCCCCAGAGAGCTTGTTGTTAAACATTTACCAGCACAACACTGCTAGAAGCACCTTAATCCCAAGAAAACAGAGAGATATCTTCACACTCTTCCGTATGTCAGGGAAATTATTTGATGGAATCATTGACATTTTCCTAAAACTGTTGGACTCTACTAGCTATGTGACCCTGGGCAAGTCACTTAACCCCAACTACCTAGCAAAAACAAAAAGTAAAACTGTTGAACTCTTTGCAGAATGCAGGGATTTGGAGAAAAAGCCCTTCTCCTTACATATTTTATAATTCTAATCTAAGAAAGATGATAAAATAGGATTAGCATTAAGTTTTACAAAGTATTGTAGAGCATTTATTAAGCAATAACCACTATACAGAAGGCAATGTTCCAGACACTGGAGATACAGAAAAAAGTAAAGAGTCTTTGTCCTTAAGGAAATTCACTTAATCGAAGGAGCATTAATTAAGCACCCACTATGGACAGGGCTCTATGGTAGCTCCTGGGGAGGCAAGAACAAACCATGATCAGTGCCAACCCTTAAAGGGCCTATTTTCTGCCAGAGAAATACAGCATGAAAATAGATGAAAGAAGGAAAGGTATGCTAAGGTAGACAGGGTACTCTACCTGGAGTCAGGAAGATCTGGGATTGATCAATCAATCAATAAGCATTTATATAACACCCGATACATGTCAAGTACTGTGTGAGGTGAAGGAGGTTGTTCAAGGAAACTTCCTTCTACCAAGGAGGACAACACGTACATATTTCAGTGTATATAAAATAGATACAGGGTCATTTCTGGAGGGAGGGCACAAACGGTTGAGTCAGGAATATAGATCAGGAGAGTGATTATTTCAGATTTTCTGAACAAATCATTTAAGCTCTCTGGCAGTCAGTTTCCTCATCTATATATTGGGAAGAATAATGGGAATGACCTCCTGGTGTTAAGGATAAATGAGACACTGCATTGTAAGTGTTTGGGAAACGTTTTAGGAATGCTACTCCTATATATATGATTCTTTGAAGATAAAAGGAACACTAATAATCACAGAGTTTATAAGTTTTCTATGGGAGGGAGCAACTGAGCTAACTCTTGAAGGCAACTAAGATTTCTAAATGGCAAATGTGAGTAGGGAGAGCATTTCTGGCATCAGAGATAATCTAGCAAAGACCTAGGGGGTTCACAATGTTCCCCATCCTATTCTAATCACCATCCCCCAAAATCTAAAGCCCTTTTCAATTCTGTTTCTAAAATTATCTGCACATCCTCACAGTGTGAAAAGAGTCCATCTGATTTATCTGACAAGTTTTTGAATGGACCCTGTTCACTGTGACATACAAACTTGGCAGCTATTGAACAGAGAGAGGCCAGAGTAATTGCAGGGCTGCTACGGACTAGACACTTAAATTTAAATGAAATTCAAGGTCCATTCATGACAGATTTCTGGCATGTGTTTGGAATCTATTTCAGGAGAGAGACAGATAGAGAAAGAGAGAGAGAAAGAGAGAGAGAGGGAGGGAGAGAGGGAGAGGGAGAGGGAGAGGGAGGGGGGGGAGAGAGAGAGAGAGAGAGAGAGAGAGAGAGAGAGAGAGAGAGAGGATTTAAAACACACAAAAAAAGCTCATTAAAATCAGGAGAAGGAATTCAAGGAAGATTCTCGTTGGCTTATGTTAGATGTAAATAACAAATTCCACCAAGTTGTGACTGATTCTTCAGTACATAGCACATGAGGGATATAGGAAACATTCCATTAGACACCAGCATATTTTGTTTTATTCTTTTTTTTTTTTTTTTTTTTTTTGCTTTTTGGAGGGCACTTGGGGTTAAGTAACTTGCCTAGGGTCACACGGCTAGGTTTTTGTTTGTGTGGGTTAAGTGTCTGAGGCCGGATCTGAACTCAGGTCCTTCTGACTCCAGGGCCAGCACTCTACTCACTGCGCCACCTAGGCGCCCTGTTTTATTTTTAAGTGACTTCTGTTTCTTCAACAATCTTAGACTAAGGTTAAAATTACAGCCATCCAAGGAGTTTACATACCATAGTCATTCATTCATCTATTTAAGCAGCATTTTTAGGCACCTATTAAATATATGCAGCTAGGTATACAAAGACAATAAAATATATGCTATATACACAGTAAACATAAAATTGTATTGAGACACTAATAACTGAGAAAATCAGGAAAGGCTTCTTGTAGGAAGATCTCAGCCCAAGTGGATTCTTGAAGGAAGTTAAGGATTCTAAGTAAAAGTTATTAAGGAGCTCATTCTAGGGGGAGGGGCCAATTTGTGCCAAGTCAGAAATGGGAGATCAAGGGCCATGTGTGAGGAGCAGAAATGGACCATTTGTCTGGAATGTAAAGTCTATAAAGGGAAGGAATGGGCAAAAAGCCTCAAAAGGTAGGCTGCAAGCAATTTGTGAAGGGCTTCATATGGCAAAGAAAGGAAGTCATTTTCTAGCCTAATAGGGATCCATGAGAGCTTCTCAAACAAGGAAGCAGTGCTTAGATCTTTAAATATTTCTAAAGACTTTTGATTTAGAAATTTCATTTTGGTGGTTGTGTAAAGGACAGATCAGAGTAGAGACTTTTGAGGCAGGAAGACCAATCAGGAAGTTGTTGCTATAGATCAATTAAAAGATGATGGAGGATTGAAATAGGGAGATGAATTTATGAGTGAAAACAAGGGAATGGGTGTGGGGTTTGTTGTGGAGCTAGGATAAACCAGACCTGACGATTGATTATGGGAGGTGGCATAGGGTGAAAGAGAGGGAAGAATTGAGGGTGACACTGAGACTGTGAACCTATGTGATTGCAAGTAGGATGGTGCCCTATACAGAAATAGAGATGTCTGGCATATTTTGATAGATCTGTGATCTCAACAATGAAGGTCTTCCCTTTTACGATGAGGATTTCAAACTATTCCCATCCTCTCGGTCTTTGAAACTCTTCTCAATGTCCTCAACTAAGTAGTGCAGTGGATAGAGCTTGGGACCTGAAGTCAAAGAGACTGATTACCTGCATGACTACCTGGGGAAATCTATTTGGCTCTCTGTGAGACAGGTACTATTATTATTATTGTCATTTTATAGTAGAGCAAACTGAGGCAGCCACAGGGTAAGTGATTTACCCAGATAGTCACAGGTAGTTAAGTAGATTTGCCTAGGTAGACATTAGGATCAAAAGGCATAATACTTGTAAAACCCTCAGCATAGATGCCTGGCACATTGTAGACACTTAATAAATGCTTATCCCCTCTCATCCCTACCATGAGGAGTGGAATCTACTCAATACACTCATTCCAATAGAGTTTGAGATTATTCAACAATTATTCATGATTCTTGAAATGTGAGTTGACATGCATGTTGCTGATTACATCATTTACCCCACTTCTCTAGTGTAATCATTTATTTCTAATCTGTTGCCATAGGTGTAGACAAAACCATGGGCAGGATGTTCAGGCTTTATGTCCATCTATAACTGTTTCAATCTGTTTCATCCTGCCCACAACACACCTCTCCATTACCCTCTGGGTAATGGTAGTCAAATAGACCATGTCAGACTAATTAATATATTAATTATATTATAATTAATAACCTCTCTGTGCCAGGCACTGACTGGACTAAGGACTGGAGATTCAAAGACACTGGTTAAAAACTACTAACATTTCAAAGAGCTTGTATTGTAATGGAGGAGAAAACATGTACATATGTAAGTATATACAGAATAATGTAAAATGAATACCAGATGAAATGGAGAGGGAGTATACTGGCTACTACCTATGATGAATGGATGAATAAATGAATGAATGAAAAAGTACTGTTTCTTTTGTTAAACTGAACAAACACTGTACCATATGCTAGAAATACAAAGAGAAAAGTGAGATGGTTGTAGCAGCAAGCACGCCAGGATGGCTGCTAGCACAGGTTCTTAGATCTGCTTTTCTAAAGGAAAGCAACTGAAAATGGGTTAACAATCTTACTTAAATCAATCAAACATATATCATTTACCTAGATCAGGGGAAAAAGTCAGCACCCTAAACTTCAGAGAATACAAACAAATTCCAAGGAGAAGTTACAAGTAGACAGAGAAACATATCAGCAGACAGACTTCCAGCTGTCTGACCATTACATCCATACCTAGTCAGTTACCAGAGAGGGAAGCACAAACATCTAAGTTTTCATAGCTCAACAGCTACCCAGAGTCTCGTCTGGTCAAATCATACAACTCTTCTCAAAGTGATCCCCAAAACAAAATCTCACATCAAGGTATATATAGCCTTCTCCTGGCTCAGAGAATGTCACAACCCTCTTGACCCATTGCTCAATCACAAAGCCACAAAGTGTGGGCATTCCTGAAAAACAAGCCTCCTGCCACAGGCTTCATGTGACCATAGTCAGTCTATTAGGGGGCAGAGTATGCTTTCAAATCAGGGAAGGTTCTCAGTCACTTAAGTCTCTCAAAGGCCCTAGGTTCAGGGAAGATCTTAGATTCCCATTGCTATAACAATGGTTTATAGTCACAAGGAGCTCACTTTTTAAGATGGAGAAATTACACAGAAAGCATTCTCTCTCTCTCTCTCTTTTTTTTTTTTTTTTTGCTTTTTGGAGGGCAGTTGGGGTTTAGTGACTTGCCAAGGTCACACAGCTAATTTTGTGTTAAGTGTCTGAGGCCAGATTTGAACTCAGGTCCTCCTGACTCCAGGGCTGGTGCTCTATTTACTGTACCACCTAGCCACACAGGAAAGGAGCATTCTCATGCTGGTTAGATTGGACTGAGTTAATCCTAAAGTGTAATAGCAAAGCAGATGATAGTGAGTCTTCTTTAGTGGTTTCCACTGATAAGACCATATCCATAACTAAAAATGAGCATTATACTCATGAATGAAGGATAATGGAAAAGTAGATGATAGGTAGTCTGCAACATGTAACAAACAAGGAACTCCAAAGAAGAATAGGAGTAAATTGCTTGATCAATGAATTGTAAGACAGCAAGAGGATGAGCTAGTTGTGGGTTGACAGAGAGTTCTTTTATTGCCATTGCCAGATAGTAGAAAGCAAAGAAAGTTATACATGGAGTGGAGTTCATTTGTTAAACTTTTGAGAGGATATAGATAGGAGTCACATAGGATGGGAAGGCATAGATAGGTTGTGATTTAGAATTAACTCCTAAATCAACAAATTCACAGGTCAATTGAAATATTTAAAACCTTTCATTGAGCTAATTATGTCTTCTGGATGACTAGTAACAACAAAAGTAACCATATTGGTGAGGGCTCATGAGCAATGGTTTTCAAGAGGAAGAAATCCATAAAGAAAAGCAGATTTTGTTGGAGCCCCACATTTGAAAGATGATATTCTGGGTGCTAGACAATCATTTATAGAGAACCTGCTATTTGTAAAGTCATGTGCTAAGTGGGTCAAAAAAAAAAGAACATAGAACAAATTCTTGTGACATATTATTCAGTCATTTAGTAATGTCTGAAGTCTGTTCAAATTCATGTTATTGGACACATTATAAACTGAGGGGCCCATCTTCTGATGTAATCCCTTTGACCATTTTAGTACTGTCCATGGGGTTTTCTTGGCAAAAATACTGGAGTAGTTTGCTATACACTTCACCAGTGAATTGCCTTTTGTCAGAACTCTCCACTATGACCTGTCTGTCATGGGTAACTGCACAGCACTGCTCATAATTTCATTGAACTATGTAAAACTTCTGCCATAAGAAGGCAGTGGTCTAGTGGATGGGGTGGCAGTGGTCTTGCTACATAGCTCAAAACAAAGAGATCATAAATAAGGAAATATTTTACATATTTATAAAGTCATTGAGGATTAACTGTGGGACACACCAGATATATGCTCTTATAATATTTCCCAGGTAGCCTTAAATTGCCTTTTAAGTTATATGTCCTTCTTTGCCTTTTCTCAAATTTACCTGCTAGATATTAAGCTTCTTGAAGGAAGTAATGGTCATCTGAACTTATTTAAAGGAGTCTACCACCCACAACACCACCACTATTATGCAAAAGCCAACACAGTGGTTTGAATGGAGTAGGAGTCAATATTTGTTGATTTACTTAACTTTGACTTTGACAGCTAATGCCTGGTATTATAAGCTCCAATATTGCTGCAGTCTGGTTTCAAAAGATTCATTTTTATAAAAGGAATGGTCATTTCCAGAGCTGAAACTAGCAATTTTTGTACATGGAAAGCAATTCAGTCCTTTTTAAAATCATTCTTGATTTTTTTCCAAAATGCTGGCAGATCGCATACCATTATTTATCTTCCTAATCATCCCCCAAACCAATAGCTATAGTAAGTAGCTTTGCCTTTAATTATTTACAAGAGCATTTAGTGTGGTGCTTTGGCCTTAGCTTGTCTTTCTATATAAGAAAGCAAGATTACTCTCCAGAGCTCAAGGGGTTTTGCAAGGGCAAAACCACTTTTGCTTGATTGTAATTTCTCTTGTCATTACAAAGCAGTTGGAAGAGAATATTAATGAGCAATGTGATTTATGGCACATAGAAATGAAAACTCCCAGAAAATTCCACTTTTTCAGAGGGTTAAATAGATTCATACTTTGGCAACTGAATAAAAGAAAACAGTTCTAATCTCACTGAATTGTAAAAGATAATCCATTTGATTGATTCCACATGGTGGAATGACATATTATGTATTGGCTAAAATGGTTGGAAAATGGTGTTGTCTATCCCAAATTATATACTCAAGGGTAGTTAAAAGAGGAGTGAGGAGAGGAGAGAATAACTTCTTGCCCTCCTCTTGACCAGAGAAAGAGAATTTAAATTAGAAGCAGAATGTTTGGGTTTGAAATCTGCATTTGAAATCTACATTTATTCCATGTATGAGCACAGGATCATAGATTAAGAAACCGAAAGAGGCCTTAGAAGTCACCTAACCCAATCCTTGACCCTTACAGATGAGGAAACTGAGGTCCAGGGATAAAGTGATTCACCCCAGCTCGTATGGTTAGTGAGTGACAGAGCTGCCATTTGCACCTAGGGCCTCTGACACTAAATAACAACCAACCCCATGATACTGTGAGGAGAGAACTACTTCTAGTGCTTTATTCTATAAGGACCAAAACCCAAGCCAGATAAAAAACAAAAAAGATTAGAGGTTCAGGCAACAGAAGAGTTTACCTAGTGTGGAGTTGGAGCACATCCTGGGAGGCCCTAAAACTTTCTACACTGCTTAAAGACCACAACTGTTATCAGCTCCCTCTACATTTCAACACTCTGGGCAAAAGACCCAGTTGTCCCACCTGAGTTACAGGTCTTCTCATTTGAGCCTACTACAGAATGGAAGTAAAAAATCACTGATTCTTTGATCAAAGGCAAAAAACTTATGAAAAATTTTATAATTATTATTATATAACACTATTACTATTCATTTTAGAATTCATTGATCCTAATGCATTTCAGAAGTTATCCTAAAATTCCTGGAACCTCACAAAATTAGTTTTAGAGTACTTTTTTGTGTTCTAGACCACTTTGTAAGTCTAATGAAACTGATGGAACTCCTCTCAAAGTAGTGTTTTGCATATTAAATGAAGTCCCAAATTTCAATTTAAGGATAGTGAATATAAAGATGTAATTTTCTTTTTCCTAACCAAGCTCATAAATACCCTGAAATTTATTTATGGGACCTTTGGGATTTCCATGGACCTTTATTAAGAACTCTGACTATAGATCATTATATTATTGTTTTTGCTAATTAAAGGACAAAGCCCTAGGTTCCTTACGGGGATGAACCGGTAAAGCAGGCAAGTCGATTTCTTTAAAACTACATGTGTTCATCCACCTTTTCTGAAACAATTAGTTCAGGAAATCCTGGCACACTCTGAATTCTAATGCTGAGCATATTGTATAGCCAAGATTGATACACTACTTAATGCTGCTCATGGAAACAGACTAACATTTAAGATGGTTAGTACGACCAAAGCAAAGCAAGTTGGGAAATGTAATCATGGACATGAGATTATGGGTCAAATGAATGAGAACATGTCAACATTAACAAACTTGGCTTTACCCAGGCTACAAAAGCCCATTAAAATAAAGTGGTGTGAATGAGGATAAAATAAGAGGTTTGGACATGGTATTATCCATTAAGATACATTCATCAACCATAGAATAAATTACAAACAGAATGTAAGTAAAATAAAGGATGCTACCATTCTTTCCCAGGGGATATTTAAACAGAAGCTCGGCACCACATTGCATATTTTCTCTCTCCTTCTTGGGACGTCTTTTCATCATTGTATTCATCAGCTTTTACGTAAAGCTAGAATGGTCAATATAAAGACTGCCTTTCTTGGGAATGTTAGACATCCTTAAACACTGATTCATTAGTGGAAATCTAGCACCTTCAAAAACCTGTCAGTTTCCCATCAGATTTCTGACCTGATCAGAGTTGTCAGTGCAATGTGAGAATGGGATTCTATTAATGGTCATTTTCTCCCTCTGCTTCCAAGAAATCTATTTATTGAGTTTTGATGGATTTTTTCCACTGTCTGGCAGCTTGCCTGCTACTCTCCAGCCCAAAAATTGAGAGCAAAAGCCAAAATGTCAAAGAAAGAGAAAAAATAAAAATCAAATTGTGATTATTTCTAGGTCCTCAAGTCCTTTTAGATTAAAGGAGAGGGAAAGGTGGGGGGAGAAATTGTGTTTTCATCATATGTTTTAGTTATTTCCTTCTCAATATAACTACACTTGTCTGTGTGGGCCGAAAACCTTCAGTTAAAATAAACAGGTGATTCAGGACTGTGCTGATGAGCCTTCCACCTCCCCGTAATGAAGAAGAGGAAGAGTTGATGCATTCCAGATGAATTCCAAAGACAAAATGTAAAGTAGCAAAACATTTTGGATGTTGCACACTGATCCAAAAACAAATCAAGTGAAGACAGAGTCAACCTGTAAAATGATGATTTGCTGGATTCTCTTCAAAACATTTGAAATTTAAATTAAATATTTCCACTCTTCTTCCCTGAAGGCACGAACTGAAACTGAGGAAATCGAAGAGGGCACCTTTAGGTGAGGACTGACTAGCTAACAACAACACCAACAATTATTACTATGACTATAGTTGTTGTTGTTATTGTTGCTAAAGTAATAAGTAATAATAAAAGATCACATTTACATGCTGATTTGTGGTTTGCAAAATGTTATATTTGAATAATTTAACGTGATACTCCAAGATTAAAGGAAGCAGTGTGAAGTTTTTCCTCGAGTTTGAGGATATGACAGGAACTTATATTTTTTATAATTTTCTTATGTAGAAGAAGGAATGGCCATGGCCTTCATTCCCTGAAATTTCTGCCTGGCATCATGGGAATTTAACCAGTCTTCTTTTTGAAAAACATCTAACTCTTGGTACTTTTCAATCCTTAACTAAATTGTGGAATTTTGAAATTTGCCTTTACCTTCCTCCCTTCCTTGGTAACCTTTTCTTCCTTCTCAGAGTTCATCTTTTCTGCCTTTTGGCAGTGTAAAGGTTTCCCTTGTCTCCTGTTGAGGATAAGAATGAGACCTATGATTTCATGAGAATAGGGGATACTAATGAAGAAACTCCCTCTACCCCTTCGAGTTGGCACCTTCTCAGAAACCTCTGATCTTAGACTTTCGTTGGGCACTGAGAGGATAATTGACTTGCCCATGGCCAGTGTGTGTCAGAGACTGGACTGAGCCTAGTAGTCCCTGCTGATATGGCCAGCTCTCTAAAAATCATGGCAAACTGCTTCTCAGGCTCTGCTTGTCCAAGTGCAATTAATCATATGAATGAGTTCACACTAAACTGCCAATGCTCAAATGGATCTCAGAGGCTCATCCCAGGCAACTCTTGATAAGGTTCTCTCATTAAACAGGCCATAGGTGGGCAACTCAATGTGCCAGAGGCCTTCTTCATATTATCTTCTGAGGGTATCAGTGGAGCTTTTTTGGTAGTCATCCTTTAACCTTGCAAGATCAAATTATCCCCTTGTCCAATCCCTACAATTACTTAAGGACATCTTTTACTCCTGTTCTTCATTGGCTATGTGTTGCAGCCTTCTTACACTCACAATGTGTCTCCTCTGCCCTGTGGGATATTTATATAATTCTTTAGAGACATATTACATACATTGCTGTACCTTGCAGTGCCTTGGACCTAGGAGATATGCAATAAATGCTTGTTAAATGAAAGGGATCAGTCCAGTAGGTCATCAATCTAAAACTTGCTTTTATTTTTTGTGTATGTTAGTGTGTGTGTGTGTGTGTGTGTGTGTGTGTGAATGTGCAAGTGTACATGTCCATGTGTATCTGTCAATGTTTGAAGGGATGAAAAATGTCATTTAGCCTATTTGGGTTGTGTTGAAACTAATCTTAAAATCTGCTTGAATTCCCCAAGCATACACACTCTTGTGTCAGGGAGAATTAAAATTCAAGTTAGAGATAATCCATATAGTGGGTACTCATAATCTTCAGGCAGGGCAGCAAGAGCAGCCTGGAATTTCTGCCAAGAGCCTTAATGCATCTTCTACTCCATCCTCCCCATTGCTGCTCCTCCTTGGCCCCACCACCCTTTGCTACTAATATACATATACCCCTAACAGACCCTTTTTATTCAAGGTTTCAACATGTTCAGTTACGCCATCTGGACAATAAAATTGTAGATTGGATCTGCAAAGTCCCTTAGAAATAAATGGGTAAAATACTAGATTATAGAATCATAACTAAAAGGAACCTCAGCCACTATCTAACTCAGCTCCCTTGTTTTACAGAAAAGGAGACCAAAGGAGTCACCATAGTCAATGGTGTAAAATCAGAGACAAGATTGCCATCCCACTCTGATTCTAGTTTTTCACAATGACAAGCTGCTGATGGTAGTGTCTTGAGGCTATGTAAAGAGCAGAAGTAATATCAAGACCAATAAAATTCTGGTCTTTTTAGTACACCCCAAATCCCTTGTCAGTTCTGTAAATAAATTATGGCGTTACTCTAGCAAAATCAATTTGGCATTCTAGGACATTTTGGTAGGGCCCATTGAAAAAGAATGAAATAAGAAATGAAGTGGGTGATCTAATTAATTCATGAATCTGAAAACTCACTGAAAGGAGTATTTCCAAATCCTGGCACAGGTGTCCACTTATCCAGCCTTTACATTCCATGCTATTCATGCTCAAGTTCTTCTATAGATCATCCGCAGGGGATCCACCCAGTAGACTAAAGGTCTTTCTCTTGACCAAGGGTTATTAATCTCTTAGAGGCCAGCATTATTTCTTTTGTAATATTTTGATAATTATATTTCAATATAATTTCTTTCTTTATGATCTTTTGTGCTGCACTTTAGACATTTAAAACTATTAGTCTGAGAAAGGGTCTGCTCATAGGTTTTACCAAAGTGCCAAAGGGGTCCATAAGATAGAAATGTTTGAAAGGTGCACTAGGGTCTTCCCATCTTCCACAGCACCAGAGAAGCCCATATATTATGTGACCATCAGCAGATATCTTCTGTTCTCCCCTCTTGACTGATCCCTTTCCTTTTCCACTTAAAAATTTTCTTTCTTGGCAGCACTTTCATCTCACAGGTTATCACTGGAAATAGCTATGGTCTACTGGTACCCATCATGCATCTCTCCTTTGCCCTTTGGGTCATCCACATCTTTGACTTTTGAGTACTGTACTAAGTGTGCTAAGATCAGGAATCATTTGCATAAAAAAAACTTAAAAAATAACTTTTCATGCCAAGTTGTAACCTAGAATTTGTGAAATCAATATGCAACTTCCCAAAATCAATTTTTTCCATTCCACACCTCCTCTGCCTTCTCTCCCCATTCACTGTGGGATTAGTTCATTATCCATCTATAGAGTATTCCTATATGTGCTAACAAGTATGCTAACTCAGTATTGAACTATATGCCATGGTCTGGGCAATAAACATTTTTCATCCATTTGGTTTTCCCTATATAGATTGTTAGATGACTCTCTTCTGAGTAATCATAAATGTCACTGAAGAGGCCCTGTAATGTTCTTCAAAGACTCAGGTAGGACTGTGTGCATAAAGATATATAGATATTTTATATTCAATAGAATATGCATTCATTCTTTTGGATCATTTCTAGGAAAATTCTTTTAAAATGTAAATATTCTTGGAAAGGCTTCTTAATCATTTCAACATAGGCTCAGGCTAAGAATATGTACTATTTCAAGAATTTGTTTTAAAATTGATGTTAATTGCAGTGACATCTAAGGGAAGGAAGTAAAATGATTAATTTCTAACATTATGATTCCCTGAAGAGGAAAACAATCCAACAGGTCACTCTGTACACTGAGATGCTAATAAAGATAATTTAGACACAATTTAAATAAAAAATATCATCTTTAATTAAGTAGACCTCCTATGCTCTGATAATGTTGGGGATAAAAATAGCAGCATGGGTGAGGTGTCTTCCCCTCCAAGTACCTAAATACAGGAACCGTTCATAATTTGAAGATCTGATCTCAAACCTCACCTCTCCTAACCCAAACCAAATTTCCTCTGCCAGAAAATGAGATGCAAAACATGAGCCTTTCCCAATCAGGAAAGAGAGAATTAGACTCGGCCTGTCTCACAATCAGCATGTATGCAAAATGCATGATCTCTGAGGTCCCTCCTTATACTGACAATTTTAATCTATGAGATTTTGCTTCCTGTCGGCGCTTTGATTTCAGCCACTTGGCAAGCTGGTAAACTGATTCCCATTGAAGTGGAAGGGTAATTGTCATAATAATCCAGGCCCTTTCTCAGGCTATCCCCAACCCCTGGAACACTTTTCCACCTCTGCTCCAACTACTGACTCTCTGGCTTCTTTTAAGTAACAACTAAAATCCCACCTTCTATGGGAAGTCTTCCCCAATCCCTCATAATTCCAGTGCTTTTTCCTTCTGTCATTTCCAATTCATCTCGTATATCATCCACTTTGCATGTGTGTTTGCATGTTGTCTCCCCGACTAAATTCTGAGCCATTGAGGGTAGACACAGTCTTTTGTCTCTTTTTGTAACCCTATTGCTTAGCACAGTGCCTGGAACAAAGTAGGCACTTAATAAATGTATAATGTTTGATAGTAACAACAATTGAATAATAGTGATGATAGCTATCATTTAGTAGGTTTGCAAATTGCTTTACAAATACTACTTCATTTGACTCTCATAATTCTGTGAAGTAGGTGCTCTTGTCATCTTCATTTTTACAGATGAGGAAACTGAGGCAGATAGAGGATTAAGTCACTTTAACAGGGTTACACGGTAAGTGTCTGAGGCTGGATTTGAACACATCTCTCCTTGAATTACGCTCCAGTGCTCTATCCATCATACCACATTAGATGCCTCCAAAATAATTTTTAGCGTAGTGTTGTAATGATTAAGAAGCCTTTCCAAGAATATTTACATTTTAGAAGAATTTTCCTAGAAATGATCTAAAAGAATGAATGTATATTCTATTGAATATAAAATATCTATACATCTTTATACACACACATATAAAATGTACTTTTATATGCACATGCTCACATACATGGATATGAATGCCCACATACATGTAAGTATATTGCATTGCATTGACATACAATACATATATACATTTAAAACATTTATACATTCATAGAAATAGATATCTTGATTATGAGGGATACTGTAATTATGGATAGAAAGTTCAACTTTCAGTCCAGATAACCTAGGTTCAAGTCCCCCCTGTCACATGTGTGTGATCCAAGGCAAATCACTTAACCTCTTAATTCCCCAATCACCTCAAAGACTTCAAGTTTCAAAACAGTTGTTCATTGATAGAAGGAGTTTCTTCACATCAGGGACAATCCTACACTGATAAAATCACAAATCTAGGGGTATATTGGGGTGGGATGGGTGGAGACAAGGGAGGAAATACTTTTAAATAGCTTTTGAAGTGAGTAGTTCTAGATTTTTGCCAAAGGAATGCAGTGTGATAAAAGGGATTGAGTGTTGCATGTGGAGTCGGGAAAAGTGGCGTTAGAATCCTGCCTCTGACACTGCTTAGTTATATAACCATCTGGAGCCTTAATTTCTTCATCTGTAAAGTGAGGCAGCTATGTGATGCAGTGGATACTCCACCAGGCCTGGAGTTCAGAAGACTTACCTTCCTGAGTTCAAATCTGGCCTCAGACATTTACTGGCTGTGTGACCCCGGGCAAGTCACTCCACCTCTTTTCCTCAGTTTCCTCATGTGTAAAATGAACTGGAGAAGAAAGTAGCAAACCACTCCAATATACCTGCCAAGAAAACCCCAAGGGTCACAAAGAGTTACACATGACTGAAAGGAGTGAACAACAAAAAATGGGGGATAATGATGACTTTTGTACTCATAAGGTTGCTGCCAGCCTTGAATATGACAGTAGGTTTAAAACCTTTAGAAAAGTCAACACGTGGGGGTGGCTAGGTGATGCAGTGAATAGAGCACCGGCCCTGGAGTCAGGAGGATTTGAGTTCAAATTGGGCCTCAGAAACTTAACATACAACTAGCCATGTGACCTTGGGCAAGTCACATAACCCCAATCTTCCACTTACTAGCTGGGCAACATAGAATGACTACCAATCTCTCTGGGCTGTATCTATCACTTAAGGAAATTGGGATATCTGTTCTCTAATCATGGCTTTCAACACTATAGCATTTTCTGGGGCTAGATCATCTCTAAGTATAAACCAGTCATTTTTTACTTATAGTGCAAACTTTTGTTGTTGTTACTGGACTGAGAAACAAAGGAGCAGAATTTTCAATCTGGACATAGCTTTAGAGACCATCTTCCCATCTTATCCCACTTCTCCTCCAGATGGCAAAGTTTGGCACTACTTATGGGAACCTGTATTTTCTGCCAAGGTCCCACCCACAGAATGAAGAGAGAGAGTGACAGCAGAAATTTTAGACTTGACTCAAAGGAAGAATTCCAAAGAACATTTGTCTGTGAAGATATAATGATGTGGCAAAGGCAGACAGAGGAAGTCAGGAGGTTGTAGAAAGCAGACCCATGATCAAGGGAAAGAATCCTGCATTGGACAAGTCTTATCAATCATTTTATATGCAAAAGATTCATTCTATCCCTCCATCTCTCAAAATTTGCTGGTTGGATCAAAGGAGATATTTTCTGTATTTATTGACCTTTTCTTTGAGAGAGAAAATTAAAGCATTGACAATTCACTGTAGAATGAACTTCAAATATCTCCTGCCTTTGAGAAGCAATAACTTTCAAGAAATTAAGATTTAAGCAAAATCCCACAAACATCAAGCCAGGCTAGATGACTATTTATTAAATATGTTATTAAAGAGATAGGTAGACAGAATAGATAAGTAGGATTGACAGATGACAAATAGAGACAAATAGACAGACAGACAGATGGATGGACAGACAGATAATTGGATGGATGGATGTACTTGAGACTGGGTCTTCCTATCTTCTCCAGGTAAAAATGTAGCAGTCAATCATGTGCCTGATCCCACTACTGGAGATAATAGGAGCTTTGGTCTATCTGGTCTGGGCCTCTTTCAGGAGCCTGGTGTCCCACCACCCCCATCTCAGGAATTTACTGAATTCGGGACATTTTTAGTTCACTCATCTGATTGACCTAGCCTCTTGTAGCTCAGAATTGGTGAACTCAATCAGTCCAGTAGATTCAGCCTTCCCAGTAATAAGCTTACATTGGTACACCAAGGATATTTTTATTCAGGTACAGGCTGAACTGGATCAGTAATTTAAAAAAATTGTGTCTGTGTGTGTATGTGTGTGTGATAACCACCTCTAGGGCATCTAGTAAAGCCCATGGAACCCTTCTCAGAATATTATTTTTAAATGTATAAGTCAAAACATAAAAGAAGGTATCCAATTTTATTGAAATATACTGATCAAAATATATATATATATATATATTTTTAAAGTTCAAAGACCCCAGGTTCAAAGAATCCACTGAACTAGATGGTTCCTGAGGTTCCAACTCTCAAGATATATGATTCATTGATCTCCAAATTGGGAAGGAGATCAGACACAGACAGATCCTAAGAAAGAGAAACACAGGGATAGAGAGAAATAGATAAAGACACAGAGCAACTGATGGATAGAGTCACTATGTGCATATTTCAGTTACTGAAATATGCACAGACATAAAGTATTAAGACATTAATTAATAATTGACATACAGACAGATAAAGTCAGAGAGAGAGAAAATAAATCTTGATAGACATTGATAGAAAGAAACACTAACAGAGGAAGAGAGAGAAAAAGAAAATGAAACAGAGATAGAAACACACAAAGGAAAAAGAATCAGATTTGGGGTTGGGTTTCAAGCAGTGCATTGCATATTCTACTTACCATAACTGACTTTCCCTACTGAATTGGTATGATTCTGTCAAATCAAACACCTCCCAGAGGAACGCTGGAAATTTTTACCATACTTTTTTATCTTTCTCCAATAAATAAATTACATTTCCCAACAGAACAGTTCTACTTTTGAGCTTGAATATTTTTCAGAACTAGTGCAAGTATGTTATCTATATTAATAACCCAGATTAAAATGAAACTGCTAAAGAATAGCTCCTAGGAGAATCCAAATTCCGTGGGGTCGAGAAAAGTAAAAATTCAGAAATAAAAATAAAACTGGCCTCCCAAAAGACCAGACTTTGCTTTTTTGAAATTGTGACTCTAGATTGGTTGAGTGTTGAACTTCCTCATTACTGTTGAGGCCCACCATCTTCCCACTCCCCCAGGCTTACCACCCGGAAGCCATCCTGAATTCCTCACAATATCACCCCCCCCCCATATCTAAACTGTAACCAAGGCTTGGCCTTCATAACATCACTTGATTATCTTCCCTTCTCTCCTCTCCCACTGCCCTCATTCTAGTGCAGGCCCTCATTACCTCACAAAGTAGAAATGATAAGGAATGGATAAAGACGAACTAATATGCGATGATATTTGGTCCCAGAGTCTGTAGAGGAGCCGCTGAAGTTTATTCACTTGTACTTTAGAATGATCATTTTGGCAGCTATGTGAAGGATGGGTTGGAAAGGCAAATAGGTTGGAGGCAGTAATATGCTGTTATGAAAGTACAGACAAAAGTTGATGCAGGCCTGAACTAGGTTGATGGCGGTGGAGAGAATGAGACAGATGAGAAAGATGTTGGAAACTGACTGGATATGTGGGAAAAGGAAACAGGAAGAGCTAAAGATATCTCTATGATTTCAAACCCAAGGACAAGACAGTTCAGAAGAGACACAGGCAGGTTTGGGGGTAAAAGAACAAGATGAACTGGGATGCTGGAGGTAGCATGCTAGCAAGAGTGGCAACAGAATTCACCCAATGGCACTTTCACTGCCCAGGTAGTCATTCTGTTATAACTGCCCTAAGGGGTGAAGTGTGGTGGGAAAGTGGCCAGAAGGTGTTGGGTATTTCTACAGTAAGTGGAGAGATCAGAGAAGGAGAGTATTAAGACATAAGTGGAGCAAGCATCAAAATTGGCTATAATGGAAAGAGGGTGATGCAACTTCCATTCCAGTCTTCTGATTGGTTGACCCAACATCCCTCAAGGTCATGGTCCCCTCTGGTTAATATCAGTACTTTGGAAACCACAACCAATTTAAAGATTGCCATCATTTCAAGGAGTGGATATAGACTTTGTCCACATCTTAATCTTACCTTTTCCAAGAATTAAATAGAGACCAAAAAAAGAGATTACCCTTTTTAACAGCAGTTAGCAACCTTGATCATTGGAGGATTTGTTTCTCCAAGGCTGTTTATGAAATCTGATGAATTAGCAGGCCCGTATTTGTCTAAGAGGTATCAGATTAATGACTTTAGGATCAGTTGCCCAGGTACCCTGGCCAGATCTTTAAGGTTCTGGGGGAAAGAGAACTAAGTGTTTTAGTCATGATCTGTTGACAAAAGCCAGAGAAATAGGAGAAAAGGAAGAAGAAATGAAGACTAAAGCTGAAAGAAGATGCCTCCAACTACCCCCAGGATCATCTTGGGGCCTCATGCAACTTGTCTTCTCCTAAAACTTTAAATCATTTTTTTTTATTGAGCCCCAACTACATAGCAGGCTCTGCTCATGATGCTGGTAATATAAAGACAAAAAGTGGAAAATGAGCACTCCACTCAAGAAGCTTGCTTTCTGCTGGGGAAGAACACTTATAAAAGTAAGTGAATGCAATAAGTGAAAGGGTAGTATAGGGGATAGAGAGTGGGCCATCAAAAAGACCTGAATTCAAATCCTGCCTCTGACACCCACTGGCTCTATGACCCTAATCAATGTATCTAACCTCTCAATGCCCCAGGCACTGCTTGAATTTGTAGAGAACATACAGATTTTCATTGTTTTCTCATTAAGAATCCCATGTTCTTTACCAGTTCCACCACTGATCCAGTCAAAAACAATAACAACAGCAACATAATTTGGGAATGGAGAAAACATAATTGCAATACATAGCCCCCAAAAATGTGGAGGGGGAGAAACAAAGATTTTTTAAGTGACTTCTGTGTGCCAGGTACTATGCTAAGTGTTTTATTCTCAACAATTCTGGGAAGTAGATACAATTAATATTGCAGCTTTATAGTTGAGGAAACCGAGGCAGCCAGATTTTGTGATGACCCAGGGCCACATAGCTGGTAAATATCTCAGGCCAGACTTGAACTAACCTTATCCTGATTCCAAGCCCAGTCTTCTCCCCACATTACCATAGAGCTATCTCAAAGAGAGTTTTAAGAAAGTTCTAAATTCTAAGAAAAGAGCAAGTAAGTCAGTTTGACTGGACCATACAGTGTTTAATTCCCATGAAACAGGGTCAGTTTGTCTAAGGCCAGCCTGCAATGATTTTTAAATGTCAAGAGAAAGAATTTATATTTTATCCTAGAAGCAATAAGGAGCCATTGAAGAGTTTTGAGCAAGGTAGTACCAAGGTCAGTTCTGTGCATTAAGATGATTTTGGCATCTGTGGAAGGAAGGATGGGAGAGGGGAAAAATGAGTCAGGACAGCAATGATAGAAGGGGGGTGGCTACTATGGTAGCAACAAAGAGAAATGATAAGGCTTTCAATTAGGTCAGGAGTTACATGAGTGGAGAAATCGGAATGGATATGTTGGAGATGGTAGAAATAGAATCAACTAGACTTAGCAACTGATTGACTCTAAAAATAGAGGGAGAGAGAAGATGAAAGGCTGACTCATAACCTCTTAACCTGGATGACTGGCAAAATGGTGGTATTCCACTCAGAAATACGGACATTTCCAGCGTTCCTGACTAATCCTTTATGATGCCAAAATCAATTACTTTATTGGAATGTTTTGAGGCCCTAGGTAGGTTTTCAGACCATTGCAACACCAACTTATGAATGGGAAAATTTAGTAAACTATTTTAATCAAACTGTTGCATGAAGTAGAATCCTACATTTAGAGCTGGAAGGAGCCTTGGACATCACTTAGTCCATTCTCTCATTTTTATTTTATAGAGGAAGTAATTGAGGCCCATGGAAGTTAGATGACTTGCCCAAGGAGTAAACTGAGGCTCAGAGGAGTTAAGAGATTTGCCAAAGACCACAGAGGGAATAAGTGGCAGAGGCTGGATCTGAACCTGAGGTCTCTGACTGTCCTATGTATGTAGAACCTGATCATTTTTCTGCCTTAGTGGTTTTATTGTTTTAAATATTTGGGGTTTGGGACTAATTTGCATATAGAATTCGCCCGATTCAAATACAGCTATAGACATACCTCATCTTACAAAGACTCTGAAGAGGCATGGAGAACAGACTGAATGGCCTTTGGGAAATAATACAGATATTTTAATGATTCCCAGACTGCTCCTTGAGACAAAGGCACATATTTTTAAGCACAATATTTTTCCATTGGTTTTATATGACCAAGAATCATGGAGTATTGCAGTGTCTGAAAAGAATCAGCATTGAGGATGGCTCCTAGGGCAATGGAGGGCTTGTGACCACACATGGCCACAACAGGAAAAATGAATATTATACAGAAGGAGTCATAGCAAGATTGTCATCAGAGAAATGGAGGACCAGGAAAAAATGATGGACTAGTCACCCAGAAAGAGAAAGAACAACTGACTGAGAGCCCATGGAATCCATTGGGGGCTATTGAATGAGAAGGGAACAAAAAAAAGGCTCTTTTGTGGTAGTAAGACATATACAACACCTTGTGTCTATCCTTTAGGGAGAATTTCTAGAGATAGCATTACCTATCCCCTCCTCTAATGACTCCCCTTACATTTATCTTTGAGGAAGGAGTCATCATAATCCTCTCTCTAGCCTCACTCTTCTCCAGATGCTTGACCCATTAATCATTTCCTCCTTCTCCTTCACCTCCAGTCCCTCCCTATCTATAAGCTCCTACTTTGCTGCTTATAAACATCCTCAGGTCTCAATTACCCTTAAAGAGAAAGGGAAAAAACAGTTACTTGACCCTGCCATTCTCCCAATAATTATCCTTTGTCTCAGTCTTGTCTTTAATAGTGAAGAGGTTGTGATCCCCATTGCCCTTCTCCTCTATTTAGAAGGAGTTCTAATACTGATAAAATCAGAGCTTCTCAATTTCCTGACATTTGGTAAGGTGCTGTACTAGGCCAAGGCATGGGTTGTATAAATATACAGGAGGAAAACATAGGATGACACAGAGAAGCAGCCAGAAGCCTAGTTTGCCTGGGACCTAGACAATCAGGACAATAAGATGAAATCCGGCTTTGAACTGGCCATGCCCCATGCCTAGAGTACACTCCCTCCTTACTGCTGCCTCATAGAGCTCCTCTCCTTTATTAAAGACTCAATTCAGGCTAATGTGACGTCATGTTCCTAGACTGTAGGAGATTGCCAATGTAATGAATTCATAGAAGTATGGAAAGACTTATGCAAACTGATATAAAGTGATGTGAATGACTACAGCAGTACAAGGGGAAATAAGAGCAACTACCAAATAATTGCACGTAAATGTTGCTGAGTTACCAGAAAACAACAACAGCAACAACAATAAATTTTGACCCAAATAAGGGGCTAAAAAAAAGAAATTTCCTGGCGTGGAGAGCTAGAGGGAGGGGGCACTTCATGGGTATGGAATAAATATTCCCTATAATATCAGATGGTTTTATTTCTTGATCATTCAAGGTCCTTTCCAGCTCTCAATCTAGATCCTTAATCCTCTGGGCCTCATTGTCTTGATATAAAACAAGGAGATTGAACTAGATGAAATTGAAGATCTCACTTGGCATTTGATAAATGCTTGTTTGAATGAATGTGTGAGTGAATGAATGAATGAATGAATGAATGAAACTTTAATGGTTAATTAGTCAAACTTTCCTAAGCTTACAATAATAAAAGGCCCAATGAAGTTAAGTAACTAAGTAATTTACCTCAAATCAGAGAAGTAATAAGTAGGGTTGGGATATGGATCCATGTAGTTTGACCCCAAATTCAATTTGTGATACTGAAAGCCAGTTTCAACCTATTTTATACCCAATTTTCATATTGCTAAAATGACATTCAAAGTCAGTTTAAAAACCTTTTGCTGAGCACCTACTTTGTAGGAAAATATGGGAGATATAAGAGTGAAGCTATCATTCTGACCCTGGATAAACTTATAGCTTATTGGATAGTCAAAAGGAACTCAAAATGATAAGAAAAATCACAAATCAGGAAAGGGAATGAGATGCTGCAAACAACTAAAGATAGTTGAATTTTACACACTTAGCCCTATTTCACCACCACCCCTCTTTCTTCAAGTGTTAATTCACCTCAACCCTTCAGAATAATGGACGGGACACGGTGGCTTTTATTGGATGCTAGGTAACCCAATTAAAAGAATATTTCCCTGCTGAGAGAGCAGCAAAATCTTCCCTTCTGATCTATCATTCTTTCTAGGGGGTCACGATATAATTACCACCTTACTTATAATTGATTCAAGTGGAAGACGTGCATGGAACATGTGAAGCCTCATTTTCAGGACCAAGAAAAAAATATTTCTCCATACTGATCTTGCAGTCACAATTCTATGAAGGAATATATGATAGAATAAACTTCTATTAAAATAAATCTTCAGGAAAACATGTTAGAAAATACATGGTTTACTGAAAAGAATGTGTGGCAGCACCAGGAGAGCCCTGGGGTCAAATCCCATCTCTGACACTAGCCTGTGATGCTGGGCAAGTCACTTAGTTTTCCTGACACTCAGTTTCTTTGTCCTTCAAATGGGGATAATAACAGCAGGAACCCAATCAGCTGTGGTGAGGGTCAAGTGAGGTAATTGTATGGAAAGGGCTTTGCCAATCTTAGAGTGCTCCAGAAATGTCACTTTCTCATGATTGTTGTTGTTTCTATTATTGTTGTTATTATCATTATTATTATTATGGTTATTAATTCACATGCAGAATGGCTAAGAATGAATGTATATGTGCCACATATATGTATATATGTCTATATAAATACGCATTATATATAGTGTGTGTGTGTGTGCATATGCTATCTCCCACATGTGGATATAAGTTGCTTAAGACCAGACATTTTCATTTTGTCTTAGAATCCCCAGCCCCTAATACAGTGCCTTGCATATGTGTCACATAATACATTTGTGTTGATTAATTGATCTATAAAATATGAGAGATGGAGGGTAGAGGTGGCTTAGGTGAGTTCTGAGATCCCTTCCAGCTATAAACCCATGAATTATAAGCTATGAATCTCAATTGTCTGGTCCTCAGTTCTCCCCTTTATAAAATGAAGGGGCTGCACTAGATGACCTCCTTTTCAAGTTCTAACATTGTGTAATTCTCTAGGATCTTATCTCTCAGGAAAGATAAAACCAAAATAGAAATCACAAATTTCAGCTCTATTCTTCATTTACAAAGTCTGAGCCTATTTGAAAGGAATGGGGTAATTTGACAATTTCTAGCTTTATGAGTTTGCTGAAAGGGAAATGTTGTGGCAGTATGATGCACCACCTGCCCTTACCCATAGAACAAACTGTAGCAACAAGTACCCCAGCATACCCAGGGTGGCTGCCAAAATGGGTTAACAATCTTGTTTTAATCAATCAAACATATATCATTTACCTAGTTCAGGGGGGAAAGTCAGCACCCCAAACTTCAGAGTATACAGAGATTACAAACAGAAATTATAAGAAGACAGAAAAACAAACAGATGAAGCAGACAGGCCTCCAACTATCCAACCATTACATCTATACCTAGTCAGTTACCAGAGAGGGAAGCATCAGCATCTGGGTTTTTCAAGGCCGGGGGGCTCTCAACAGCTGCCCAGAGTCTCAGCTGGTCAAGTCACACAACACTTCTCAAAATGAGCCCCAAAACAAAGTCTCACATCAGGGATTATATAGCTTTCTGGGTCAGAGACTGTAACAACCCTCTTGACCCACTGCCCAATCACAAAGCACCAAAGTATGGATGTTCCTGAAAAAAAGCCTTCCATCACAGGCTCCAGGTGCACTTAACCTAGGGGCAAGGAAGACCCTAAAAAGTTACATTCCTACAACACAAACCAAATATGGTTCATTGCTCTCTTTCTTCATATCATCAAGCACCATGTACCATTCCATTAACAAGCCAGTACTGGATGTCACCACAATGACTTGTGGGTAAATAGAGTCACATCTTTTGATTCAAATGGACCGGGAGCAGGAGTTAGGGTTCTCCTATACTCAGACAGCTCTATTCCACTGTAGAGTGCTGCATCTATAACTGGTGCACAGCTGTTATTTCCTCAGCATATAGAACTCCCTCTGTGGGCATTCTCTCCATCAATGCATAGTGACAAATCTCCTAGAATGTACAGTGGCACAGAATTGCCTGGAGCACCCAGAGAGAGAGATTAGACTTGTTCTCTTTGGCTTCCAGAGAGTGGATCAAAAAAAAAAAAAAAACCACAGGTGGAAATATTAAACAAGCAAATTTAGGCTGGATGTTAGGACAAATGTCCTAATAATTGGAGCTATCCAAAAGATGAGTTTCCCTAAGAGGTGATGGATTCCCCCCCGCCATGTGGGTCTTCAATCAAATGTTGGATGGCCACTCATCATATTATAGTAGTGAATTCATTTGATTATGGGTTAGCCTTCCAACCCTAAAATCTGTGATTCTATCATTCTAAAATAAAAGTAATTAATTAAAAGATTTTCTGAACAATGGCTTCCAATACTAGGACAATGGGACTCTGGTGAACACAAGATAAGTCTTTTAATTAAAGGACAAGTGTCATCTAAAAGATGATATTGTATATGGGGCAGGGGCAGACTCCAACCTAGATGAATAGAGATGTGCCTACATTCTAATCATCTGTGTAGAACATAACTGCAAAAGCAGCTAAGTGTACAATGGATAGAGTATGGTACCTGGAGTGAGGATGATCTGAGATCAAATCTGACCTCAGCCACTAACTAGCTATGTGATTTTGGATAAATCACTTCCCTTCTGTCTGTCTCAGTTTCACCCTCTGTAAAAGGGGGATAACAATGGCACCTACTTCTCAGAGAGTATTAAAAGAATGAAATGAGATATATTTAAAGCACTTTGAAAAACTTCAAGTGCTATAAAATGCTAGCTATTTATCAATTACATCATCATCTTATTTTACTCCTGCATGGGAGATTTGGGAATAGAAGGAATCATACCAAACAGTACATATGTACATATCTAGATTGTACTCTAACACTTTGGCTCAACTGGCCAGACTTTAAATATATACTACAAAGTAATCATTAAAAAAAATTAGATGATGAGGACAAAGAATAAAGAAAATAGATAAACAGAACAAAGCAAACTGAGAAATAGAAGTAAATGTACAGAAAAGTTTGGTGTTTGACAAATCTTTCAATGTTATTACTGAGGAAAACTAGTAATCTTACCCAAAAAAATGCAGATCTCTACATCATACCACAAGCAATTTCAGAGTGATCAACGAGTCAAAAATGAAAAATGAACCATAAAATGTTAGAAAAATATACAATGATATTTTTTCTCATTTTTGAAGGGGAGAAAAGTTCTTATTTACTGAATACAGAGAAAAATTATTAGAAACAAGACAGATTTATTGATTACATGTGTATAATAATAGTCATCTAGTCATAAAAATATGACCAAAATAGAAGGGAATAGGTTGAAAAATTTCAAACAAAAGTTTGAGTCCCAGGATCTGAGTCAACATAAGAAATATATAAGGGCTTCCAAGAGACAAATGATCAAAGAATACGAATAGGCATTATACAAAAGAGGAAATACAAATTAAAATTGATCATTTTTAAGAAAAAGTGTATCCTCACTATTAATCAAAGAAATGAAAATGAGAACAATCTCATGTTCTTGAAAGTGGCAAAAGTACATAGTTTTTTGTTTGTTTTTTTTAAGTCTGACCTTTCTGCCTGGCAAACAGGTTCATGCATTGTTGGATTTGCATTCAGTACAATCATTTTAGAGAGCAGAATTAGAGTAAACAACAAGGATTATAAAACCAATTTTATTCTTTGACTCAACAATTCTGCTCTGGTGAATATACCAAAAACATTTAAATATAAAGGAAGGAAAGAACTTTGATATTTGGATGGATCCGTGATTGAGCCATGGATGAGTGCTAGCCTTGGAAAGCACTTCAACTTAAGGATTTGGTACAATCAGTAGGAGTACACGGAGTTCTCTTACTGAGAGTTCTTTGCACTGATGCAATCACAAATCTTTTGAGTTTGTAATATTTCACAGTACTATAAAATGTCCACTTTGTCACTATACCAGGAGCTATGTTGCCTATCTCTCTTTCCCTTCTCATGGTCATTTCAAAAGTTCTAAACTATTGAATCAGAGATCCTTTCCACTTCAAGCCCTATAGATATATTTCACTGAAACTTTCATTTTGATTCTGTTTTTACTGGTATAGTTTTGGGTTTTTTTATAACAACATTATTTTTAAATATGTCTCTGCCAATCAATAACAAGCTATAATTTATTAAGTACTTACTATGTACCTGGTACTATGCCAAGCAGTGGGTATAGAACAAAGGCAAACAAGAAACAAACAAAATACTGGGGTGACTCATTATCTAAAAGTAATATCCTAAGTAAAACTCACACTGATGTGTTAGACATGGTTACTCTATCCCTTCAGAGCTCTAGGGGTATCCTTGAGGGTTTGATGTATCTTTTCTAATGCTGTATTGCTCATGAGCCCTCAACAATGTGCTTTTCTCTTTTTTTATTATTATTAATTTATTTTTAGTTTTCAACTTTCACTTCCATAAGATTTTGAGTTCCAAATTTTCTCCTCATCCATCCCTTTCCCCACCCCAAGATGGCATGCATTCTGATTGTCCCTTCCCCCAATTTGCCCTCCCTTCTATCCCCCCCCTTCCTTCTCTTATCCCCTTCCCTTCTATTTTCCTGTAGGGCAAGATAGATTTCTATACCCCATAAGCAGTGTGTTTTTCAATCATGATTATCGAATGCAAATGATTTTGTTGCCCTGATCTATATAGATTCTAGAAATGGATATTTATCAAGGTGGTAGACTAAGTAGAGTTGGTATAAAATATCCCCCTAAAAGTCTGTGACACACTCTCTTGCAATATATGAAGAGTCAAAGGGAAAGTGACTGATCTTGGGGAATATATGTAACAGAGAAGTACCTTGCAGTTCCTTAAATCCCTTTGCTGTTGTTTTCTGGGTGTCACCCAAGGGTATGGAATAGCTAAGCTCTTTGTAGAGCTATGCATCAGCATCTATTTTGTCCTTGGCTGTCAATGCAGTCCCTGCCTTTTAACTTTCTTGCTTCTAAGACTATGGTGGGAACATACAAAGTCCCCTGGACCTCCAAAATTCTCAATATCTTCCTACTGAATCCAATTCATTAAAGATTTACTAAGTACTTAACTATGTGCCAGGCACCTTGCTAAGTCCTAGGGATACAAATAAGGAGGAGAAAGACAGTCCCTGCCCTCAAAGAGCCTATAATTTAATGAGGGAAGACAACACACAAAAGATAGCTGAAAATGTGTGTGTGTGGAGGGAGGGGTAATAGGGACCACCAAGGGGTACCTGGCATGGGGGCATTTTGTTCCATGGAGTTTAAACCAAGCAGAGCCACTGATGCAAAGTGAAGACTTACCTGTAAAGTTCTGAGCTCTCTGTAAAGGAAGGCTTTGGAAAAGATTTTATTGCTCCAACCCTCTAGTCTTCCAGTCAGAAGGGAGGAGAACTGGGAGGCTGAGATGGTGGTGAGTATCAAAAACTGAGTCAGTCTTCATGGTGATGAGGTTCCAGATGATCAATTTATTCTAAGACATGGTGTTCCACAGAACCAGTGGAGTCAAGGATGGAAAATGGAGAGACCAAAGCATGGGCAAGTGAAAGGGTCAGCATCTAAGGAAGCTTGAGACACTTCATTCCCTACACTTCCCCAGATGGAACATAGAATGTCACAGCACTCTGGAATCTTCCCACTGGATCTGGCATTCTCCTGAGGCAGTAAGCCTTCCATTATCCTAACCTAGCCTAGCCCTCCATTGTCTATTATCTCTGGCTGTTTCCCACCCTGGATCCCATCAAAATTCCATTCTCTTTTTTCCTGGAGTCTGACCTCAGTCCCATCAAGATCCTACCTAGACTCCTCCTCAAGACCCCCCTAAACCCCTCCCATAATCTTTCTGCATATAAAATCCATCCCCCGTGAAGGAGCTCAAAGTCAATCTAGTTCAGACTCTGTCTGCTTGTTCTGGTCTACTTGACAATACAAGCATCACAAATTCTCAGGCTCTTTAAGAGTCTACCTATTAGGACAAATCTTTAATAAACTTTGTTTTACTTTGGCTGAGAGAAGGCTTGAGTAGAATTCATTTGGCAAGACACAGCATGTCAGTATTTTGGAGTCTTGAGCACCCCTAAAACCTAAACTTCAACACTCCCTCCCAAAATATTCCTTCTTAGAGGAGCTCTCTCTACTCTTCACTCCCATTGTTTGTCCTTTTTCAAAGAGGACCAGCGGCATCAAAGGATGACATCTTGACTCACATGTGAATTGGATTTAAGTGGCAGTGTTTCATGAAGTCATTAGCTTCACTCTCTTCCAAAGTCATTGAAGTCCAGTGATGAGTCAAAAGACAAGATGACCAGTGATGGCCCAGGATGCATGGATGACCTTGGCATCTTTGATGTCTGACCAAGCTCTAACTGTTCCTTAGTAACTGCTTCAGCCACCTTCAAGGCCATTAGAACAAATTGTTCTCATCCACACATTTTGCCAGGGGGAGAATGTTTGAGGTAGATAGCCCCCTAACTCACCAACAGGTTTGGGGTCTGTGGGTTACCCTCATCCTAAGTTAGCCTGTCTGCTGAGCTGTTTTACCAGGGTATGGCTGCTGCACACACTACAGCTTCTTGGAGACCCAGATGAGAGTAAAGTAAATCAGGTGCACATCTGTAAAGCCAAGCATGAGCAGCTCTCCAGAGGACTGCTGCTGTGAATAGCTTTAAGGATCTGATCACATAATATAGTGAACTCTCTATTTATTCAGTAATAAAACTAAGACAAAACATTCACAGAAACCAAAGTACAGCATTCACAATGTTATAACAACTTAGTGCTAAAGTGGCCACATAGTTTTCACCAAAGTGGCCACATAGTTTTAAGCAAAAGGTATCATTCAATAAGTCCTTAACTCAATCATCCTTAAGTAGCAAGCCTCCTTAAGGGACACAAAGTACAGAAGTAAAAGTTCTCCACCACTAGGTCACATTGTCTTAATCTCTCAGTCAAAATGTCTTCTTTCTTCTTGATTGGCTGTTAGTTTCTAATCATCCTTAACTCAATAATCCTTAAGAGGTACAAGGTACAGAGTACAAAGTTATCCCACCCCTAGGCCACAGTAAATCATGATCTTCTCAGTCAGCACTAAGTACCCAAGGAGAGTTGATCTTGACTTGAGAGTGGCTCCCAGACTCCATGGTTCCTCTTCTGTGGCTCCATCTCCTGCCTGAATCTAACCAACTGTTACCTGGATTCAAAGGTAGGCAGCTCTCAGCTCCTTGTCCAGCTCCTCATCCAGTTCCTTGTCCAGTTCCATATTGAAGTTGACAGTGTCCAGTCCACCTCAAGTCCTTTACAATTTCTGCCTCTGGGAAGACAAAGCTCTACAGAGCCACAACAATATTCACACACACACTGCCAGCACCATCATCAATTCACTGTCTGCCTGTGAAATCAACACAGACTTATAAGCAAGGTCTGAGAACTCAACACAAGCCCACAAACAAAGTTTGAGAACTCAACACAAATCGTCAGTATAGTCCCAGGACTTCTGAAACCTTCCTCCAGGACTTCTGTAAACAGATAATAAGAAAATCCTCTTTCAGGACTTCTAGTAAGGTCCCAGGTCTTCTGTACAAAGTATCACACATACAACAGAACAGACAAACAGAGTGCTGGCCTCCACAACTGTTCCCCTTCTTAGTTCTGCTCTCTCCCAGCTTGGGTTTCTCATTCTATATGCTCATTAGCTCCTCCCTGTTCTAACCTTTCCTGTTGCATCAGCAAGTTCCTCCCATTGTGGGATTCACAGGTTCTGTTTCTTAACAAAGACTTGATATAATCAGGGCCAGGCTAAAAGGCACTTGAACTGAAACAAGGTGCTAAATAAATAACTGAAACAAGGTGCTAAGTACTTCTTTGCTTGCCATTACTACTTGAAAGGTGAATGAGAAACCCAGAAAAGGATTCAACAAACACTTACAAAAAGATCCTACATTCCTGAATACCCCATTCACCTATACACTCTTTACCCCCTAAATACTCACTGGGCACCAGATCTCCCTTAGGCTCTACAATGGTTTGATATTTATAGATATCCCTAGAGTATGACCAAGTTTCTTCAGAAAATCCATGACATTCTTCTATGTCACTTCCAGTTCATCTAATGGCTCATCACAGACATTTAAACTGAGCAAGGATTTTTCTTACTTGCTTGGAATATCTTTTGTTGCTTTGATTCAGTCAAGACAAATTTACATTTAGTTAAGAAGTCAATTATGCCTTACATTGGGGGTGCAAAGAAAGTTTCTCATAAAAGATACCATATGTAGACAATAGGTATATAGAAGATACATACATAGTAAATGTAAACTTACAAGGGATCCATCAATTCTTGTAAGAAGAATAAAAATGGGTAAAAAAATGAATTCAATAAAAATAACATAACAATGGAATCTGACATATGTGATGTTCCACACTCCTTACCTCCTTCCTAAACCCCCAAAAGGCAGAAAAATCCATTTTCTCAATCCTTTGCCAGATCTTTAAAATTATTCAGAGTTTACTTATAGGTCTTTTGCACCTCCCTTTTCCCCTCCCCCTTTAAAACATTTACAGTCATAGCTATTGTGTACACTATTTCCTATTTCTAATTACTTAATTCTCATTCATTTCATGCAAGTTGAAGCTCCCCACCCAGTTCAGCATTTTTAAAATGCTGCATTGTATGACCACATGGATGAGCTACTGTTGAGCTCTGTACATATTTAGTGCATGGGGTTCTTAGGAAGGTAATCTTGATCTTGTTGTTATAAATTGCCTGTCATATTTGCTATGTATCCTTGGCTTAGGAAGCTGCTGGGTAGAGGAGATATGTGGATGATTAAATCCACTTAGTATTCAAGTTGTCTTTCACCTAATGTGTTTCTTTAGCTTCAGGTTTTGAGTCAAACAACCCCTCCTCAAAAAAAAAAAAAAAATCCAGAGCAGTTATTATCAAAAAAAATGAGGAATTAAATATTCTCTAACTGTAAGCATTTTTTTTTTACTTTCAAGGGCCTGGATTTCATTTAACATATACATTTCTCCCTCCCTCCTTCCATCCTTCTCTCTCCCTCCCTCTCTCTCTCTCTCTCTCTCTCTCTCTCTCTCTCTCTCTGTGCATGTGTAACAGAAAATAAAGACAAAATCTATTTCCAATAGCTTCCTCATCCACAGATTTAAAAATCCCATTTAGAAAATTACCTTAAAAAGATGTCACCAGACAATTTCATTCTTCATGGATACATAGAAGCTTTTAATTGACAGCTGTCTATGACTTATTCACAATGATTGATGAAATCATCAGTCCAGGCAACCAGGCAAGAGTTATCTACATATGTCAGTTAAGGTTGTAGAAATAAGATGGAAAAAGATCAAACTTGATTTTCTTTTATTTTTTCTTTCTTCTGGAGCCCAAGAATTTTTAGTGTGAAAATTCAATAATGCATTTAAAAAAAAAATCAAATAATGAGAGTGTTCAATCGTATTCAAAACCAGTCACCTCAATTTCATGCCCATCCTAATAAGAAAGAAAACCTTGTTTTTAGTTTCATTTTGTTTTAGTAGAGGAGGAGAAATGATTAAGAAAGCACTGATTCTACTCAGTGATCTGTGAAAATAAGGGATGAGCACAGCTGTAATTAGCATGTGACAACCTAACCTTTTTTCCAAGGTTCTAATGTGGGGAGGGGCATACTTCCCCACCTCTCAAAGTCCTCCACTGCCAGATATTGCTACTGTCCCCCTAACTTCCTTGGAGAGCAATAGATTCCCACCACCATAAAGGGCTGATCACCATCATACTTCTCTTCTGAAGTCTATATTCATCCACTGACATAGCACTATACTCATCCACAAAAACACAGAATCTAGAGATCCACACCACAAGATAAACTTAGGATCTGTGGTAGTAGTGGTATGTACTATCCTTCACAGTAGCAGACTCAGTACCTTTAATATTCCATGTCCATTTGATTGAATTTGCCCCTGGAATTCATGGCTGTGGCACCAGGACCAAGGAAAATGAAGACAAAGAAAATTCACAAATAATCCCTAAATATCTTTTTCTTGATTTTTCCCAAATTTTTATTGAGATATTTTGATTTTATATTACCTTCATTCAAAAATATATACCTCCCCAGAGGAACATTAAGGAAGAGGATAAGGAGAACAAGAACAAGAAGAAAAGGAGATGAAGGAAGAATAAGAACAAGAAGGAGAAAAGGAGGAGGAAGAATGAGAAAGTGATAAGAGGCAGAAGGAAAAACAAGAATAACAGAAAGAAAGAAGAATTAAAGAGGAGGAAGAAGAAGAAGATAAAAAGAAGGAAGAGAAAGAACAAGAAGAAAGACAAGAACAAGAAGAGGAGGAAGAGGAGGAAGAGAAGTTACTCCATTCTAAACCACAGACTCACTCTGACAGTATATGTAATGTACTCCCACTTACTTAGAAGGGAGGAAGGTATTTCTTCCTTCTTTGGAGAGAAAGGTAGATCATTATAATTACACAAAATTTAGCTTGGGGGAGGATCGTGATGTTCTTTCCATTTGCATTGCTGTAATCGTCATATATATTGTTTTCCTTATTCTGCTTCACTTTCATTTTATTTTTTGTTTTTTGTTTTTTGGAGGGGGGAAGGTAGGACAGTTGGGGTTAAGTGACTTGCCCAAGGTCACACAGCTAGTTTTGTGTTGTGTCTGAGGCCATATTTTGAACTCAGGTCCTCCTGACTCCAGGGCCTGTTCTCTATTCACTGCACCACCTAGCCGTCCCTATGTACTTCACTTTCCATCAGGTCAGAAGAGTCTTCCCATACTCTTCTATATTCTTTATATTTATTATTTCT